>SJYT01059935.1:32539-110148 GCA_006410635.1 Cephalophus harveyi | reverse complement strand
TGCTAAAGCTGAAACTCCAGTACTTTGGCCACCTCATGCGAAGAGTTGACTCATTGGAAAAGACTCTGATGCTGGGAGGGATTGGGGGCAGGAGGAGAAGGGGACGACCGAGGATGAGATGGCTGGATGGCATCATTGACTTGATGGATGTGAGTCTGAGTGAACTATGAGAGATGGTGATGGACAGGGAGGCCTGGTGTGATGCGATTCATGGGGTCGCAAAGAGTCGGACACGACTGAGCGACTGAACTGAACTGAACTATGTATAAAATAGATGACTAGTGAGAACCTACTGTATAGCACAGGGAACTGTACTCAATGGTCTGTGTTGATCTAAATGGGAAGAAAATTGAAAAAAGAGGGGATGTATATATATATATATATACACATACATATACATATATATACACATACATATAGCTGATTCATTTTGCGGCACAGTAGAAACTAATATAACAATGTAAAGTAGCTATACTCCAATAAAAATAATTTAAAAAACTTTTTAAATACTGTCTCTGTACAGAGATGTAAAGAACAGACTTTTGGACTGTGTGGGAGAAGGTAAGGGTGGGATGATTTGAGAGAAAGCATTGAAACATGTATATTACCACATGTAAAGTAGATGGCCAGTGCAAATTTGATACATGAAACAGGGAACTCAAAGCTGGTGCTCTGGAACAACCCCGAGGGATGGGTTGGGGAGGGAGGTGGGAGGGGGGTTCAGGATGCAGGGACGCTTGTACACCCATGGCTGATTCATGTCAATGTGTGGCAAAAACCACCACAATATTGTAAAGTAATTAGCTTCCAATTAAAATTAATTAACTAATTTTTAAAAATACTGTCTCTGTGATTGCCTGACCAATAGAATATAAGACAAGGGATAATATGCTGGTTTCTAGGCTGGTGGTTTCTCAAACATGCTTTTTGTTGCACTTGCTGTGGAATCCAGTTGCCATGCTGTGAGGGAGTCCAAGCAGCCCCTCAGAGAGATCCACATGGAGAGAAGTCGAGGCTCCTGCCAATACCTCCAGCTGAGCTTCTAGCCAAGCCCCCAAAGCACCCCTCACATGGTCCTCCACATATGCTACTGTCTGCTGTTCTGATGCAGAGGGGCAATAGGATGCTATAAGGTGTTGGAGAATGAAACCTCTAGACGAAGAGCCTGGGTCTGAAACTGAATGGGGCAGTTCTTCACCCCTAACCTGCATCCCACCAACCTGTAGCCATTAATCTGCACTAGATTCCAACAAACCTGTGCTTATTAAGCCAGTGGGATTGTTAAGGTTGCTACATACTCCATACAGTTGGCATACTGTATAAAATAGATAACTAATGAGAACTTACTGTGTAGCACAGGGAACTGTACTCAATGTTCTGTGGTGATCTAAATGGGAAGGAAATTGAAAAAAAGAGGGGAAAAAAGAAGGACAAAAGGAAGATATATGCTACTCTGGACACGCATTACAGCAGAGCATCAGATATTTCTAAAGCTAAATCAGTAGGACTCTCTGATTGACTCACACTGTCAATTAGAGCTTTCTGTGTTCTAAAACCGATGAGAAGCATGGGTTATTTATTCAGGGAAACCTACTGAATTGTGGAGCTTATTTATATGGGGCTGACCAGATGCACTTGAAAAGACAAGGCTTTTTCCACAGCTGGTCTTCAGGAAGCAAAAGGGAAAGGTGGTGGGCGGGGAGAAATGAGCCGGTTGAGACTAACATATACATACTACTATTTATAAAATAATCAACAAGGATCCAGGGTATAGCACAAGGAACTCTACTCAACACTCTGTAATAACCTGTATGGTAAGAGAACCCAAAAAAGAACATAGATATGTCTATGTTGTTGTACAGCTAAAAAAGAAAAGAAAAAAACCCTGCAACCCTATAAATCACCTCTTCTCCAATACAAAATAAAAGAGAGAGAAAGAGACAATGGTCTCTGGGCTATGAGAGCTGGTGAAAGCTGCCCCACGACCCCTCACACACACAGTGACTGGTCATTATTCATTACTTCTCTGGTTAAAGAAATTTTATTTCCCAGTATATATGGAAAAATGATCTGAAAGGACTTATCCTTCAGACCTGGAGTCAGCAAACGATGGCCCCAGGGCCAATCAAGCTTGTTGCCTATTTTTTATACAGTCTGTGAGCTGAGAATTTATAAATAGTTGGAAAAACCCAAAAGAAATATCTAGATCAAATCCAAATTATATGAAATTCATGTTTCAGTTTTCCATGAATAATGGCTTATTGGAACACAGTTCAGCATGTTCTTTAAATATTGTCTAAAGCTACTTTCTCATGACAAAAGCAAGGTCAAGCAGTTGTGATAGTAACACCAGGCCTGCAAAGCCTAAAGTATTTACTATCAAGCCCATCAAAGAAAATGTTCACAGCCTTCCTTTGGACCACTGTGGTCCATGAACTCTTTATTCTGAATTAATTTACTGGATTGGCCCTTTTCCTAACAAACTCTGAGGAGCTTATCCTAACAGTTTAATAAGGAAGCAGGAGGTAAAATGAAGGATAAAAACAAAGCACTCTGAGCAGGAAGGGTCCCTGAAAGTCAGGAGGTATCACCAGACACCTGGGAGAAGGATGTCCAGCCCCAGGAAGTAGTCAGGGAACTAAAGGAGAGGGAAAAGGTAGAAGACAAAAAAATATTCCTTGAATTAGTCTCAACTCCCCCAAGGTGTAAACACATCCAGTGGTTTTAATGTTTTATTAAAGTGAAACAAATTGATCAAAAGAATCATGTATAAAGTAGGGATTAATCTCAAAAAGATACATACAAACAGCTCATGCAGTTCCATATCGAAAAACAACCTAATCAAAAAGACGGGCGGAAGACCTAGATAAACATTTCTTCAAAGAAGATATGCAGATGGCCAAAATGCACAGGGAAAGATGCTCAACATCACTAATTATCAGCAAAATGCGAAACAAAACTACAGTGAAGTATCACCTCACACTGGTTAGAAAGGCCATCGTCAAAAAATCTACAAACACCACATATTGGAGAGGGCGTGGAGAAAAGGCAGCCCTCTTACACTGCTGGTGGGAATGTATATTGGTACAACCACTACGCTGTTGTTTAGTCGCTAAGTCATATCTGACTCTTTTGTGACCCCCTGGACTGTAGCCCACCAGGCTCCTCTGTCCGTGGGATTTCCCAGGCAAGATACTAGAGTAGGTTGTCATTTCCTTCTTCAGGGACCACTACTGTGGAGAACTTAAAAAGCTAAAAATAGAATTACCATATGACCCAGCAATCCCACTCCTGGGTATATACCCAGCTGCTGCTGCTGCTGCTAAGTCGCTTCAGTCGTGTCCAACTCTGTGCGACCCCATAGACGGCAGCCCACCATGCTCCCTCGTCCCTGGGATTCTCCAGGCAAGAACACAGGAGTGGGTTGCCATTTCCTTCTCCAATGCATCAAAGTGAAAAGTGAAAGTGAAGTCGCTCAGTCATGTCCGACTCTTAGCGACCCCATGGACTGCAGCCTACCAGACTCCTCCATCCATGGGATTTTCCAGGCAAGAGTACCGGAATGGGGTGCCATTGCCTTCTCCAATATACCCAGAGAAAACCGTAATTCCAAAAGAGACATGCATCCCAATGTTTACTGCAGCACTATCCACAATAGCTAGGATATCAAAGCAACCTAAACATCCATCAACAGATGAATGAATAAAGTATATTTTTTAAGTGTTTTAAAAAAGAAACCCAAAGGGCAGACTCTTCACTGAAACACAATATATTCCACATTTGTGAAAATTACTAATTCAACGTTAATACCACCTGTCCCCAGATCTGTTCGCTCAGTGATAGGGTCGCTAGTCCTGTCCACGTATCCAGCTGACCTCTTTTCATACCTGCTGCTTTATGGGGAGCTGGGGTCTCACCCTGGGCCTCCAGTGAGTAGAAACAATAGAAAAACCACATCAAAACTTCAAAGGGCTCTTCATTCAGGCTAGCTCTGAAGCCACATCCCTTAAAACTTCCCTAAATTTGGCTCTGGTGGGGCCCAGAAGGGCCAGTAAGGGATTAGGAAAAAGAGAAATCTTTGTTCTTGCTCTGATCTCCAACCTGACATCAGCCCAGAGTTACAGTCTGGACAGTTGGCACAAGTTGGCATTGGGATGCAGGTGGACTCACTTCGAGGAGATTTGTTCTCAGGAATCTTTCTTTTCAAATGGTTGGAAAAAGCTTCAAAGTAACAGCCGACATGTACACACTGCTATATTTAAAATGGATAACAAACAAGAACCTACTGTACAGCACAGGGCACTCTGCTCAATGTTATGTGGCAGCTTGGAAGGGAGGGGAGTTGGGGAGAGAATGGATACATGTATATGCATGGCCGAGTCTTTTTGTTGTCCACCTGAAACTGTCACAACATTGTTAACTGACTATACTCCAATACAAAATAAAAAGTTTTTTAAAAAGTAACAACCATGATTCATGAGCTTTTCCTTAAAAATAATAACACAGATTTTGCATCTGTGTGGATTTCAAGTGCAAATGGAGTCAAGAAAAGAAGCCTTTAAATAAAACCTCACCCACTTCCTTCTACACGTTTCCACATTCTTTGCACTCCCCACACCCTTAATTTTTCACTAACTCCTTCCTCCCTTTAAAATTCCCCTGACCCACAGTGCCCAGCCCCTTCTCAGGTGTCTTGACAAGACTGCAAGAAGCTTGATTTTATTAAAAACAAACAATAATAACAATCCTTTAAAGACCATCAGTGTCTTAAGATGACCATCTTAAGGCCATCAGGACTTAAGATTGTATAAATGCTGGTTGTAAGCATGATGCCCTGATCTGATACACAAAAACAAAGATGCCAAAAATGGTAGTGAGTCAAAACCAAGACTGTTAGGCCTGGAAATAAAGTGAAGCATAGTCTTGCTCAGTCAGGTCACTTCAAGGATGGAGCCAGTGAAAGACCAATTCCAGGTTGTCTCCCCAGTTTCCAGGTGAGGGCTGCCTCTGAGATATCCTACTCCCTCCAGGTTTTCCTTCTGTCCTCCCCAACCCTCCAGGTCTGTCGCCTTTAGAACTAGCCATGCATTTCACCTACTAATCAAGATACAATTCCATATGAGCCATTTTTGTTTATGTAAAATTGCAGTGAAGTTTCTCGTGGAACCCCACATGAGTACTCCTTGTAGAAGCCAACCAATAAGCTAGCGTAATCCTCTGAGGATGTGGGTCTCACCTTAAATACCTAAGTAAAATGGATCCCTAAAGAAAGCCTGTGATAATCCCTTTAACAAAGTAGATAATAGGCTCAGAATCTACCCAACTTGTTGCTGACTATTAATGTTTACAACTGACTTTTCTAAGAATATTTTCACAACTTCAGATCTACCAAAGAAGTGGCTCTACCATATAGAGAACTAAAGCAATTTGGCCTGTAGGGAACAAAGACTATGGGATTGTAAGCTAACCTCATACAAGATTAATTCAGTAAGCTAACATCGTTTCAACTTCATTCACAAAATATGGTTTGCATAAACTGTATCCTATAAAAGGGCATATGTATTCAGCCGAAGAAATGGGAGTGCAGACAGGGAAAAGTTTAGGTAAAGATACGGTTTGGATCTTTTCACCATAGAATTGCTCAACTCCACAAGCCAGACTTTACCTTTATACATTATGTAGAATACGTACCAAATTTTATTTCACATATCACTGACTGACTGTAAATCAATGAAGCCAGAATGTAATTCAAAGCATCAGAGAGAAGTTAACCTGACCCAAATCAGCAGCCAGAGTGGCTCAGTCCAGCTAATTGCAGCAGCAGAAATGGCACTTCACAAGGAATGCAGATCAAATGAAAATGGAAACTAATAAAAGAATAATGCTATGCCTATTCCAAAACTGTTGTCCTAATAGGAAAGTCAATGATAAGGACAGAAAATTTGAACTGGGTTTTGAAAAAGGCCAATTGCAAATGACTATAGGAGAAAGCAACTTGTCAAGTATGTCACTGTCCCCTGGGTCTTGGTAACACACAACTGTCTCTGTGGTTTTCAATGCAGACAGCACTCACCATCTTAAAATCCACATGGGTTGGCCCCAACTCAAGTCAATTGGATCCTGAGTGAATTGCAGCATCTTCATTTTTGAAAGGCTCTTCAAGAGATTTGAACACAAGAGCCAGCATTGGGAACCACTGCCTCTCCCCAAGGCACCTCCAATGTCCAAAACCCCTAACTGGGCAAAGAGCAAAACCAAGATGGCTTACAAGGTAACTTGCAGGTAACAGTTTAGCCGTTATAAAAACTGATTACAAATTCTTCTTTGCTCTAACAACCAGCCTTCCCAGAGAAGACATCCTGAGTCTGCACACATTCCCATTCCCAGTCCATACACAAGTTTCAACTGGCTCCAGGGCCCTGCTAAGGAGATGATGACCCAGACAAGAAGAGAAAGTGCATGGTGAAGAACTGAGAGTCATCAAAGCTCAACAACTTTGCCTGCACAATGATTACAAGCATACTCTTATGCTGGCATACTGCCAAGGCTAATGGGGCTACTCAAATGTTCTTATATTGCTGGGTTTCCTACAGGTGTTGTGAAGGTTGATGGAATTTTTTTCTTGAAATAGCTCTAAAAGTTCTCATAAGTCAGGAAGACCCATTTCTAACAGGTTTTCCTTCCTACCTCTGAATCAAAGCTATATTCCTTAAATATACAATATTTTCAGTCTTTTAGACATGTTGAAGATCTGTTAACCACCAGCAGATGTGTTATATAATGGTTTTCTTTGGACAAAATTAAAGCTATTCATCCCGCTAAATCCCTCTAGCTGCTTCAAGGGGTCTTGAATCCAAAGTGTAGTTAATTTAGCACGTGCTCCACTGTGGCTAATTAAAATATGCTTTAAGTAGTTCAGCATATTTTCCCATGCAATTCTCCCCCCTGAGCTGGTCTACTTCTTTCCTTTCTTTATTTCTGTGATGCACCCAAGGATTACGTTATTTGAGAAACCATAGTGCAAAGAATAACCATTGGCCAATTCTAGCTGAAATGCAATATTAACCCCTAATTTATTCTTCTGAGAAAAATCATGCTCCACCATCCTTTCATTCATTTTCCATTCAAAGCTAAGCTTTCAGCCCTAATTTTCTTAATGGTAGCTTCCCAGATGGAATCCCAGCCTACTTTCCAACCTAGGCACCATAGGGATGCAGGTGGAGGAGGAGAAGCTAAATCTGAATTGTCAGAAGCTTCTGGACATTCATTTCATGAAATCATCTTGCAGCAGACCTATCTAATGAAAATCAGATCTCATCCAGAGGAGGGAAATTTGCTTTCCTGGATAAAACCTAATTGGTCCCATAAGATCTATTATGCCAGGAACTAAAGGTCCTGTCTACACAGCACTAAATGAAGTGGTCAATGAATTTAGCCAAAATCCCTAATAAAAAAATATATTCTCTTGGAATTCAAATCCTTTTAGGGAACATATTGGAGAGAGTGACTCATATTTATTAATGGGTTTCAGGCACACTTGTTCCTTGATCAAATAAATACATGGTTAATCAACAGATATATCTGAAGGTTTCCTATGTGCTCAGTCAGAACTGTGCTAAGTCAGAAAGGAGATCTGGAAGATGTATAAGTGAAAGTGAATGTGAAATCTCTCAGTCGTGTCCGACTCTTAGTGACCCCATGGACTGTAGCCTACCAGCTCCCCTGTCCATGGGGTTTTCCTGGCAAGATTACTGGAGTGGGCTGCCATTTCTTTCTCCAGGGGATCTTCCCAACCCAGGGATCGAACCCGGGTTTCCCCGCATTGCAGACATGTGCTTTACTAACTGAGCCACCAGGGAAGCCTGTGAGGCCAATGTTAAAGAAATGAGGGTTTTGTATGACTTCTTCTTTCAATTACAGGTTATGAAGCAACATAACACATATAAGTTCTGAAATTTTGGAGTTTTTCTCTTTTGCTACTAAAAAAAAAATTCAAAGTCATCTCCATTTTCGCTACCAGAATGTAGCATAATGAATGGCACATAGTAAGTAGTCTTAACAAAGACGTGTGGCATGAACAAACAGGTGAATATAAGAATATTCTTCTGAGCATACAGAGTACTTTAAAAGCTGAACGGCTATAGTTAACAACAGTCTCTTAAGTGCTTGCATACCTGTTAACAAGAGACTGCTCGATCTTTACTTAAAATCCGTGTCGTTTCCTTCTTCCTCTCCCTGAACACACAACTAATCCCCATTCTGCAGCCCTCCTCATAGTGATGAGTTCTAGCCAAGTGAGTTACCCTGTAAAATGGATGAGCCATTTCTGCGTCTCTTTTCCACACTCCTCCCCTTCTAGCTAACTGGGTTGGGACAACCACCGTGAGCTTGAAGGCCTTGTGCTTGTGATAGCAGCGCCCCCGTCAGGCTGTATCCCTGCAGGACAGCAAAGGTTTCCCACCAGCCCAGACAATACTGGTACTATTAAAATTATTCCATTTTTACAGGTGAGAAAACTGAGTCACAGAGAAGTTAATCGTAGATAAAGAAGTGCAAGGAATCTGAACTGGAGCACATTTCTATCTCAACACATTTCTTGTTCCAAACGCTTAAAGAAGCTTCTGAATCACGGACCTCTAACCTCTTCCAGGTGACCATTTCCACAACCTGGAATAAAAGCAATGATCTCTCCCCATGTGCCATTCATGGGGTTCGTGTTTCACCTCCTTCCTTACCTCTCATAGCTGCGACCACCCCTGTGGGTGCACATTATCACGGAACTGACCCCCTTAGTAAGTCTATCCCACATCTACCATACCTTTCTATCTGATACTAGCTATTCTGTCCACCTCTCAAATAATGCTATACTGCCTGTTCAGTAATAGACTTACAACAGCATAACAGAGTTTGAGTATGCAGGAGCCTTTTCTTCATTTAAAACAAAAAAGTCTCATTACACAAATCTTGTAAAAGGTCAACAAGAAAACTGCTGAACACTTTGCTGTCTTGCTATTAAAATGTCCCCATTAAAGTGTTCAGAGATGGGGAAGTAATATCTACAGAATTCATTGAAAGGGTACATATAGTAATGCTCAAATATTTCCATAATTTACAGTAGTATCAAAGGTGACAGGCATGATTTACAAGTCAGAATGTTCTCTCTATCTGAGATGTCCAGTTAGCTGAGGGTTAATTCATGTAATCAGTAAAACTCCCCAGGGCAGAGAGGCCTCCAAGCTGGGGAATGACCTCAGGAGTACCGCCAAAGTGCACAAAACTTTAAAATAGCCCCATACAAAGAGAGTATTATTGCCAATGGTTTGATCACACCCAATCCACCTAGAAGGGAAATACATATCTTGTCCCGGAAACATCTCACATGCATAGGATAGAAACTTCACACACACACACACACACAGAGGAGAGTCATGCATTTCAAAAATCAAGTGCAATTTAAAACCCCAGAGGCCACAGCTGGCTCCTGAAAGCAAAGTGGGAAGACAGTCAACCACAGTTTCCAACTTCTGCTTTGCATACCTTGCTAACCAAAATCAATACATTAAATCCATGTGGTGATTGTGTAAGCATCCTCTTTCCTTTGAGGACATCCAAGCTGATGTTCTGTCATTTGGGCAAGTGCTTACTCCAGATTCTGGTAATGTTCTCAAGGACACTGGCTGTTCTAGAATCCCAATACTAATGAAGCAAAAAAACAAAAAGCTGCTCCCATCTAAATCTTCTGAATGACACTGGTGTACTGTTTTCATAAATTAAATTTTTGAACCGATACCAACTGCTACAAATATTGATATTCACTATATCATTGTTTTATAAAAGTCTTTCAGTTCAGTTCAGTTCAGTCACTCAGTCATGTCCGACTCTTTGCGACTCCATGAATTGCAGCACGCCAGGCCTCCCTGTCCATCACCAACTCCCGGAATTCACTCAAACTCACGTCCATTGAGTCAGTGATGCCATCCAGCCATCTCATCCTCTGTCATCCCCTTTTCCTCCTGCCCCCAATCCCTCCCAGCATCAGAGTCTTTTCCAATGAGTCAACTCTAAAAGAAGGCCAAAATAAGCTAGAGATAGAGTTGTGGTCAGAGAAGGCAATGGCACCCCACTTCAGTTCTCTTGCCTGGAAAATCCCATGGACAGAGCCTGGTGGGCTGCAGTCCATGGGGTCGCGAAGAGTCGGACACGACTGAGCAACTTCACTTTCACTTTTCACTTTCATGCACTGGAGAAGGAAATGGCAACCCACTCCAGTGTTCTTACCTGGAGAATCTCAGGGATGGGGGAGCCTGGTGGGCTGCCGTCTATGGGGTTGCACAGAGTCGGACACGACTGAAGCAACTTAGCAGAGTTGTGGTACAGGTGATGCAGAAGTTAGTGTGATCATAGCACTAGAAGACATTCTCCCCTTGACTCTCAACTATATGTAATTATAGGAATAGGAAATGGCCAGGACACTGGCTTCTAAATTTAAAATCATTTTATTTGCCATTGTAATGGATTTTTAAGTATCATTTGGCACTATTGGGCCACTTCCAGAATACAGAAGGAAGAGGTATTAGAATGGACCTAATAAGAGAAGAGTGGATCTGATCAGTTCACCCTTGGAAAACTACTAACTGTATGCCAACCTACAGGTGGGAAATACTAACACATATATATGGAATTTAGAAAGATGGTAACGATAACCCTGTATGTGAGACAGCAAAAGAGACGCAGAAGTACAGAACAGACTTTTTGACTCTGTGGGAGAGGGAGAGGGAGAGGGTGGGATGATTTGGGAGAATGGCATTGAAACATGTATAATATCATATAAGAAACGAATTGACAGTCTAGGTTCGATGCAGGATACAGGATGCTTGGGGCTGGTGCACTGGGATAACCCAGAGGGATGGTATGGGGAGGAAGGTGGAAGGGAGGTTCAGGAGTGGGAACTTATGTACACCCGTGGTGGATTCATGTTGATGTATGGCGAAACCAATATAGTATTGTAAAGTAAAAAAATTTTTTTTAATTAAAAAATTTTTTAAAAAAGAAAGAAAAATACGATAAGTTTTTCATAAGGTTTAATTTATTCAGTTTAAAGCACTGCATAATTATAAAGTTATGTCATTTTCATTCTTTTGATGTGTCAATGTCCTTTTTCAGAAAATAATATGGCTAATAGATGAGACAGCTGGTAACTTTTTGTCCACAATTGGCAAAATTTAATTTTTTAATATAAATTTATTTATTTTAATTGGAGGCTAATTACTTTACAATATTGTATTGGTTTTGCCACACATCAATATGAATCTGCCACAGGTGTACACGTGTTTCCTATCCTGAACCCCCCTCCCACCTCCCTCCCCGTATCATAGCTGTCTCTTATACACATCTTGGCTGAGTAATACTCCATTGTGTATACGTACCACAGCTTTCTTATCCATTCATCTGCTGATGGACATCTAGGTTGCCTCCATGTCCTGGCTATTATAAACAGTGCTGCGATGAACATTGGGGTACATGTGTCTCTTTCAATTCTGGTTTCCTCAGTGTGTATGCCCAGCAGTGGGATTGCTGGGTCGTATGGGAGATCTATTTCCAGTTTTTTAAGGAATCTCCACACTGTTCTCCATAGTGGCTGTACTAGTTTGCATTTCCACCAACAGTGTAAGAGGGCTCCCTTTTCTCCACACCCTCTCCAGCATTTATTGCTTATAGACTTTTGGATCACAGCCATTCTGACTGGTGTGAAATGGTACCTCATTGTGGTTTTGATTTGCATTTCTCTGATAATGAGTGATGTTGAGCATCTTTTCACGTGTTTGTTAGCCATCCGTATGTCTTCTTTGGAGAAATGTCTGTTTAGTTCTTTGGCCCATTTTTTGATTGGGTCGTTTATTTTTCTGGAATTGAGCTGCAGGAGCTGCTTGTATATTTTTAAGATTAGTTGTTTGCCAGTTGCTTCATTTGCTATTATTTTCTCCCATTCTGAAGGCTGTCTTTTCACCTTGCTTATAGTTTCCTTTGTTGTGCAGAAGCTTTTAAGTTTAATTAGGTCCCATTTGTTTATTTGTGCTTTTGTTTCCAATATTCTGGGAGGTGGGTCATAGAGGATCCTGCTGTGATTTATGTCGGAGAGTGTTTTGCCTATGTTCTCCTCTAGGAGCTTTATAGTTTCTGGTCTTACGTTTAGATCTTTAATCCATTTTGAGTTTATTTTTTGTGTATGTTGTTAGAAAGTGTTCTAGTTTCATTATTTTACAAGTGGTTGATCAGTTTTCCCAGCACCACTTGTTAAAGAGATTGTCTTTCCCCCATTGTATATTCTCACAATTGGCAAAATTTAAAAGTCAACTATATCATGGGGTCGCTAAGAGTCGGATAGGACTGAGCGTCTTCACTTTCACTTTTCACTTTCATGCACTGGAGAAGGAAATGGCAACCCACTCCAGTGTTCTTGCCTGGAGAATCCCAGGAATGGGGGAGCCTGGTGGGCTGCCGTCTATGGGGTCGCACAGAGTCGGACACGACTGAAGCAACTTAGCAGCAGCAGCAACATTCTTTCCTATGGCCAAAAAGATGTTACTGAGATTCTCCTGGTCCATGGAATTCAAATTCTAGGAGCTAATTCAGGCTCCCTCCTGAAATTTGCAGTTAAAATATGTCAATAGCAGATGATGAGATCGCCTCGATGACTCCCAACATGAGTGATGGATCATGGAAACCAGAGTTTTCAAGACTAGAAGTATTTCCTGACCATCTTCTGTGGACACGGTTATCTATTTTCTGCATACATGCATGCCCAGTCGCTCAGTTGTGTCTGACTCTTTGCAACCCATGGACCATTGCCCACCAGGCTTCTCAGTCCATGGGATTCTCCAGGAAAGAATGCTAAAGTGGGTTGCCACTTCTTATTCCAGGGGATCTTCCCAACCCAAGGATAGAATGTGTGTCTCTTGTGTCTCCTGAATTGGTAGGAGGATTCTTTACCAACTGAAGCACTTGGGAAGCCAATTTCATGTGTAGTAGTGTGTTTATGTTATTTAGGAGTTTGGGATTAACATATATACACTACTATACATAAAATAGATAATCAACAAGGACCTATTGTATAGCACAGGAAACTCTACTCATGTGACAGGTCTGGAATGACAGATTCCATAACCTATAAGGAATTTGAAAATGTATATATTAATACATATGTATATATATAACTGAATCACTCTGCTGTACACCTGAAACTAACAACTTTGTAAATCAGCTGTCAGTTCAGTTCAGTTCAGTTGCTCAGTCGTGTCTGACTCTTTGCTACCCCATGAATCGTAGCATGCCTGTCCATCACCAACTCCCGGAGTTCACTCAGACTCACGTCCATCGAGTCAGTGATGCCATCCAGCCATCTCATCCTTGGTCGTCCCCTTCTTCTCCTGCCCCCAATCCCTCCCAGCCTCAGAGTCTTTTCCAATGAGTCAACTTTTTGCATGAGGTTGCCAAAGTACTGGAATTTCAGCTTTAGCATCATTCCTTCCAAAGAAATCCCAGGGCTGATCTCCTTCAGAATGGACTGGGTGGATCTCCTTTATTCCAATATAAAACAAAAAAAATAGATTAAAAAAAGAAGACTCAAGAAGAGAAAGATGATATATATAGATGTGGAAGAAAGTGAAGTGACAGGATCAGCTAATACAGATGAGTCCTGAGAGGCCAGAGGAATTAAGTACCAGGTAGCCCCTTGACAGAGGCCTAAAATGAGATGCTAAGGAATGCAGGCACAATTCTGTGACACACTCATGACTGTCATACTTAATCCAAGTATAAGGCCAATCAGGAATAAAGTGACAAGGAAATGTCAGAGAAGATCCCGAAATTCATCCTATCCCACAAGACTGAAACCAAAAATAAGCCTCCATCCAAAGTCCTTTGGTTTGTAAATCAATTTAAAATCTTTAAAGGTATCAAGCCCAGTGATAAGCCCATCACAATAATTCACGAGAGATGAGGCAAATATAGTCTAGTTTATATATTAAAATGGTTTATAATACTATTTATGACAATAATGTTTGTGACAAAATACAATTTTTAGTATTTTATTTATTTTTCTCATTAGAAAGAAATTAATTTTTAAATTTTAATTTAATTAATTTAAATTTAATTTTGTTTTCTCCTTAAAGAGGTGATAATTAAAAAAGGTCGAGAGACTATAGTCTCTATCTAAAAAGAGCATCAGATTCAGTTTTGTTAATGATGTTTCTCTTACATATTTAGTCATGAAGATTGTCTTTAGTATCTCAAGTTCCCAGTTTTAACATTGTTTCCCTTTTCTGTTGTCCCAGGTTTTGGTACACAATTTTTTTGTACTCAGGAAAATATTTGCCATATGAGTTGTATATACCTTAGAAAAATGTTAAGGCAAGATCGGTCTTTTACAGACATATTTGCATTTTAAGGGTTTTATCATACTATGGAATCAGAGGTATTGATCCATCACACGCATTCACCCCTACTTGGTACAGAGAGATCTTTGTACAGAGGAGCAGGCATTATTCCACATGTGCCTTTTCTATAAACATTTAAACTAGATTATACAAAATGCCGAAGCCCAGGTTCCAAAGAGCACTGTGGCCAACAGGGATTGGCCACACTAGCAGTAAATAAAACTCATCAAGTTTTTGCTGTGTCCCAGGCATGTTCACATAACTACATATGACCAACTCCATTAATCNGCCTTTTCTATAAACATTTAAACTAGATTATACAAAATGCCGAAGCCCAGGTTCCAAAGAGCACTGTGGCCAACAGGGATTGGCCACACTAGCAGTAAATAAAACTCATCAAGTTTTTGCTGTGTCCCAGGCATGTTCACATAACTACATATGACCAACTCCATTAATCTTCAAAACAATTCTATGAAGCAGTTACTGTTTTATAGATGAGAAAACTGAAGTGAGAGAAGTTATCTGACATGCCAGGTCACAAGTACAGCATATGCCAGAGCCAAGGTTTAAACCCTGCTGGTTTGATACCAGGGCTTGTGCCCTGAAGCACTCTATGATACTGCCTAGGAAGCTGGCTCAGAGCAAGGACTCTGAGCCTGGCAGATCTGCACTCAAATCCTGTCTCTACCATCTCCCACCTGGTGACCATGAACTAATTACCCAGCTTCTCTGAATCTCGGTTTGCTGTTTGCTTGTCTCACAGGATTATTATGAGTTGTAAATGAGCCCATACCTGGCTGAATGTACCCAAACGTAAAAAATAAACAGGATCAATACTGTCAAAATGTCAGTTCTTCCTGACTTGACCAATAGATTCCACAGATCTATAGGTTCAGTCAAAATCCCAACAAGTTATTTTTTGGATATCAACAAATTGGTTGTAAAATTTATATGGAGAGGGAAAAGACCTGAAGTGCTAAACACAATATTGAAAGAGAAGAAGAAAGTTGGAGGACTGGTGTTAGCCAACTCCAAGACTTATTATAAAGCTACAGTATTCAAGACAGTGTGGCACCATCAAAAGAATAGACACATAGATCACAGAGCAGAAGTCAGAGACCGGAAATAGACCCACATAAATAGCATCAACTGATTCTTGACTAAAAAGCAAAGGCAATACAATGGGGAAAAAAGAGTCTTTTCAACACATGGTGCTGGAACAATAGGGCTTCCTAATGTAAAAAAAAAAAAAATTAATCTAGATAGAAACTTCACACCCTTCACAAAATTAATTCAAAATGGACCACAAACTCAAATGTAACACAAAACTATAAAACTCCTAGAAAATAACATAGAAGAAAATCTAGATTACTTTGTATAAGATGATGATATTTTGAAATACACAAAACTCATGATCCATGAAAGAAAAAATTGATAAACTTGATTTAATTAAAATTAAGAATTTTTGCTTTGCAAAAACCACTGTCAAGATAATGAGAAAATAAGCTGGGGAAAATGATTGCAAAAAAAGGCCAGGTGATAAAGGACTGTTATCCAAAATATACAAAGAATTCTAAACTCAACCAAACAATGAATGATGTGATTTTTCTAAAAGGGTAAAATAAATAAATAAATAGAAATGGGCAAAAGACTTGAACAGTTCAGTTCATTTCAGCTCAGTCACTCAGTCGTGTCTGACTCTTTGCGACCCCATGAATCTCAGCACACCAGGCCTCCCTGTCCATCACCCACTCCTGGAGTCCACCCAAACCCATGTCCATTGAGTTGGTAATGCCATCCAACCATCTCATCCTCTATCGTCCCCTTCTCCTCCAGCCCTCAATCTTTCCCAGCACCAGGGTCTTTTCAAATGAGTCAGCTCTTCGCATCAGGTGGCCAAAGTACTGGAATTTCAGCTTCAACATCAGTCCTACCAACGAACACCCAGGATTGATCTCCTTTAGGATGGGCTGGTTGGATTTCTTTGCAATCCAAGGGACTCTCAAGAGTCTTCTCCAACACCACAGTTCAAAAGCATCAATTCTTCAGTGCTCAGCTTTCTAGAGGCAGATCAGGTGGTCTGGTATTCCCATCTCTTTCAGAATTTTCTAGTTTATTGTGATCCACACAGTCAAAGGCTTGGCATAGGATACCTTGCCAAAGAAGATATGTGCTTAGTCGCTAAGTTATGTCCAACTCTTTGCAACTCTTTGGACTGCAGTCAGCCAGACTCCAGTCCATGGGATTCTCCAGGCAAGTTTACTGGAGTGGGTTGCCATACCCTCCTCCAGGGGAAACCAGATATACAGATGGAAAACAAGCATATGAAAAGATGCTTCACATTAAATGTCATTAGGGAAATGCAAACTAAAACATTAATGAGATATCACTACACACCTAATAGAAAGGCGAAAATCCAGAACTCTGACAACAGCAAATGCTGACAGGGACATGGAACACGAAAACACTCATTCATTCTTAGTAGGAATGCCAAAATGGTCCAGCCACTTTGGAAAACAGTTTGGCCAAGTACACTCTTCCTATACAAACTGTCAATCTATGCAAAGGAGTTGAACATTTATGTCCACACAAAGTACACAAGGATATTTATAGTTGCTTTATTCATAAATGCCAAAACTTGAAATCCTCCAAGATGTCCATATAGACAAATAAACTGTGGTACATCCTGGCAATAGAGGGTTTATACAGTGCTAAAAAGAAATGAACTATCAAGTTATGAAAAAATATGGAGGAAACTTAAATGCCTATTACTGAGTGGAAGAAGCAAGCTGAAAAGGCTACATACTGATGATTATGAATGTATAACCTTCTGGAGAAGGCAAAGCTATGGAGACCTTAAAAGGATCAACGGCTGTGGGGGAGTCGGAGGGAATGAAAGAGGAAGAGGCAGAATTTTTAGGACACTGAAACTAATCTATGATACCATTAGAGTGGATATGAAATAGAAAGGAAGTAGGCAGGGCACAACCTTTAAAAGAATAATATAGCCATATTGCTGCTGCTGCTGCTAAGTCACTTCAGTCGTGTCTGACTCTGTGCAACCCCACAGACGGCAGCCCACCAGGCTCCCCAGTCCCTGCGATATTCCAGGCAAGAACACTGAAGTGGGTTGCCATTTCCTTCTCCAATGCATGAAACTTAAAAGTGAAAGTGAAGTCGCTCAGTCATGTCCGACTCTTCGCGACCCCATGGACCACAGCCTACCAGGCTCCTCTGCCCATGGGATTTTCCAGGCAAAAGGCATAACAAAAACTGGTTAGAAACAAGTAGGTCCAAGACGGCGGAAAACTTGACTTCCAGTAGACCTTGACCCTCATTACACACTCTTTTAACACATTAGCTAAATAACATACTCACAGGCACCCTGACAGTTCTAAGACTAACCATCAAAGATCAAAAAGTGAGCAGTGACCCAATTTCTGGAAATCTCCACTCCTTTCCCAAAATAGTTGGAATAACCCTTACACTCATTAGCCCATGAAATTACCCAGTCTATAAAAACTGCTGCTGCTACTGCTAAGTCGCTTCAGTCGTGTCCAACTCTGTGCAACCCCATAGACAGCAGCCCACCAGGCTCCCCCATTGCTGGGATTCTCCAGGCAAGAACACTGGAGTGGATTGCCATTTCCTTCTCCAATGCGTGAAAGTGAAGTCGCTCAGTCGTGTCTGAGTCTTAGCAACCCCATGGACTGCAGCCTACCAGGCTCCTCTGTCCATGGTATTTTCCAGGCAAGAGTATTGGAGTGGGGTGCCATTGCCTTCTCCACTATAAAAACTAACCACACCATATTTCCAGGGCCTCTCACCTTCTGAGATGGCCCGTACTCTGTGGAGTGTGTTTCTCCCAAGGCCATACTCACCTTTTGAGACGAATCACGTTCTGACTATGGAATGTGTATCTTTCTGTGGAATGTGATTCTCTGTAAATAAATCCACTTGTTACCTATCACTTTGTCTCTCCCTGAATCTTTTCTGCCACAAGACATCAAGAACCTGAGCTTCATTAAGTCCTGAGACCAGTCCTTCATTATGTGATCTCAATTAAAAGATGAAGGTTTAAGTCCCAATCGGGTTCTGGCCATGTTCAAGTCCTGGAAAATCTCAAACTGGGTTCAAGTTTCAATCTGAGTTTTGGCTGGATTTGAGTATCAAGACATGGGTTCGAGTCCCAATCTGGGGTGTGTGATTTCAGATATATCATTGTACATTTGCCAAACTCACAGGATGTATAACACTAAGAGTAAACCCCAACGTACATTATGGACTCTGAGTAATAACGATGAGTCAGTGTATGTCCTCAACTGCAACAAAAGTACTGATCTGGTGGGAGATGTTTACAGTGAGGGAGGTGGAGGGGGGATGTAGAGGAAATTTCTGTACCTTCTGCTCAATTTTGCTGTGAAATTGTTCTAAAACATAAAGTCTAGTTAAAAGGGAAAATTTCAGGATAAGCTTGGAGATGGAAACCAGAAAACTGGAGGAAGAGTCTTCTGAGTTAACAATCTTCTGAACCCAAAGGTCCAGGTCAGCAGACAAGGAGCAAATAAAAGCTGAATAAAAAGCAGAGACATCACTTTGCCAACAAAGGTCTATATAGTCAAAGCTGAGAGTTGGACCATAAAGAAGGCTTAGCACCGAAGAATTGATGCTTTCAAACTGTGGTGCTGGAGAAGACTCTTGAGAATCCCGTGGACTACAAGGAGATCAAACTAGTCAATCCTAAAGGAAATCAACCCTGAATATTCACTAGAAGGACTGATGCTGAAGATGAAGCTCCAATACTTTGGCCACCTGATACAAAGAGCTGACTCACTGGAAAAGACCCCAATACCAGGAAAGATTGAGGGAAGGAGGAGAAGGGGGTCAATAGTATAGGATGAGACGGTTGGATGGCATCATCAACTCAATGGACATGAGTTTAAGCAAACTTGAGGAGATAGTGAATGACAGGGAAGTCCATGGGGTCGCAAAGGGTCGGACACGACTGAGTGACTGAACTGAACTTAACTGACCCCGACAAGGGTAGAAAAGAGAGGTGACTCTGTCTGGACTGACCAGATCTGCTGGTGACTGGAGCCTGCTGAGACTGCTCCTTCCTAGCCTGGGTCCCTAGGGCAGGGTCTCCACACTTTCGCCTCCTGAATATATGAGAAGGTGTAAAAGGTGTACTAGTTAAACTCTTGTTGAATTCCTATAACAATATCGGAAACAATATATATCACTTCAACATAGACAAATGGCTACAAACCACTGAGGCGGGTACAAGGAGGAATGTTCTAAAACAGCCCGGAACCAGGAAGCTCTGCTTCCTAGAATCAAATACAGGCCAAAAGGCAGTCTCACCTGGTAGCCTCAAGCATATCACATGACTCAGGGGTGCTGCCAAACACCCAGATTAAAAAAGAAAAATTAAACAGGAGGAGAGTGAGGAAGAGAAACCAGAATTTCTCCCTGGGACCACACTAAAGGCATTTATTAGCCTGACCCACGCTATAACACCTTAGAAACAAAAAGTCCCCAACAAATGCAAACAGACTTCTTTCCTTGCTGTGACTGCTTTTCATAACTCTTGCCCTTCCTAACATGGAGCCACTCCAATCGATGAGGTCATTTGTTTTCCTGAGAACTCAGTTATGGAGCTTGCCAATCATTCAAATTGCAAGCTCTGGCCAGGAAAGCCCTATGAAGAAAGCAAAGCATTAAGTCCTTACTGTTCTTTCTTAGGTCAGTTAGAGCATTTGAATCCCACACGACTGTCTTTTCAAAAAACAAAAAACTATGCTTACAAAGATAACAAGTTCCAAATGTTGTCTTTTCTTAAAGGTATATTTGTTTCAAATCATATGTTTCTAATCTATAACAAAACAGCCTGAGTTATAATTATTCCACTCCACACACCATTCAAAAGCCAAGAGATAACATGGAGAAATGATTAATGTGTTATCAATGATATATAGAGTCAATCGGTTGATTCAAGACATAAACAGTCACACAGAAAGAGAAGAAATGGTGAACAACAGATCCAATTTGCACTATGCCTGCTCCTAGAACAGACCACTTTCAGGCTCTCCAGATGAGAAGCAAAAGGATCCTGCTTTGTGCAAAGATTCAAGTGTTAAGCCATTTACATTTCAGTTTGAATTTTAAATACTTGACCCCTATACTCTCTCTGCATTTGAAATCTGAGCTATAATTCAGAAATAAAAGGCCTTATCTTTTTATTAAGGGGATTTGAACTTATCAAACATGAAATAGATGTGAAAGAAGGAGAGACTGGGGAATGCACAATACACTTAAGAAGAAAGGATTTACCAAGAGTATTTTATATTGCATACTGTTTATAAATGCTAGGATGAGTGGAGAAGGCAATGGCACCCCACTCCAGTACTCTTGCCTGGAAAATCCCATGGACGGAGAAGCCTGGTGGGCTACAGTCCATGGGGTTGCTAAGAGTCAAATACGACTGAGCGACTTCACTTTCACTTTTCACTTTCAAGCATTGGAGAAGGAAATGGCAACCCACTCCAGTATTCTTGCCTGGAGAATCCCAGGGACAGAGGAGACTAATGGGCTGCCATCTATGGGGTCACACAGAGTCGGACACGACTGAAGTGACTTAGCAGCAGCAACAACAGCAGCATGAGTGGCTCTTTTCTATTGTAGGATTTCTCTCTTCTGTCAAATCACATAAAGCATCAGGTTCTAAAAAGGGGGGTTGCTTATTTGCTTTGCTTTTGGTAAGTATTGACCAATTATCAGTGCATATTTTTAAATGGAGAAACTGAAGCAGTAATTGGGAAGACTTGGACCTATCCAGTTTCACCACTGAGGTTTATTGCATTTCACTAATAACTGAAGATAAATTTACAGATACACATAAGCTTCTAGGCTTAATGAAGTGCTGTAAATAATCTTATAAATGTAGTACAGTTCATTGAAATTCATATTTCACAGAAGATTTTAAAGAAGAAAGTCTCAAAAATGTTGTCCAGATGGGACTCTTGAAATCTTGGAGATCTCTTTCTCCAGGGCTGACAATTTTTCTTAAACATGAACCCTCTGTTTTTGTTGTTCAGTCACTCAGTCATGTCTGACTCTTTGCAACCCCATGGACTACAGCACGCCAGGCTTCCCTGTCCTTCACATCTCCCAGAGCTTGCTCAAATTCATGTCCATTGAGTCAGTGATATCATCTAACCATCTCATCCTCTGTCATCCCCTTCTCCTCCTGCCTTCAATCTTTTCCAGCATCAGGGTCTTTTCTAATGACCTGGCTCTTAGCATCAAGTGGCCAAAGTATTGGAGCTTCAGCTTCAGCATCAGTGTTTCCAATGAATATTCAGGGTTGATTTCCTTTAGGATTGATTGGTTTGATCTCCGAGCTATCCAAGGGACTCTCAAGAGTCTTCTCCAACACCCCAGTTCAAAAGCATCAGTTCTTCAGTGCTCAACCTTCTTTATGGTCCAACTCTCACATCCGTACACGACTACAGGAAAAACCATAGCTTTGACTATATGGACCTTTGTCAGCAAAGTGATGTGTCTGCTTTTCAATATACTGTCTAGGTTTGTCATAGCTTTTCTTCCAAGGACCAAGCATCTTTTAATTTCATGGCTGCAATCACAGTCTGGTGTGATTTTTTTTGTGTGTGTATGCTCAGTTGCTTCAACCCAAGAAAATAAAGTCTGTCATTCTTTCCATTTCCACACCCCCCGCCCCCCATCTATTTGCCATGAAATGATGGGATTGGATATCATGATCTTAGTTTTTTTGAAAGTTGAGTTTTAAGCCAGCTTTTTCACTCTCCTCTTTCACCTTCATCAAGAGGCTTTTCAGTTCCTGTTTGCTTTCTGCCATTAGGGTGTTACCATCTGCATATCTGAGGTTATTGATATTTCTCCCAGCAATCTTGATTCCAGCTTGTGATTCATCCCAAATTAAACCCCACTGACCATGCTGGAATCATTTCAGATTTGCTTCCCAAAAAAGAATTCCTTTTCTCCAAAGAAAGGAAACAGAAATAGTCAAATATATGTATATTTGACTATTTATATGTATATAAAGGTGGGGGAGGGGCTTGATCAAGATCAATGAGCAATATCACCTAGAATGGAACTAAAAGATTATATGAGAATGTTCTCTTTTGATTTAACTCAAACAGTCCTGAAATTCACTCTGAACTGTGAATGGGTCTGGCATTTTCTTCTTTTCAAGTGAGCTTCTGACCGGTAACCTCACACAGGAAGCCTACAGTTGTCTCTCTTTTCCATTCTGTTAACAAAAGCCAACACCACAGTTGTGAAAAGGGAAATCCATGCTGAATTGAAAAACCTTTTTAGGTTTTTTCCATCTTCTTTCAAGATGCTTACAAATCTTAGTGTATTTCAGATTGACCTCAAAACATATCATATCTCACAGAGTTTTGCAGAGGAAATGAGATTGATAAATGAATATTCCTTAATAGGAAACCCAAATCCTCCATGAGAAGAGAAACCTGACTCTTGCCCCTCATAAATATAAGAACCACAGTCTGATGCTAAGCATCAGGTTTCCTAGAACACTGTGCATAATGAATTAGTCTATTCTCTGGGAAAGAAAGGGAAATAATCTGTAGATATATGTTCCAGAAGAAAATGAAGCCATTAATTACAGTGAGATATCCTGACAGTAGATGACTAGATTAAATACAAAAAAATGTTCCAATAACTACACGAAATAATTTTCAGCACTACAACTCAAAATAATTTTCTGAATTGAGTACAATTTTTCTGCTATAGATTATACCTATAAACAAATACAATTTTAAGGCTAAATGTCTTGTGGCTAGCCACATTGGGTTAAATGTTATTTAGCAGACCTTCTGCCCTTCAACAACAGATTTAAATGTGCCCTAATTATCTGCCTGTTTGTTTTAGTTTACATGGAATTCAATCATGTGTAGGTAAAAAAGATTCCTAAAATGGTAAAAAGGCAACTTTCTTAAGTGGGTACATATTTTCTTTTAAAGATACATGTAAATTTTATTTTGCTTTTTCTTACAGCTCAGAAGTAAATATAAACTTATTATAATTATCATAAAATTTAAATTACTGAAGCCCTGTTCAATAAATTGCCATTTTCATAAAGATTACATATAAGGGTAACTACCAAAACTGGAATAAAAGTAACAACTAACTTTTTTCTGAACTTATGTCAGCTACTATGCTTATGTGTATGCTGATCTCATGTAACCATTAAAAAAACCTTTTAAACAGTATGGAACTTCTTCTCAAAAAACTAAAAATATAATTACCATATGACCCAGCAATTCTACTCCTAGGTATATATCCAAAAAAAAAGTATTAATTCAAAAAGATACATACATCCCAAAATTCATAGCAACATTATTTATAATTGCCACAATATGGAAGCAAATGAACAGATAAAGAAGCTGTTTTATATATATTCATATGTGGGTTTGATCCCTGGGTCAGGAAGATCCCCTGGAGTAGGACATGGCAACCCACTCTAGTATTCTTGCCTGGAAATTCCATGGACAGAGGAGCCTGGCAGGCTGCAGTCCATAGGGTCTCACAGAATCTGACCCAACTGAAGCAACGTAGCATGCATGCAAGCATATTTATATATATAATATATGCATATATTATATATTATATATATATTATAATATATATTATATATATAATGGAATACTACTCAGCCATAAAAAAGAATGAAATAATGCCATTTGCAGCAACATGGATGGATTCGGAGGGTATTATGCTTAGTGAAATAAGTTAGACAGAGAAAGACAAATACTGTATGTTATCACTAATATTTTAAATCTGAAAAATACAACAAACTAGTGAATATAACAAAAAAGAAGCAGACTCACAGATATAGAGACTAAGCTAATGGTTACCAGTAGGGACAGGAAAAGGAGGAAGGGGCAATAAAGTGTGGGGGAGTAGGAGGTATAAATTATCAGGTATAACATAAGCTACAAGGATATATTGTACAACATGGGGAATATAGCCAATAGTTTATAATAACTATCCATGGAGGATAACCTTTAAAAACTGTAAATCACTATATTGTACACTTGTTACTTATATGATATTGTACATCAACTACACTTTAATTGAAAAAAAAAAGCTTTTCAAAAAGGTAGTCTACTGCTCCATTTTTATTTTTTTCCAAATATTTAACTTTTTGTTTTGTATTGGTGGATAGCCGATTAACAATGCTTTGGTAGTTTCAGGTAAAAAGCAAAGAGATTCAACCATACATGTACATGTATCCATTCTCCCCTAAATCCATCTTCCCATCCAGGCTTCTACCGCCCCATTTTTTAATAAATGAAAATGAGTAGTTTGGGAGCTTAAACATTATGTTATCCTGCCTGCCCTCCAATCAAGAAATGCAAACTTGTATTATCTTGAATTCACTTTAAAACACAGTTTCAGCACATTTAAAAAAAGTGAATGGAGAGATGGAGTGGGAGGTTAAGGTTAGCAGATGTAAACTTTTATATACAGAATGGATAAACAACAAGGTCCTTCTGTATTGCACAGAGAACTATATTCAATACCCTATGATAAATCACAATGAAAAAGAATATAAATATATATATATGTATAACTGAATCACTTTGCTGTACAGCAGTAATTAAGAGACATAGTAAATCAATTTTAAAAAGAAAAATAAAAGTTAGTATCTGAAAAATATCATTCTAACTCTTTTTCTAGTACCTACATTTTTCCAGTGGTCATGTATGGATGTGAGAGTTGGATTGTGAAGAAAGCTGAGCACCGAAGAATTGATGTTTTTGAACTGTGGTGTTGGAGAAGACACTTGAGAGTCCCTTGGACTGCAAGGAGATCCAACCAGTCCGTCCTAAAGGAGACCAGTCCTGGATGTCCATTGGAAGGACTGATACTGAGGCTGAAACTCCAATACTCTGGCCACCTCATGCGAAGAGTTGACTCATTGGAAAAGACCCTGATGCTGGGAGGGGCTGGGGGCGGGAGGAGAAGGGGACGACAGAGGATGAGATGGATGGATGGCATCACTGACTCGATGCACATGAGTTTGGATGAACTCCGGGAGCTGGTGATGGACAGGGAGGTCTGGTGTGCTGTGATTCATGGGGTTGCAAAGAGTTGGACACTGAGCAACTGAATTGAACTGAACAAATAGGATGTGATTTTAAATAATAACACCATCACGTCCTAGTCTATTTTGTTATTTCCATGCCTCAGTCAACCTAGAAGCACATATCTCTGGAAACAGTCCAACTGGAGATGACCTTCTTCTGGCAACAGCATCATCACGTGCCGAGTCTCCCAGCCTTGGAGAGCCCTCCTTCCTAATGTCCTTGCAGCTTTTTCCTTCCTTCCCATTCCCGTTGTCACTCTGGTTCATGCAATCACAGCCCCACACCTGGACCATCCCAGCAGCACCTCCGTGGCTTCATGTTCAAAGCTCCCTTCCTTTGCTCACCCACTTTCTGCCTTTTCCCTTCTAACCACCACCTCTCTCCCCGAATCTTACCAGTCAAACTTTTCAAAGATCAACCACACTGGTTTTCCTCCCATTAACTCCCCCTCCCTGTGCTCTGGTTCCTGCCACTATTTTCATTCTTTCTCAGGCCCTTCATGTCTCCTTTTTCTCCTCCCACCTTTAAAAATGAGTGCCCCAGGGCCCATCCTGTCCCCCCATTCTCCCCACCTCCCAGGCCCAGTTCATTCACACACGCCAATAAATCTGAATTCCTGTCTCAGTCCAGACTGCTCCCTCCAGCTCCCAACTCCCTTCCCACCTCAATGAGATGTCTCTACCTGGCTGTCTCAGTGGTTTCTCACACTCAGGATTCTCAGCTGGATTCTGCCCCTCCGCCTGTGCTCCCCAGGTCAGGAAAGGACACCTTATCATGAGCCAAATCACTCATATCACCCTTGACCTCCAGCCACTAATTAGAGCAGGTGTTTCCTCCCAAGTAGCTCATGAATATATCCCCTGCTCTCTAAACCTGTGACTATTCAGCCTGTGGTGACCGGGAACAATCATCCCCTGGACTAGTACCATAGCCTCTTTGTGGGTTTCCTGCCTCCAGACCCACTCCAAAATGCCATCTTGTAAAATTGTTGCCATCCGACTGTTTCCTAACATTCAAAGCCTGACTGCATCAACCTTTTGCCTTCAAGTTTCTGAGGAGGAGCCATCATCCTCCGTGTCCAGCAACATCCCCATCATTTCACATGATACACATTCCATACTCACAGAACCGCATCCATGGAGACCCCTGTTGCTCCCCCGCGCTTTGTCTGTGCTGCTCCTCCCACATTGAGTGCCTTCCCCATTCTTTTCCCAGGGGAGATGGGAAATAGGGTCAGGGAGAGCTTCCTGAAGAAGCACTGCACCCAGAGTCCTGGACATTCATCCCATGTTGGCACAAGCGAGACTCACCCTGAACAACAGTGATTTCAACGGACTCTTTGCATCAACTGTCTTGCTCTGAAAAAATATCTTTTATGGGCCCATTTTATTGCCATGTTTCTAAGTTCCTTGGAGACACACCGTGTTTTCGGCCACTCCACATTCCTGCTGTCCATCCCAGCACCACATTTCATACATGGCAATTGGCTAATAATTGCCCAGTGATGTAACCGGACAACATCTACTACAAGATATTCTGAAACAGGTCCTTTCACCTGTGCTCTGTCTGTGAGCAGTCAGTCAATCTTATGACTATGATGCTGCTTGGACATCATCTTTGTGAGAAACAAACAAACAACAACAACAAAAAAATGTGTGTTTGGATTTGGGTAAAAGGCAAGGTTTAATGATTAAGGTTCCACTCTCCAGCCCAATTCTCCATATATGTCAACTTATTTTATCCCCACGACAAACCTCCGAGGTAAGGTTACTGTTGCCATCTCTCAAAAGAGTATGTTAAGGCAGAGATGGGTCCTGGAGTGGCTCATTAAGAGAAAATCTAGGATACAGAATCAGGCAGTCTGGCTTCAGGGCCTCTGGGTGCCCCAGTGGTCTAAGGGCATTTCAGACGGAGTTCAGAGCAACTACTAAACATTTACAATTTTACAGTTTTTATCCTGAATTTCATTAGCTATAACGCACTAACCCCACCACCCAAAAAAATACCCTCATCTCAAAAGGACCACCATGAAAAATATGTAAAATTAAAGTTATGTTTAAACTCAATTTCTGCTAAAGAGTTTAAATCAGAAGTTTATCTCTTTCATATTTGATTTTTTTTCTTCCAGTTTTATTGAGATATAACTGACCTACTATATAAATTTAAGGTTTAAAGTATAATTGACTTATATACATCATGGAATGATTATCACAATAAGTTTGGTGAACATCTAACATCTCATATAAATACAAAATTTAAGAATATAAAAAATTCTCCTTATCTTCTATATCTAATTGATCATAGTTAACAATAATATGAAGACAAAAATTTGATTGCGCCCTTGAGTAGACTGTAGGAATAAGTTCGTCCACTATCAAGCTCACAACACGAAACTGCAGACAATGAACCATCAACTCTTACATGATTTTGGCCTCCGGTATATGGTTTACTGGGCTTCCCAGGTGGTTCAGTGGTAAAGAATCTGCCTGCCAACGCAGGAGACACAGGAGACACAGTTTCAAAATCCCTGGGTTGGGAAAATCCCTTGGAGGAAGGCATGGCAACCCCCTCCAGTATTCTTGCCTGGAAAACCCCATTGACAGAGGAGCCTTGTGGGCTACAGAGCATGGGGTCAAAAACAGTTGGACATGACTGAGCAAGTGCATATGCATGCACGCATATGGTTTACTAGAGCCCAAAGGTACTGATCTATCTTTTTCAAAGAAGGATTTGATTGCAGTCATGGATGCATTGTATATATGTTTAAATGTATGATGTTTCCAAATTTCTAGAACTCAGGCACCCAAAGCTTCACTTTGTAACCCATGTGTGACAAAGTATGAAGAGTTTGTGAGGGGACTGAAATCAGAAAAACTGGAGCTGAAATCCCAGGCAGCCACTGACCTTGAAAAGCTTACACTCAAGAGAGGATGACAGACATATACCACAAAATTTCAATACAGTGTTGGGAGTGCTTTGACAGACGTAAACACATGATGTTATGAGAGTAGAAACAGAGGTGTTGGGGGCAGGAGGTGTTGAGGAATGACCTTTATAGAGAGGATGCCTGAGCCAAGTCTTAAAAGAGAAGTAGGAGCCTGCCAGGCAAAGAAAAGTGCTTATTAACTGCTGAGCAAGGAAGATCAGTTACACCATCCACATGGCTCCACAAGGAAAGCACACATCATCAATCGCTGTGAAACGGGCAAGAGAATCAATTCTGAAGAAGCGTGTTTCTGGTGCTTTTGATGAAAACTGTAGTAGAGATCTCAGGGGGAAAGATGAAAGATCAGAGAGACCTATAGGTATAAGAACCTTGTCTCTCCACACCATCCATCCACTCAAACTATTTTTATTGGACAGAACTGAAAGAAACATTGTTGGCAAATAAAATACCTACCAGAACATTCTGGACTGCTTCATGCTGCATACACGCTCAAACTTTGACCTGTACAGCACAAATCCATATTCAAGTGGTTAAGGGGCCATATAAGATGAGCGCTTGTTATGAATGAAACTTTGGTGATTACATCAGCTATACTAACCCAGAACAGCTGACGACCATCGCCAGTATCATGTATTCAGCAATCAGCAACATCTTTGGTACAGATGTCTGGGAAACCATTGTGCCAATTATGCCGTAATGATGACAGCAGAGAGCTTGGCTAGGGAATTCTCATTTCATGTCTTCTTTGAAAATGCATCTCTTAAAAGAGGGCAATAGACAATATATACTGTGTATCCTGTCACTCTTTTTGGCTTGAGCTGTGTTCCATTTGACTCTGCGGATCATTGAACTTTCTGATCTTGGAGTTGGGATGGTATAAGCTAAAGGGTTTTGGCACACACAAAACCCACTACATTTTTGAATGCTCAAGACAGTTTTACAGTGTCTCAAGCTACATCTGAGCAAACCTGTTTCTTACTAATACTGTCAGTCTTTTTGAATGTTTTCTCTACAAAGGAGAAAGGGAGAAAAATATCATTTGTTAGAAACCAAAACCCATCTCAGCTTCACACAGTTTAACTGGATGGTCTTTTCTATATCTCACTTTTAGGAAAAAAAATAAAAATAGAGAATAGAAGACCATCGTTTATAGGAAAATAGGCAACAAGTGACCTGGTGTCAGTGCAGACTTAAGTCTTCTCTCACATCTTTGTAATGGCAGCACTGTGTGATACAATCACTTTGTTTCATCAAATATTCACCAAGCACTTACTGTAGGCTAAGGACTGTTCCCAATGAGAGTCAATGTTCAGAAATATGAACCTCAAGCACAATAATATTTTCAATCATCAGAGAAAGTTTATCTCATGTTTTCTATATAGAACTTAGTAAGGTTAGGAAAATGTTCAAAAGGATTTTCTTCAACAGGAAGGAAAGAAAAATGCATACATTGTCAGGCCTTAGTTAATCAGATAATTCCATTATAAGCCCCACCCTCTTACCTAACTTCCCTAACTCTTTTGGTAATTCTAGGACAATTTTTTATTTGAATAAGCAGCTGAGCGTGTGCTCAGTTGCTTCAGCTGTGTCCAACCCTTTGTGACCCCATGAACTGTAGCCCATCAGGCTTCTCTGTCCATGGGGATTCTCCATGCATGAGTGCTGGACTGGATTGCCATGCCCTCCTCCAAGGGATCTTCCCAACCCGGGGACCGAGCTCATGTCTGCCTGAGTCTCCTGCATTGCAGGAGGATTACTTACCCACGGGGCATTTATTCAAATAAAGGGGTATTAGATTAAGCATAAGGTTTTTGTTTCTGGCCAAAATAAATGAATGCAAGACCACAGAAGAGTGGGGAAGAAGGATTTGCTACGAGTCAGATCTTCAGCTCATGAAAGGGATGCACCTTCACCAGGCTGTGTAAATTTAAACCCCAAGCACACTATTGCTTCCAGAAACTGCTTCCAACAGAAAATTTTATAGACATTTTAAAGTCTCATGGGTGAGTTCCTGAAAATATCACAGTTGGTCAAAAAACATATGTGTTTCAAGTCTTTCTAACTTGCTTTGGTGTTAGCTTATAAAAACTCATAGGTGTATATTGGACTCATTAAACTGAGGGACTCGTAAGCACCAGCTCGATCGGGGCAGGGTGCTGACAGGCCTTATACATTATGCAAGCTTCCCCACATCATTCTGCCAACATGCTTGCATTTTAATCCAAAACATTCCCAGCTTGTCAAAGACTAGGCCTCCCTGGAACACATAAAACCAATCATGCCACCTCATGCAGAGGTTCTCTGATGTGGACAGATTTCCACTGGAGACTGGAAGGAACCCACGACCGCATTTTCACATGTTACTTCATATCAATTCAAAATCCTCTCTCCAGAGCTAAAGTAACACTAAAACAGTAACACGGGGAAAGTCGGGAGAAGAAGAAGATGGAACCCAAAGCATACTGGCTTGACAATTGTCAAGCCCCAGGTTCATTTATCACTGGATAAAGGCAGTGAATATTCCTAACTCAGCTACAGATATTTCATCTGAGAACTCACTAGAGATGAACATGTGTTTGTGTGTGTTTGGACATGTGTGCTAAATAAGTCATTTCAGTCATGTCTGACTCTTTGTGACCCTATGGACTGTAGTCTGCCAGGCTCCTCTGTCCATGGGATTTCCCAGGCAAGAATTCTGGAGTGGGTTGCCATGCCCTCCTCCAAGGGATCTTCCCAACCCAGGAACTGAACCTGTGTCTCTTCTGTCTTCTGCTTTGGAGGTGGGTTCTTTACCACTAGCACCACCTGGGAAGCCTCTGTGTGTGTGTGTGTGTGTGTGTGTGTGTGTGTGTGTACACAATTTTGTAGAGTCTCCCAGGGCTGTCAGGATCACATTGAAGTTGAGCAGAAAAAAAAAAAAAAAAGATGCTTTCAAATCTCTAAATTGTCTAAAGGGGCCAGGGAGAAAACTCACATAAAATACTTTACAATTTCATGTTGACAAATTAGCATGTCAAGACAATTAGCCTCTTTGTAGCAAGATGGTGGACAGATGCATAGAAGACTCATGACTCTGATTGTTCTACAAAAGTCAGTAAGGTTGAGTCTCTAACAGAGTTAGTATGTGAAAGAAGGAAGAGATAAGAACTGGAAATCTGAGGGAAAAGAGCCAGGGAGCAAAAAACAAAGGGAAGCATATAGAATTGTGGTTGAAAATAGTATGAGTAACTTTTGTTCTACAATGTGTGTGGAGCTGGAAGCAAGACACTCATGAAGAGTGGACTATGAACCACAAATAAGGGGGTTATGACAACCTGAACAGTGGAAAGCTGGTGGGGAGGAGAATTCTTCATGACGGAATGTGAGGTTCTACAAACCTCATGAGAAGTTCAGAGAAGAGCCAGAAGAGCTCTGAATTCAGCAGATGACCCTGCAGAGTGAGTGGTTAAGTGAAAAAAAAAAAAAAAAGTCATGTGTTTCCTTCAATTAAAAATAACAGAAATGCTACAAAAATTTGAGATCAGTCTAATATCTAGAAGATGTTCAAAGGATATTCACTAGCTGCCATATATCTGAACACGTGGTCATTGACACCACCGATTATCTGTAGTTAATGTAGTTCGGTCTCTGGGTTAGGTGCGCCTAAGATAGATGACTAGTAGAAGTGTATGTAAAATGTCCAGGCAACTCAGAGGGAGGACTATACTATACCAGGTCCATTTAGTTTTTCCTTCATAAATGATTGATGTTAAAAATGAAAAAAAAATAAGCAACAGTCCACAGAATACGATTTCTCCAAATCTACCATTCTTATCAATAGATGAAGCATGTGTGGCCTAGATCACATTTCTCATGTGTGAGTACACAATCAACTTGAGAGCTAAACACCAAATTTGGTTACACTCAGCATCAATTTAAGGGAAGCCATTGAGGGAAGTAGTTGGCACTCACTCATGGCTTTATCAGCAGCTTAACTGACAAGATGCAGCACAATGTCACTGGAATCTTTAACAACCAGTTGAAATAAAGGGGACATAAAAAAAACTTGGTGATCTCAATGTATCAGGCTAAAACTAAACATAGGAAGTCACTTACATATAAACCTTCAAGTTGCAGACTTTCAAAGATGCAAACATGCATGCCAGCCCCTATATGTCAGTTGTTGTAATGTTCTACTGTACTTTTCAAGATACTGTACTCTAAGATTTAAAATGTTTTCTCTATTTTCTGTGTTTGTTTTTATGTACATATTATTTATGTGAAAAGTACTATAAACCTATTACAGTACAGTATTATATAGCTGATCCAGTTAGTTGGGTAGCTAGGCTAACTTTTTTGGACTTACAAATAAATTGGACTTAAGAATGCACTCTTGGAATGTAGCTCTTTCTTATGTAGGGGACTTACTGTAATGTTTTCTAGGAATGCTTATGGATTGAAAGCAAACACACAATTGAATTAGGCAAAGATTTCTTACATATAACACCAAGGCAAAGTTTGCAGTTTTTTAATTTTAAAAATTAAATTGAATAAATTTCATCAAAATTTTAAAAATTTCTGTTCTTCAAAAGAGAACATTAAAAGAATGAAAAATAAGCTATAGATTGAGAGAAAACATCTGTAAGCCATATATCTGTTATAAATTTGTATTTGGAATATATGAAGAACTCTCAAAAGAACTCAATAATAAGGAAAGAAGCCAGTTTTTTTTTTAATGGACAAAAGATATGAACAGATACTAAACCACAATGAGATGCCACTATACACTTAATAGAATATCTAAAATTGAAAAGATTGAACATAACAGGTGTTAGCAAGGATATGGGTGAACTGGAACCCTCATACACTGCTGGTGGGGAATACAAAATGCTGTATCCATTTTGGAAGATAGTTTGGCAACATCTTTAAAAATTAAACTTACATTTACCATGTGATCCAGTCATTCTGGTCCCTAAGTATGTATCCAAGAAAAATAAACGCATACATACAGACAAAGATTGGTATACTAATGTTTCCAGCAGCTTTATTTGCAGTGGCCAAACTGGAAACAACCCAACTGTCCATTGCCAGGATGAAGAAACCATGGCATATCCATACAATGAAATACTACTGAGAAATAAAAAGGAATGTACTGTTAATACACACATGGAATGAACTGCATGGATGAATTACAACATGCATGAATGAATAATAATGCAGAGTGAAAGGAGCAAAAAAGAAATATAGATTGAATAATTCTATTTATACAAAATTATAAAAAATGCAAGCTAATCTTAAAATGACAGAGGGCAGCCTGGTAATGACTGCCTGGGGATTTGAGAGATGGGAGCCATGGAGCATGAGGAAGGAAGGCAAGGGTAGCAGGAGGGAGGAATTACAAAAGGGCAGAAGGAAACTTGCAGGAGTGAGGAATAGGTTCCTTATCTTGATTGTCTTGACGGTTTCACTGTGATATACATGTGTTGTAACATAAAACTGTACATATTTTATACACGAAATTTATTATATGTTGGTCATACTCCAATAAAACTGTAAACACACACATATAAAATAAAAGTTAAGGAGAAAATTCCAATGAAGAAAGAAGGGAACCGTCATGATAATGGATAACTCTGGGTATCTATACATCATCTTTATAAGATTAATGTCAGAAAAGCTACATGGTATTATAGTGCAAGAGCTGGCAGATAATCTTTTCATTGTACTGGTCATATCCTTATTCAGGTACAGAGGTTGATCTGGGGTTCTTATTTGAAAAGTGATAGAATGAAATGCAAGAGGAAATGTATTCACTGCCTATGTAATTGGCTGGACTAAGAAACATAAGCATGGAATCATTTAAATTTTCTAAATAATGGCTACTAGTTTCATCCTGTTAAAATCCCCTTTCTGCTGAGCAGCCACCTTCCTTAAGAAGATGTCAGCTCCGATTCCATTATTTTATCATCATGTTTGGCTATTAAAACCATCTCATGTTCTGTGTAAAACATCTCCTGTTCTGTGTAAAACTTTCTGTTCTCTCCAGTTCTTGCTGCTTGGGTTGCAGAGGTGAGAAGTGGTTTGCTCACCCACTCTTTTCTCCCCCGCTCCCTTTTTCCTCCATTTTCACCCCTCTGGCATGTGCTCACTACAAAAGCTGGGGGACTTGGGTGGGATTTCACCTTCTTGCTTTCAGTGACCGTAAGTCATAGATGGCCAGTAGTACACTGTCCCTTTTCCTCTTCTTTGTCACTGCTTATGGCCCCCTGGCAGGCACCCAAACACCCACTGTCTCATGGGGCACATTTGTTGAGCTTCAGAGGGCACTCAGTGACCTCTCCCTGCCAAGTGCCCCCCCAGAGAAGAAATCTGCTGAGGCTCTGAGGCTCTGTCTCTTGCTGCCTGCCCTCATCCACCAAAATGGGTGACCCAGTCCATATCCTTTTGTGGCCTAAATACCCTCAGCCAAAAAGACTCATATAGGCTCCTATCAAGATGATGCCTACTTCAGCCCAGGCTCCATCTGAAGTCTCCATTTGACCCCAGGGAACTCCCATATCTCCTTGTCAAGTTCAACCATGAGAAGGCACACTGATCCCACCCCAACCCAGAGCTCGTCCACACTTCTGCCATCTCTCCCCTGCTCCATTTCCTCACAAGCAATGGAACACATTCTGAGGGTTTGGGGTTTAGGAGCCCGCCAACGTTCAGAGAAGAGACTATCACCCATTCCTCAGTGTGGAGAGAAGAACAGTCTGAGCACTCAATCTCACAGGCAACTGAAGGAACAAATCAAATGCTCTCTTTTCCGTAAGGCAAAGAAAGGGGGAAGATACCATGTGGCAAATTCTGTATTCCCCCAAATCGACTCCTTTCCCACTCACCAGATTATACTTTTTCTCTTTGTAATTGTATTTTTAAAAATATCTTGACCCTATTTATTTATTCCTTTTTGGCTGTCCGATGTGTGGGATGTTAGTTCCCTGATCAGGGATTGAACCCATGTCCTCTGCAGTGGAAGCGTGGAGTCTTAACCACTGGATTTCCAGGGAAATCCCTGCTTACACTTTTTCTTGATAAATAACTTGAAACTGTTGAGCCTCTCTCAGTGGGGTAGGATGGAAGAAACTCAGTTCAGAAGTGAGCCCTCTTGGGAGTTGGCCTTATAGAATTTAGTGAATGTTTCCAAAGGAGGCGCTCCACTGTAAGCCCTGAGCTACTGCTGGATGGCTTCCAGGGAAGAAGACCTCCATCAGTTCCTACACATGTGAAAGTGAAAGTTGCTCAGTCTTGTCCAACTCTTTGTGACCCCATGGACTGTATAGTCCATGGAATTCTCTAGGCCAGAATATTGGTGTGGATAGCCTTTCCCTTCTCCAGGGGATCTTCCCAACCCAGGGATCGAACCCTGGTCTCCCACATTGCAGGCGGATTCTTTACCAGCTGATCCATAAGGAAAGCTCAAGAATACTGGGGTGGGTAACCTATCCCATCTCCAGGAGATCTTCCCAACCCAGGAATCGAACCAGGGTCTCCTGCATTGCAGGCAGATTCTTTACCAACTGAGGTATCAAGGAAGCATATGAAATCTACTTCCTACAGAGCCCTCTACTGGATGCTGCAAAGAATACCAGAGTGAATGGGAATACAGTCTCAGAGGAGATAGTCAACAAGTAGCTGAACAACCCTAATGGTAAAATAGAACCAATTCCATAAGGTGAAGTTGCTCAGTCATGTCTGACTCTTTGTGACCCCATGGACTGTAGCCCACCAGGATCCTCCATGGAATTTTCTAGGCAAGAGTACTGGAGTGGGTTGCCATTTAATTCCATAAAGGGGCAACAAATAAACGTAAAGGGTAAATTGTCCTTCACCAAGCACTGCTCAGGAATTGTCTTCCTACACTTGAAATGGAGGAAGAGATTCCACCAGCTGTGGTATTACAAAGACACTGGCCTTTGTTCTAAGCCTTGAAGACAATGAAGAGTTTGAACTTGCAGATGTAGGTGGGGAGGCAATTAGAGGTGAGGAAATTTTTTGAAGACAATAAATCATAAGAGGTAACTTACTAACTAACTTTAAATACAATGTTTCTTAACTTCTCTGATTATAGGAATCACTAGGGATGCTTGTTAAAATACAGATTCCTAGCTCCACCCTAGACCTCTGGACCAGATCCAGAGAAGAACACTAATTTGAATTTTTAACTTGCATCTCCTGGGTGATTCTTATGATGAAATAAGTTCGGGAAATACTAATGAAGGATCTGAAGTCTACTTTGAGTAAGAAATAAAAGTTACCTGTCCCATTGAACAAAATTTTGAACAAAGAATAACAGCAAAAAACGAGCTCTCATTTTTGTAAAAGTTTGGTGTGGGATAAGGGAGATTCTAATTAAAGACATCTAAATATTGCAGTAGGCTTTTATGAGAGTTGAAATCCCCATCTCTGAAAAGCTTTATTAAATGAAGAAAATCACTATTTGCGCTAGAAGGGCTGGCCCTGGGGAGCAGCTAGAGGTTTGAATTATTCAGGGATCATTTGGGGAGTTGTGAGAAACCAAAACTCATCTAAGAAACATGAGAGTACAGGGGAAACTCAAGGAGGCCAAATAAAGATACAGAGCTAGGAGTTAGGAAAACTGGAAAGATACCAGGAACCTTTCCCCTCCCACTCTTTGAGACCAAGTATTTCCTTATTCCTGTGTCTCTCTGCACGTATATTTAATTCTCTTCCATCCTGTGGCCAGCTTATCAATGTAATTATCCACTAATCAATAGCAACTTCATCCTCCAATTCAACGTGACTCCCCAGATACTCAGAGTGAACTGACAGAGTTTCCATGACCCAGTTCCACATTCCTCCAAGTGATAAAATCTGATTGGTCCATCTTGAGTCACATGCCCATGTGTGATCCAATCAGTTGTGGTTACAGGTACTCCTTTTTGACACTCTCAGAGTGTAGTTGGGAGAAATGATGAAATTCTCACACAAGGTAGGTAAAAATGGATCTTCCATTGCCTTAATTTTATATTTCACTCAAAACAATAATGTTCTTACTTGAAAACCTTATTCTTTTAAGAATTGTCCCTCTTGACTTCATTTTGAGATATGAAAGAACCCCCTACTGAAATGCCAAGAATAAATACTTACAAGTAATGAGTAATCTGGTCTGGTTTCAGAATCTTCTAGATAATCTGAGTTCTTATCTAAGAAATTCTATGTCCACAAACTCAATATAAGAAGCATGTTGCTGGAATTTCTCAAACTTTTATGCTGATTAATCTCTGTCATTTTAAGTTCCATGTGCTTCAAGATAAATTTCAATGTGTTTCTGATTAAATTTCACTTAGCTCATCTAAACATCGACTAAGTTATCTGAAGCTCAGACAGTTTTTCTTAAAAGCTGCCACGGGCTCATTCTCTATGAGCAAGGAGACTGACTTTCATCCTGGGTACATAGAATTGAACTGTGGTATTGGAGAAGACTCTTGAGAGTCCCTTGGACTGCAAGGAGATCCAACCAGTCCATTCTGAAGGAGATCAACCCTGAGATTTCTTTGGAAGGAATGATGCTAAAGCTGAAACTCCAATACTTTGGCCACTTCATGTGAAGAGTTGACTCATTGGAAAAGACTCTGATGCTGGGAGGGATTGAGGGCAGGAGGAGAAGGGGATGACCGAGGATGAGATGGCTGGATGGCATCACAGACTCGATGGACATGAGTTTGAGTGAACTCCGGGAGTTGGTAATGGACAGGGAGGCCTGGCATGATGTGATTCATGGGGTCGCAAAGAATCAGACATGACTGAGCAACTGAACTGAACTGAACATAGAATTGAACCCATAGTGCCTCAGCTTAAATGTGGTTGGTCAACCTGGCCTCCAAGTGATTCAACACTAAGTTTATTCACATTAGGTTTCCCATGGCTTGGGGCTTCCTTAGTGGCTCAGCAATAAAGAATCTGCCTGCCAAGCAGGAGACCCAGGTTTGATTCCTAGACCAGGAAGATCCCCTGCAGAAGGAAATGGCAACCCACTCCAGTATTCCTGCCTGGGAAATCCCATGGACAGAGGAGCCTGGCAGGCTACAGTCCATGTAGTCACAAAAGAGTTGGACACAACTTAGTGACTACATAAAGTGACTTCCCTTGGTTTTAGGAGGAAAATGGCTCCCTCTTCTATAGCTAAGAGATGTGAAAGAAAAAGACCACCAACCTGAGATATAATTCTATCTAGAAGTTCTTGTAGCATTAAGGCAGGAAGTGGTTAAGGGGGTAATTCTAAGTCTTGTGTCACAATGCATTCAAAGTCCACAGTACTCTAAGAGTTCACTGTCGTTCCTTTTCCTCTGCTACTAAGGGGTTCCAGTTTAGTCCTCTGCTGCTGCTGCTGCTGCTAAGTCGCTTAAGTCGTGTCCAACTCTGTGCGACCCCATAGACGGCAGCCCATCAGGCTCCGCCGTCCCTGGGATTCTCCAGGCAAGAACACTGGAGTGGGTTGCCATTTCCTTCTCCAATGCTGAAAGTGAAAAGTGAAAGTGAAGTCGCTCAGTCGTGTCTGACTCTTAGTGACCCCATGGACTGCAGCCCACCAGGCTGCTCCATCCATGGGATTTTCCAGGCAAGAGTACTGGAGTGGGGTGCCATCGCCTTCTCTGAGTATAGTCCTCTAATTGTCTTCTATACATTCTCTCCATCCTCTTCAGCCTCCTCGCGCTCGTGTTCTCCTCCAAATGAAGCACTCTCATTCCAGAATATAAATTACCATTGCGCAGAGACAGCAGGATTTGTAAGGTACTTTTACAAACAAGCTCACTTTAGCATCGCCCATTACATTGAGGCTCCAATAGAGAACTAGGCAGGAGGAAAACTGCTTCCTTTATTAAAATATTCCACTGAGGAAACCAGCCAAGGAAATTGAATAGAAGAACAGAAGCAAAGGAGAGGTTCAATTTGTTTGTTTATTTTCATGCACTTGCACTCTGACCCACAAGGGTTTGAAAAGCTAACAGATCATCCATCTCAAGTTGCCAGTTCCAGAAATTCTACCAACTTTCCAGAGTTCCCTTCACTTGCAATCAGGGAAAACCCTGAACACAGACACATTGACTCTTAAAAAGAATGCATTTGCCACTAACAAAATGAGGCAAATTGGGAGATACTATGAATGTATAAATTTCTGGGAGAAGATAAGGAGATGAGTTAAATAGTAACTGTCTCTAGTCTGAGGACTTTGGATGGAATGTGAAGAATGAGCCTCTCTGGGATGCCATAGAAAAAGAGTCAAGCATCCGAACAGAAATATCACATCTCTAGAGGGAGGTTTAAGAGGGAAGGGACAGCTGGCTCTTTCATGTTGATGTTTGGAAGAAACCAACACAATACTATAAAGCAATTATCCTTCAATTAAAAAATTAATTAATTAAAAAGAAATTACATCTCTAAAAGTGAAACAAATTATGTACTCCTTTTGTTAATTTAAGTGTAGTTAATTTACAACGTTGTGTTAATTTCTGCTGTACAGCCAAGTGATTCAGTTATACATAAACATATAGCCTTTTTTATACTCTTTTCCATTATGGTTCATCCCAGGTCATTGAATATAGTTCCCTGTGCTATAAAGTAGGACATTGTCCCTCCATTCTATATGTAAAAGTTTGCATCTATTAACCCCAAACTCCTAATCCTTCCCCCGCACTGACAACCACCAGTCTCTCTCTATGTCTGTGAGTTTATTTCTGTTTCAACTAAAACTATTTTTGGTTTTCTCCCTAGATATGTCCATTTCTGTTGTATCTGAGATTCCACACATAAGTGATATATGGTGTTTGTCTTTGACTTTCTTAGTATGATAATCTCTAAGTCCATCCATGCTGCCATAAATGGCATTATTTCATTCCGTCTAGTCAAGGCTATGGTTTTCCCAGAGGTCATGTATGGATGTGAGAGTTGGACTGTGAAGAAAGCTGAGCGCTGAAGAATTGATGCTTTTGAACTGTGGTGTTGGAGAAGGCTCTTGAGAGTCCCTTGGACTGCAAGGAGATCCAACCAATCCATTCTGAAGGAGATCAGCCCTGGGATTTCTTTGGAAGGAATGATGCTAAAGCTGAAACTCCAGTACTTTGGCCACCTCATGCGAAGAGTTAACTCATTGGAAAAGACTGATGCTGGGAGGGATTGGAGGCAGGAGGAGAAGGGGACGACAGAGGATGAGATGGCTGTATGGCATCACTGACTCGATGGACGTGAGTCTGAGTGAACTCCAGGAACTGGTGATGGACAGGGAGGCCTGGCGTGCTGCGATTCATGGGGTCGCAAAGAGTCGGACACGACAGAGCGACTGAACTGAACTGAAATATTCCATTATGTATATATGTATATACACATACCACACACATTCCATATACATATATATATATATATATATGCACACTACCTTTTCATCCATTCATCTATTGATGGACATTTAGGTTGCTTCCATGTCTTAACTGTTGTAAATGGTGCTGCTATGAATGAAGGGGCGCATGTATCTTTTTGCATTATAGTTTTCACCAGATATACTCCCAGGAGTAGGGTTGCTGGATCATATGCTAATTTTATTTTTAGTTTTCTAAGGAACCCTCATACTATTTTCTATAGTGGTTGCACAAATTTACATTTCCATTGACAGTGCAAGAGAGCTCCCTTTTCTCCACACCCTCTCCAGCATTTGTTATTTGTGGAGTTTTTAATAATGGCCATCGCATGGATTGAGGTGGCACTTCATTGTGGTTTTGATATGTATTTCTCTAATAACCAGTGATGTTGAGCATCTTTTCCTATGCCTATTGAGATCTGTATGTCTTTTCTGGATGAAGGTCTATTTAGGTCTTCTGTCCATTTTTCAATTGGGTATTTGTTTTGTTATTGTTGAGTTGTATGAACTGTTTGTATATTTTGGAAATTAAGCCCTTATCAGTCACATCATTTGAAAACATTTTCTCCCATTCCATAGGTTGTCTTTTTGTTTTGTTTATGGTTTTCTTTGCTATACATACTCCTTCTTTTAACTGAGGTGAAATTCACATAACATACAATCAACCATATAACACGTACAATTCTGTGGCATTTAGTACATTCACAATGTGATGCAACCACCATCTCTTTCTACTTTCAAAATGTTTTCATTACCCTAGAACACCCATGCCTTTCTCCCCTCCCCCATCTGCTTTCTGACTCTATAGATCTGTCTATTCTGGATTTATCATATAAAAAGATTCATCCAATATGTGACTTTTTGTGTCTGGACCCTTTCACATGGCAAATGCTCTTGAGGTTCATTCAAATTGTATTATGTTTCAGATCTTTAATCCTTTTTATGCCTGAATAACATTTCATCTTACATAAATATTGCCTTTTGTTCATCTATTCCTCCACTGATGGATACTTGGATTTTTTTTTTTTAACCTTTTGGCTAATATAAACATTCACGTACAAGAATCTGAGGAGTGAAATCACCTATTTTTGCAACCCTCATACAAAGTGGGAAAACATGTTTAAGGTAGCATTTCAGCACCCATTCCTCTACAAGTTCCAAGGTGTGCAGAAGTACTAACTTGAAAGATTGTATTAGTCACTCAGTCATGTTCAACTCTTTGCAACCCCATGGACTGTAGCCCACCAGGCCCCTCTGACCATGGAATTCTCTAGGCAAGAATATTGAAGTAGGTTGTCATTCCCTTCTCCAGGGAATCTTCCTGATCCAGGGATCAAACCCAGATCTCCTGCACTGCAGGCAGATTCTTTACTGACTGAGCCACCAGGGAAGCATCTTGAAAGATGACCCACACCCAGTAAAACAGAAACTCTGAATGTTTTCTTAGCCACATATCAAACTGGAAAACTCCTGAGGCTTCCAGTGGTGTCCAAACACGCCTAACAGGCATTTTAGGTTCTCCACTCAGACAAAATCAATAAGATTGAAACTAATCACACTTTACCAAGAATAAAGAAATGTTGTGACCAACCTTAGAAATGTCTGAATAGGGGTGTTTGCAATGATTAGTGAATTAACATCAATGAGAAATGAGTTCTTATGATCGTGTGCCTAAAGATAGACATGGGTATAGGAAGAGGAATTCAGAACCATTGTCTCCTTTCTTTTCCATGAAGCTTTTTTTTTTTTTTAAGAACTGCACAGCTGCAGAGATTGTGTGAGTACTCTGGGACTGTCAAACCACCATCCGACTTTGTGAAGAATTCTTCTGAGGTGGATTTTATTGTTTTCAGCTGGAGAATCCAGCCCAGCCCACCCACCCCCCAACTCACCAGCACAAAACCACATGCCCACCAAGTCCTGCCCCTCTCCTCTGCCCTGAAGTGAAGAGAAAGCAAGACTCAGAAAGCAAGAGTCCACCAGGAGGGAAGCACCGTGAGGAGATAAGGCAACATTGCAACAGCACAAGCACCCCAGGGAAGATCCCCTTTGCTGCGGGCATGTGTCCCTTTACGGAGTCTCTATTTTCTTTCTCTTTTTGGCAGGCAGTGCTCTTGATTTTCTAAATGTTCAGAAGAAGAATATTGAGTCACATTTTTCTGTGGTCTTTCTTTCTTTTCTAAGACTTTCTGGAGCTTCAGTGGCACTTGTGTGTTCTGTTTAGACATGCACCATGGAGATATCGCTGGCACCAAATAAATAAGAGTTTAGGAAAAGGGGTGGGCTGGAGGCTGCTGGGAAGGAAGCCGACATCTGCTCCTGGTCACAGCATTCAGTTCAGCCCACCTCGAAGTGCCCCCCGCCCCGACTCGATGTGGATGCTCTGATGTTCACAGAGCAGCTCTGCCTCCCCGCAAGTCACCACGTAAACGCAGGGATCCAACAAAGTGTTGAAAGAGCAATGTGGAGGACCTCCTTCAGACACACACTGTGAACAGAAGCGGCAATCAATTCAGTTCTCTTTGCACAGAAACCAAATGTAAGCCTTTGCCAATTCTCTGGTTTTGAGGACAAGCTTTGAGGAAGACCATGCAGGATAATATTTCTCATCTTGGGGATAAATTCTAAATTTTTCCAGACCCATCATGAAGGAAAGTTCTTAAAGACAAACAAATCCTGCTAAGTAATCCTTATGTAAGGAACCTGGTGACAATTTCCTCACCATTAAAATGCACTCATTTAAAAAACCTATAGAAGGGATACTTCTACAGACTCCTCAGAAAGAAAGGTAGGAGAGAAGAGAGAGAGAAAGAGAATTTTGGATAGGGAATCAGTCAGATGTGTCTGAGAGTTCGAGTTTAAGGAGACCTCAAGATCAGGAAACATGGTCACAGGGCTAAATAGGGGGAGGGATAAGCTGGGAGATTGGGACTGACATACACACACTTCTATGTATAAAATAGATAAGTTATAAGGACCTACTGGGAGCTCTAGTCAATATTCCGTCATGGGAAAATAATCTAAAAAAGAGTGAATATATGTATATATATAACTGACTCACTGTGCTGTACACCTGAAACCAACACAACATTGTAAATCCACTATACTCCAATAAGTTTTTTAATTAAAAAAAGGGCTCAAGATAAATATGACTTAGTTTAGTGTGCTCAGTTTTTAAAAAGAACATTCATACTGAAATACAAAACACAGAAATTTGCTAGAGTCTCTGACTTTTAACTATGGTAAACATACACACACATAGCACAAAATTTACCATTTCAACCATTTTTTTAAGTCTACAGTATAATACTGTTGACTATACACTTCGTGCAACAGCCTCTAGATTGTGCAAAACTGAAACTACACTCATTAAGACTCCTTTTGCCCTCTCCTCTCAGTCCCTGGGAGCCACCATCCTACATTTTGTTTCTAAGAGTTTAGAGGCCCTGACTTTTAAAACTGCTGCTTAAACCCAGCCCCATCCCCAGGAGAGCACGATATCAACATTGCTATCATGTATACAGTGAATTAATGCAGGGCAAGGAAGCCACTGAGCTGCCCAACACCAATGGCAGTGGCAGCAAAACTCACTGTGTGGAGTCTGGACTGTGGTGACCGCACATCTAGGTTTGCATCTCACCTCTGGCTTGAAGCCTTAGGCAGGTCCTCAGACCTCTCTGCCTCTGATTCCATAAGAATAAAACGAGTGTGATGCTGGCAACTACCTCAAAGTGCTGTGATGAAGACACAGTAAGTTAACATATCAAATGAACTTAGTGACCAGTAACAAGAAGCTCAAAAAGAAAAGAAAAAAAAAATGCCAACAAGTATGGTTACTAACCGACCCACAATCTGTTCTTTGGTCTTCTTTCTCACTCTTCCCACAGCTCTATCCTTCCTTTCTTTCTCTAACACCTTTATCTTATTCCCTTTTCTCCTTTATCAGTTCAGTTCAGTCACTCAGTCATGTCCAACTCTTTGTGACCCCATGGACTGCAGCATGCCAGGCCTCCCTGTTCATCATCAACTCCCAGAGTTTACTCAAACTCATGTCCGCTGAGTCGGTGATGCCATCCAGCCATCTCATCCTCTGTCACCCCCTTCTCCTCCTGCCTTCAATCTTTCCCAGCATCAGGGTCTTTTCAAATGCGTCAGCTCTTCACATCAGGTGGCCAAAGTACTGAGTTTCAGCTTCAACATCAGTCCTTCCAATGAACACCCAGGACTGATCTCTTTTAGGATGGACTGGTTGGATCTCCTTGCAGTCCATGGGACTCTCAAGAATCTCCAACACCACAGTTCAAAAGCATCAATTCTTTGGTGCTCAGCTTTCTTTATAGTCCAACTCTCACATCCATACATGACTACTGGAAAAACCATAGCCTTGACTAGACGGACCTTTGTTGGAAAAGTAATGTCTCTGCTTTTTAACATGCTCTCTAGGTTGGTCATAACTTTTCTTCCAAGGAGCAAGCGTCTTTTAATTTCATGGCTGCAGTCACCATCTGCAGTGATTTTGGAGCCCCCCAAAAATGAAGTCTCTCACTGTTTCCATTGTTTCCCCATCTATGTGCCGTGAAGTGATGGGACCAGATGCCATGATCTTAGCTTTCTGAATGTTGAGTTTTAAGCCAAGTTTTTCACTCTCCTCTTTCACTTTCATTAAGAGGCTTTTAGTTCATTTTTGCTTTCTGCCATAAGGGTAATGTCATCTGCATATCTGAGGTTATTGATATATCTCCCAGAAATCTTGATTCCAGCTTGTGCTTCATCCAGTCCAGCATTTCTCATGACGTACTCTGCATATAGGTTAAATAAGCAGGGTGACAATATACAGCCTTGATGTACTCCTTTCCCAAAATGAAACCAGTCTGTTGTTCCATATTCTGTTCTAACTGTTGCTTCTTGACCTGCATATGGGTTTCTCAGAAGGCAGGTCAGGTGGCCTGATAGTCTCATCTCTTTAAGAATTTTCCAGTTTTTTTGTGATCCACACAAAGGCTTTGGCATAGTCAATAAAGCAAAAACAGATGTTTTTCTGGAATTCTCTTGCTTTTTCAATGATCCAATGGATGTTGGCAATTTGATCTCTGGTTCTTTTGCCTTTTCTAAATTCAGCTTGAACATCTGAAAGTTCATGGTTCACATACTGTTGAAACCTGGCTTGGAGAATTTTGAGTGTTACCCTCTTCCTACAACACAAGAGGGTAACACAAGTGTTACCCTCTTCCTACACAGGGACATCACCAGATGGTCAACACCAAAATCAGACTGATTATATTCTCTGCAGCCACAGATGAAGAAGCTCTATACAGTCAGCAAAAACAAGACCAGGAGCTGTGGTTCAGATTATGAAATCCTTATTGCCAAATTCAGACTTAAATTGAACAAAGTAGGGAAAACCACTAGACCATTCAGGTATGACCTAAATCAAATCCCTTATGATTATACAGTGGAAGTGACAAATACCTTCAAGGAATTAGATCTGATAGACAGAGTGCCTGAAGAACTACAGACGGAGGTTCATGACACTGTACAGGAGGCAGGGATCAAGACCATCCTCAAGAAAAAAAAATGCAAAAAAGCAAAATGGTTGTCTGAGGAGGCCTTACAAATAGCTATGAAGAAAAGAGAAATGAAAGGCAAAGAAGAAAAGGAAAGATATACCTATCTGAATGCAGAGTTCCAAAGAATATCAAAGAGATATAAGAAAGCCTTCCTCAGCAATCAATGCAAAGAAATAAAGGAAAACAATAGAATGGGAGAGACTAGAGATCTCGTCAAGAAAATTAGAGATACCAAGGGAACTTTTCATGCAAAGATGGGCACAATAAAGGACAGAAATGGCATGGACCTAACAGAAGCAGAAGGTATTAAGAAGAGGTGGCAAGAGAATTATACAAAAAAGATCTTACCCAGATAATCATAATGGTGTGAGCCATTATGGCTCACCTAGAGCCAGACATCCTGGAATGAGAAGTCAAGTGGGCCTTAGGAAGCATCACTATGAACAAAGCTAGTGGAGGTGATGGAATTCCAGTTGAGCTATTTCAAATCCTAAAAGATGATGCTGTGAAAGTGCTACACTCAATATGCCAGCAAATTTGGAAAATGCAGCAGTGGCCACAGGACTGGAAAAGGTCAGTTTTCATTCCAATCCCAAGAAAGGCAATGCCAAAGAATGCTCAAACTACCACACAATTGCACTCATCTCACACTCTAGCAAAGTAATGCTCAAAATTCTCCCTTATCAGATACTCCCTATGCCCCTACTCATTCTCCTGAGCAAGACCATCTCATGTCTGGTGATTTGAGCAGACTCTCTGCCACATCATAATACTCCCTCTAAAATATCATAATTAGACCCTTATTCCTTTACGTAATCATCCTTTTTAGTAAAAAGCCCTGAAAGAGGTAATACACCAAATTATTAGCCTGCTTCCTAATCACTCTGGTACATCCTCTTGCAGTTATATCTGTCCCAAATTGTCTTATTTATTGTTTGATTACTATCCTCTCCAAATTCTGTAAAAACAGGAGTTTACTCATCTTATTTATCACCATGTCCCCAGCCCTTATGACACAGTCTGGCATGCAGTAGATGCTCATTAAAATAAACATTGGTCAAACGCTGAATGGCTGAACTATTTACTTTCCCCCAAAATATGCTATGCTGGCCACCCTCTAGCTCTCTGAATATGCTATTTCCTCTGCCCAGATTCATTCCTCTGCAAGATTCATTCCAGATATTCAGTGACTGCCAACTATGTGTTCTGAGGCCTGTTCCGAACAGCTCTCCAGGGCTCAGCATAGGTATTTTAGCTTCCACGGGGCCTTCTCTGATCCATCCAGGCAGGTCTCTGCTCCACTCCTGGCTCTCACAGTGCCCTGCCTGCTTCACCATCAGCTCAGCATTCCTGAAATCTTCAGACACCAGAACATCCCTCAGTAGCACAAAGCTTATGGTTTCCATTGCTGTCTGAGCCACCAGGAAAGCCCAAGAATACTGGAGTAGGTAGGCCATCCCTTCTCCAGGGCATCTTCCCAACCCAGGAATCGAACCCAGGGTCTCCTGAATTACAGGCGGGTTCTTTACCAGCTGAGCTACCAGGAAAGCCTATAAAATTGTCGCTGGAGTCAATAATGACAAAACCAAGTTCCAAAGAAACTGTTGTGAAAGGAGAAAAGCAATGGGGGAACTGCTAGATTCAATCACTGTTTCAGTTGTCCCCTCCCCGACCATGACCTGGCCCTCAGCAAAGTTCTAACTGGCCCTAGGTTAGGCCTTGAGAATAATTTGAAAAGAGTCAAAATCTCTCCTACCATGTTCAAGAACATCAAAGGTCCACTTGTATAACTGTTAGGTTTATCATTCTGAGAACTCTTTTTGGGGGCGGGAGATCTCATTTTTTTTCCATTTATTATTTTTTATTGGATTATAATTACTTTACAATGTTGTGTTAATTTCTGCTGTACAGCAAGGTGATTCAGCTATGTGTGTACATATATCCCCTCCTTCTGGAACCTCCCTCCCACCTCCGACCCTACCCCTCTAGGTCATCACCTAAGAACTTGAAGAGGGAAACTGTGTCTTCGTCAATCTTCCCAACTTTGCCCACTGCTGGAAAGTGTTAAAATCTCTACCATGTTTGTGAACTAAATGAATGCTTTTGAACTTCTAGCAGTTTAATTACTTTCCCCATGAAACTTTTTTAAAATCAGATATTGAAGTATTTCAATGACATGGTTCCCCCATCCCAAGAACACGATGTTTACAAATAAAAGGTTTTTTTTTACTGCTTCCTTCTGCAAGTTGAAACGATGCATCTAAAACAGAAAATCCAGAAATAACACTGGCTGAGGATGGAATTCCAGACACTTCAGTAGACTCAGCTCTACCTCAAATTGAGACACAAGATCTTGACAAGGGACCACCCACACACGTGCGTTAGGCCTTGTCCTCTGTTCTACACTGAAGTTCTCTGGGCAAACTTGCTGGGGGTTAAAAAACTGAATGTGTGACAGAGCTAGTGGCAGGTACAGGCCTAAGTAGGAAAACAAAACTTGCCATCCCAAACATCTTTTCAGAATGCAGATTATTTTGAGCTGGAAACAATCAAGGCCCAAAGACTCAAGAAAAAATTTTGACCTTCCCCTCAACTGCCGGAAAGAATGTAGATAGAAGACATGTTCCAAGGAGGGAGCTGTCACCATTATAACTACGGTATGAACTAGATGCGTAGACAGGGAGGAACGTAGCAAAGTCTGCTTGTTAAAATTCTTCTCTATGTCCCATTGTCTCTGGCCCAGCAAACATTTGTTTAACAGACATTTGTTTTTCTATATCCATGTCATTTTCCTTTCTCCCCTTTGAGGTTTCAAACCACCACCTCTAGTATGCTCTTTTGCTTTAGCTGAAGATGATATTTTTAATTTAACTTTTTTTTTTTTTTACTCTTGGCTGTGCCATAAAGTTTGTGGGATCTTAATTCCCCAACCAGGAACTGAACCCGTCTTTAGAAGTGGAAGCATGGAGTCCCAACCAGTGGGGTCATCAGGGAATTCCTTGAAGACGGTATTTAAGGTGAGGGCTTTGGCCATTTTGGTGAATTATTCAGTTTTCCTGGGTCTCTCTATTATATACATGTTATTAAACTTTTGTTTAATTTTCTTCTGTCAATCTGTCTCATGTCAATTTAATTCTTAGAGCAGCCAGAAAAACCTAGAAGGTGAGAGGAAAATTTCTTCCTCCTGGACACTAACATCAATAGATTTAACCAGAGAGAAAATGGAAAGGGTCTGGATCCTGGTTCTGAACTAGTCCCTTTGTCCTCCAACCCAGAGATAATCCAGTAGCTTAAAGCCTTATTTCTCAAGTCAAGTCAGGCCCAAAAGACATTCTGAGAACCTCCATCTGTGGGAATGTGCCCTCAGCTACCCATGGGAAGAGGTAATAAAATGAGGTGAGATCAACATACTGAGTTTTATTTCTAGACAATATAGTCAAAACAGAAATAGTCTAAACTTGACAATTTTCTCCACTGTAGCACAACAGTGATTTATATCTCTTGTAATCTTAACATTGCCTCCAAATGTGTGAAAGAGGGAACTGTTCCAATTCAAAAAATTATAATTTCTGATGTCAAAATAAGCTGGAGTCACTGTATCACTTCCAGACAATTAGGAACCTCACCCTGATATATGTCTGTACAACACACCCTCCTGAAAAATACTCTGCTCCATTGCTGAAAGAGAACATGCACTGGGATCGTATGGGGACAAATTTAGACACGTTGGGCAACAAAATATGCAGACAGCTGCTTGGTATGCAATTAAAATACCACTGGTGGGAAACTGGCTCTGGCAGTGGTAGGAGAAATAGACTTTTCCCTTCAGGAAACCAATTCCAGTTGACAGCCTCATTCAGCAAAATGAGATGAAGTTCTTAGCCTGGCTTCTGGGGAGGGGACCACTTGACCCCCATTCAGCACCTGATCAGCCACTGACAGGCTGCACAGAGGAGAGTGAGAAATAGTTCTAGAATGAACGCAGCGTTATACACACTGACGCTCTGAGTTCACAGACAAGGCACGGCTGGGCGCCTCAAGGCAATGCTGGTGCAGCCTTCTGGGAGTAAGTTGCAAAGAGCAGACCTTGAATCTGAAATCACGGGTGTCCCACTCAGTGTCCTGGAGGAGCCACATCTGCGCTGGAAGTCACCAAGCACACAAACACCTCCAGGAAAGTCTATGAAGGAATTTCTAGGGAATGCAGCTGCCCTCTTCATGGCACTCCCCAAATTCCAAAATGGCAGTTAAGCTTTCCATCTCATGAAGAAAAGTCCACGAACAATACACGCTGGAGAGGGTGTGGAGCAAAAGGAATCTTCCTACATGATTGGTGGGAATGCAAATTGGTGCAGCAGCTATGGAAAATGGTATGGAAGTGCCTCAAAAAGACTAAAAGTAGAGTTACCATATGATCCAGCAACCCCGCTCCTGGGCACATATCCAGACAAAACTATAATTTGAAAAGATACACGCACCTCTCTATTCACAGCAGCACTATTCACAACAGCCAGGACATGGAAGCAACCCAAATGTCCAGCGACAGATGAATGGATAAAGAAGATGTGGCACATATATCCAATGGAGTACTACTCATTCATAAAAAAGAAGCAAATAATGCTATTATATATATATATATATATGCACACTACCTTTTCATCCATTCATCTATTGATGGACATTTAGGTTGCTTCCATGTCTTAACTGTTGTAAATGGTGCTGCTATGAATGAAGGGGCGCATGTATCTTTTTGCATTATAGTTTTCACCAGATATACTCCCAGGAGTAGGGTTGCTGGATCATATGCTAATTTTATTTTTAGTTTTCTAAGGAACCCTCATACTATTTTCTATAGTGGTTGCACAAATTTACATTTCCATTGACAGTGCAAGAGAGCTCCCTTTTCTCCACACCCTCTCCAGCATTTGTTATTTGTGGAGTTTTTAATAATGGCCATCGCATGGATTGAGGTGGCACTTCATTGTGGTTTTGATATGTATTTCTCTAATAACCAGTGATGTTGAGCATCTTTTCCTATGCCTATTGAGATCTGTATGTCTTTTCTGGATGAAGGTCTATTTAGGTCTTCTGTCCATTTTTCAATTGGGTATTTGTTTTGTTATTGTTGAGTTGTATGAACTGTTTGTATATTTTGGAAATTAAGCCCTTATCAGTCACATCATTTGAAAACATTTTCTCCCATTCCATAGGTTGTCTTTTTGTTTTGTTTATGGTTTTCTTTGCTATACATACTCCTTCTTTTAACTGAGGTGAAATTCACATAACATACAATCAACCATATAACACGTACAATTCTGTGGCATTTAGTACATTCACAATGTGATGCAACCACCATCTCTTTCTACTTTCAAAATGTTTTCATTACCCTAGAACACCCATGCCTTTCTCCCCTCCCCCATCTGCTTTCTGACTCTATAGATCTGTCTATTCTGGATTTATCATATAAAAAGATTCATCCAATATGTGACTTTTTGTGTCTGGACCCTTTCACATGGCAAATGCTCTTGAGGTTCATTCAAATTGTATTATGTTTCAGATCTTTAATCCTTTTTATGCCTGAATAACATTTCACCTTACATAAATATTGCCTTTTGTTCATCTATTCCTCCACTGATGGATACTTGGATTTTTTTTTTTTAACCTTTTGGCTAATATAAACATTCACGTACAAGAATCTGAGGAGTGAAATCACCTATTTTTGCAACCCTCATACAAAGTGGGAAAACATGTTTAAGGTAGCATTTCAGCACCCATTCCTCTACAAGTTCCAAGGTGTGCAGAAGTACTAACTTGAAAGATTGTATTAGTCACTCAGTCATGTTCAACTCTTTGCAACCCCATGGACTGTAGCCCACCAGGCCCCTCTGACCATGGAATTCTCTAGGCAAGAATATTGAAGTAGGTTGTCATTCCCTTCTCCAGGGAATCTTCCTGATCCAGGGATCAAACCCAGATCTCCTGCACTGCAGGCAGATTCTTTACTGACTGAGCCACCAGGGAAGCATCTTGAAAGATGACCCACACCCAGTAAAACAGAAACTCTGAATGTTTTCTTAGCCACATATCAAACTGGAAAACTCCTGAGGCTTCCAGTGGTGTCCAAACACGCCTAACAGGCATTTTAGGTTCTCCACTCAGACAAAATCAATAAGATTGAAACTAATCACACTTTACCAAGAATAAAGAAATGTTGTGACCAACCTTAGAAATGTCTGAATAGGGGTGTTTGCAATGATTAGTGAATTAACATCAATGAGAAATGAGTTCTTATGATCGTGTGCCTAAAGATAGACATGGGTATAGGAAGAGGAATTCAGAACCATTGTCTCCTTTCTTTTCCATGAAGCTTTTTTTTTTTTAAGAACTGCACAGCTGCAGAGATTGTGTGAGTACTCTGGGACTGTCAAACCACCATCCGACTCTGTGAAGAATTCTTCTGAGGTGGATTTTATTGTTTTCAGCTGGAGAATCCAGCCCAGCCCACCCACCCCCCAACTCACCAGCACAAAACCACATGCCCACCAAGTCCTGCCCCTCTCCTCTGCCCTGAAGTGAAGAGAAAGCAAGACTCAGAAAGCAAGAGTCCACCAGGAGGGAAGCACCGTGAGGAGATAAGGCAACATTGCAACAGCACAAGCACCCCAGGGAAGATCCCCTTTGCTGCGGGCATGTGTCCCTTTACGGAGTCTCTATTTTCTTTCTCTTTTTGGCAGGCAGTGCTCTTGATTTTCTAAATGTTCAGAAGAAGAATATTGAGTCACATTTTTCTGTGGTCTTTCTTTCTTTTCTAAGACTTTCTGGAGCTTCAGTGGCACTTGTGTGTTCTGTTTAGACATGCACCATGGAGATATCGCTGGCACCAAATAAATAAGAGTTTAGGAAAAGGGGTGGGCTGGAGGCTGCTGGGAAGGAAGCCGACATCTGCTCCTGGTCACAGCATTCAGTTCAGCCCACCTCGAAGTGCCCCCCGCCCCGACTCGATGTGGATGCTCTGATGTTCACAGAGCAGCTCTGCCTCCCCGCAAGTCACCACGTAAACGCAGGGATCCAACAAAGTGTTGAAAGAGCAATGTGGAGGACCTCCTTCAGACACACACTGTGAACAGAAGCGGCAATCAATTCAGTTCTCTTTGCACAGAAACCAAATGTAAGCCTTTGCCAATTCTCTGGTTTTGAGGACAAGCTTTGAGGAAGACCATGCAGGATAATATTTCTCATCTTGGGGATAAATTCTAAATTTTTCCAGACCCATCATGAAGGAAAGTTCTTAAAGACAAACAAATCCTGCTAAGTAATCCTTATGTAAGGAACCTGGTGACAATTTCCTCACCATTAAAATGCACTCATTTAAAAAACCTATAGAAGGGATACTTCTACAGACTCCTCAGAAAGAAAGGTAGGAGAGAAGAGAGAGAGAAAGAGAATTTTGGATAGGGAATCAGTCAGATGTGTCTGAGAGTTCGAGTTTAAGGAGACCTCAAGATCAGGAAACATGGTCACAGGGCTAAATAGGGGGAGGGATAAGCTGGGAGATTGGGACTGACATACACACACTTCTATATATAAAATAGATAAGTTATAAGGACCTACTGGGAGCTCTAGTCAATATTCCGTCATGGGAAAATAATCTAAAAAAGAGTGAATATATGTATATATATAACTGACTCACTGTGCTGTACACCTGAAACCAACACAACATTGTAAATCCACTATACTCCAATAAGTTTTTTAATTAAAAAAAGGGCTCAAGATAAATATGACTTAGTTTAGTGTGCTCAGTTTTTAAAAAGAACATTCATACTGAAATACAAAACACAGAAATTTGCTAGAGTCTCTGACTTTTAACTATGGTAAACATACACACACATAGCACAAAATTTACCATTTCAACCATTTTTTTAAGTCTACAGTATAATACTGTTGACTATACACTTCGTGCAACAGCCTCTAGATTGTGCAAAACTGAAACTACACTCATTAAGACTCCTTTTGCCCTCTCCTCTCAGTCCCTGGGAGCCACCATCCTACATTTTGTTTCTAAGAGTTTAGAGGCCCTGACTTTTAAAACTGCTGCTTAAACCCAGCCCCATCCCCAGGAGAGCACGATATCAACATTGCTATCATGTATACAGTGAATTAATGCAGGGCAAGGAAGCCACTGAGCTGCCCAACACCAATGGCAGTGGCAGCAAAACTCACTGTGTGGAGTCTGGACTGTGGTGACCGCACATCTAGGTTTGCATCTCACCTCTGGCTTGAAGCCCTAGGCAGGTCCTCAGACCTCTCTGCCTCTGATTCCATAAGAATAAAACGAGTGTGATGCTGGCAACTACCTCAAAGTGCTGTGATGAAGACACAGTAAGTTAACATATCAAATGAACTTAGTGACCAGTAACAAGAAGCTCAAAAAGAAAAGAAAAAAAAAATGCCAACAAGTATGGTTACTAACCGACCCACAATCTGTTCTTTGGTCTTCTTTCTCACTCTTCCCACAGCTCTATCCTTCCTTTCTTTCTCTAACACCTTTATCTTATTCCCTTTTCTCCTTTATCAGTTCAGTTCAGTCACTCAGTCATGTCCAACTCTTTGTGACCCCATGGACTGCAGCATGCCAGGCCTCCCTGTTCATCATCAACTCCCAGAGTTTACTCAAACTCATGTCCGCTGAGTCGGTGATGCCATCCAGCCATCTCATCCTCTGTCACCCCCTTCTCCTCCTGCCTTCAATCTTTCCCAGCATCAGGGTCTTTTCAAATGCGTCAGCTCTTCACATCAGGTGGCCAAAGTACTGAGTTTCAGCTTCAACATCAGTCCTTCCAATGAACACCCAGGACTGATCTCTTTTAGGATGGACTGGTTGGATCTCCTTGCAGTCCATGGGACTCTCAAGAATCTCCAACACCACAGTTCAAAAGCATCAATTCTTTGGTGCTCAGCTTTCTTTATAGTCCAACTCTCACATCCATACATGACTACTGGAAAAACCATAGCCTTGACTAGACGGACCTTTGTTGGAAAAGTAATGTCTCTGCTTTTTAACATGCTCTCTAGGTTGGTCATAACTTTTCTTCCAAGGAGCAAGCGTCTTTTAATTTCATGGCTGCAGTCACCATCTGCAGTGATTTTGGAGCCCCCCAAAAATGAAGTCTCTCACTGTTTCCATTGTTTCCCCATCTATGTGCCGTGAAGTGATGGGACCAGATGCCATGATCTTAGCTTTCTGAATGTTGAGTTTTAAGCCAAGTTTTTCACTCTCCTCTTTCACTTTCATTAAGAGGCTTTTAGTTCATTTTTGCTTTCTGCCATAAGGGTAATGTCATCTGCATATCTGAGGTTATTGATATATCTCCCAGAAATCTTGATTCCAGCTTGTGCTTCATCCAGTCCAGCATTTCTCATGACGTACTCTGCATATAGGTTAAATAAGCAGGGTGACAATATACAGCCTTGATGTACTCCTTTCCCAAAATGAAACCAGTCTGTTGTTCCATATTCTGTTCTAACTGTTGCTTCTTGACCTGCATATGGGTTTCTCAGAAGGCAGGTCAGGTGGCCTGATAGTCTCATCTCTTTAAGAATTTTCCAGTTTTTTTGTGATCCACACAAAGGCTTTGGCATAGTCAATAAAGCAAAAACAGATGTTTTTCTGGAATTCTCTTGCTTTTTCAATGATCCAATGGATGTTGGCAATTTGATCTCTGGTTCTTTTGCCTTTTCTAAATTCAGCTTGAACATCTGAAAGTTCATGGTTCACATACTGTTGAAACCTGGCTTGGAGAATTTTGAGTGTTACCCTCTTCCTACAACACAAGAGGGTAACACAAGTGTTACCCTCTTCCTACACAGGGACATCACCAGATGGTCAACACCAAAATCAGACTGATTATATTCTCTGCAGCCACAGATGAAGAAGCTCTATACAGTCAGCAAAAACAAGACCAGGAGCTGTGGTTCAGATTATGAAATCCTTATTGCCAAATTCAGACTTAAATTGAACAAAGTAGGGAAAACCACTAGACCATTCAGGTATGACCTAAATCAAATCCCTTATGATTATACAGTGGAAGTGACAAATACCTTCAAGGAATTAGATCTGATAGACAGAGTGCCTGAAGAACTACAGACGGAGGTTCATGACACTGTACAGGAGGCAGGGATCAAGACCATCCTCAAGAAAAAAAAATGCAAAAAAGCAAAATGGTTGTCTGAGGAGGCCTTACAAATAGCTATGAAGAAAAGAGAAATGAAAGGCAAAGAAGAAAAGGAAAGATATACCTATCTGAATGCAGAGTTCCAAAGAATATCAAAGAGATATAAGAAAGCCTTCCTCAGCAATCAATGCAAAGAAATAAAGGAAAACAATAGAATGGGAGAGACTAGAGATCTCGTCAAGAAAATTAGAGATACCAAGGGAACTTTTCATGCAAAGATGGGCACAATAAAGGACAGAAATGGCATGGACCTAACAGAAGCAGAAGGTATTAAGAAGAGGTGGCAAGAGAATTATACAAAAAAGATCTTACCCAGATAATCATAATGGTGTGAGCCATTATGGCTCACCTAGAGCCAGACATCCTGGAATGAGAAGTCAAGTGGGCCTTAGGAAGCATCACTATGAACAAAGCTAGTGGAGGTGATGGAATTCCAGTTGAGCTATTTCAAATCCTAAAAGATGATGCTGTGAAAGTGCTACACTCAATATGCCAGCAAATTTGGAAAATGCAGCAGTGGCCACAGGACTGGAAAAGGTCAGTTTTCATTCCAATCCCAAGAAAGGCAATGCCAAAGAATGCTCAAACTACCACACAATTGCACTCATCTCACACTCTAGCAAAGTAATGCTCAAAATTCTCCCTTATCAGATACTCCCTATGCCCCTACTCATTCTCCTGAGCAAGACCATCTCATGTCTGGTGATTTGAGCAGACTCTCTGCCACATCATAATACTCCCTCTAAAATATCATAATTAGACCCTTATTCCTTTACGTAATCATCCTTTTTAGTAAAAAGCCCTGAAAGAGGTAATACACCAAATTATTAGCCTGCTTCCTAATCACTCTGGTACATCCTCTTGCAGTTATATCTGTCCCAAATTGTCTTATTTATTGTTTGATTACTATCCTCTCCAAATTCTGTAAAAACAGGAGTTTACTCATCTTATTTATCACCATGTCCCCAGCCCTTATGACACAGTCTGGCATGCAGTAGATGCTCATTAAAATAAACATTGGTCAAACGCTGAATGGCTGAACTATTTACTTTCCCCCAAAATATGCTATGCTGGCCACCCTCTAGCTCTCTGAATATGCTATTTCCTCTGCCCAGATTCATTCCTCTGCAAGATTCATTCCAGATATTCAGTGACTGCCAACTATGTGTTCTGAGGCCTGTTCCGAACAGCTCTCCAGGGCTCAGCATAGGTATTTTACCTTCCACGGGGCCTTCTCTGATCCATCCAGGCAGGTCTCTGCTCCACTCCTGGCTCTCACAGTGCCCTGCCTGCTTCACCATCAGCTCAGCATTCCTGAAATCTTCAGACACCAGAACATCCCTCAGTAGCACAAAGCTTATGGTTTCCATTGCTGTCTGAGCCACCAGGAAAGCCCAAGAATACTGGAGTAGGTAGGCCATCCCTTCTCCAGGGCATCTTCCCAACCCAGGAATCGAACCCAGGGTCTCCTGAATTACAGGCGGGTTCTTTACCAGCTGAGCTACCAGGAAAGCCTATAAAATTGTCGCTGGAGTCAATAATGACAAAACCAAGTTCCAAAGAAACTGTTGTGAAAGGAGAAAAGCAATGGGGGAACTGCTAGATTCAATCACTGTTTCAGTTGTCCCCTCCCCGACCATGACCTGGCCCTCAGCAAAGTTCTAACTGGCCCTAGGTTAGGCCTTGAGAATAATTTGAAAAGAGTCAAAATCTCTCCTACCATGTTCAAGAACATCAAAGGTCCACTTGTATAACTGTTAGGTTTATCATTCTGAGAACTCTTTTTGGGGGCGGGAGATCTCATTTTTTTTCCATTTATTATTTTTTATTGGATTATAATTACTTTACAATGTTGTGTTAATTTCTGCTGTACAGCAAGGTGATTCAGCTATGTGTGTACATATATCCCCTCCTTCTGGAACCTCCCTCCCACCTCCGACCCTACCCCTCTAGGTCATCACCTAAGAACTTGAAGAGGGAAACTGTGTCTTCGTCAATCTTCCCAACTTTGCCCACTGCTGGAAAGTGTTAAAACCTCTACCATGTTTGTGAACTAAATGAATGCTTTTGAACTTCTAGCAGTTTAATTACTTTCCCCATGAAACTTTTTTAAAATCAGATATTGAAGTATTTCAATGACATGGTTCCCCCATCCCAAGAACACGATGTTTACAAATAAAAGGTTTTTTTTACTGCTTCCTTCTGCAAGTTGAAACGATGCATCTAAAACAGAAAATCCAGAAATAACACTGGCTGAGGATGGAATTCCAGACACTTCAGTAGACTCAGCTCTACCTCAAATTGAGACACAAGATCTTGACAAGGGACCACCCACACACGTGCGTTAGGCCTTGTCCTCTGTTCTACACTGAAGTTCTCTGGGCAAACTTGCTGGAGGTTAAAAAACTGAATGTGTGACAGAGCTAGTGGCAGGTACGGGCCTAAGTAGGAAAACAAAACTTGCCATCCCAAACATCTTTTCAGCATGCAGATTATTTTGAGCTGGAAACAATCAAGGCCCAAAGACTCAAGAAAAAATTTTGACCTTCCCCTCAACTGCCTGAAAGAATGTAGACAGAAGACATGTTCCAAGGAGGGAGCTGTCACCATTATAACTATGATATGAACTAGATGCGTAGACAGGGAGGAACGTAGCAAAGTCTGCTTGTTAAAATTCTTCTCTATGTCCCATTGTCTCTGGCCCAGCAAACATTTGTTTAACAAACATTTGTTTTTCTATATCCATGTCATTTTCCTTTCTCCCCTTTGAGGTTTCAAACCACCACCTCTAGTATGCTCTTTTGCTTTAGCTGAAGATGATATTTTTAATTTAACTTTTTTTTTTTTTTTACTCTTGGCTGTGCCATAAAGTTTGTGGGATCTTAATTCCCCAACCAAGAATTGAACCCAAGTCTTTAGAAGTGGAAGCATGGAGTCCCAACCAGTGGGTCATCAGGGAATTCCTTGAAGACGGTATTTAAGGTGAGGGCTTTGGCCATTTTGGTGAATTATTCAGTTTTCCTGGGTCTCTCTATTATATACATGTTATTAAACTTTTGTTTAATTTTCTTCTGTCAGTCTGTCTCATGTCAACTTAATTCTTAGAGCAGCCAGAAAAACCTAGAAGGTGAGAGGAAAATTTCTTCCTCCTGGACACTAACATCAATAGATTTAACCAGAGAGAAAATGGAAAGGGTCTGGATCCTGGTTCTGAACTAGTCCCTTTGTCCTCCAACCCAGAGATAATCCAGTAGCTTAAAGCCTTATTTCTCAAGTCAAGTCAGGCCCAAAAGACATTCTGAGAACCTCCATCTGTGGGAATGTGCCCTCAGCTACCCATGGGAAGAGGTAATAAAATGAGGTGAGATCAACATACTGAGTTTTATTTCTAGACAATATAGTCAAAACAGAAATAGTCTAAACTTGACAATTTTCTCCACTGTAGCACAACAGTGATTTATATCTCTTGTAATCTTAACATTGCCTCCAAATGTGTGAAAGAGGGAACTGTTCCAATTCAAAAAATTATAATTTCTGATGTCAAAATAAGCTGGAGTCACTGTATCACTTCCAGACAATTAGGAACCTCACCCTGATATATGTCTGTACAACACACCCTCCTGAAAAATACTCTGCTCCATTGCTGAAAGAGAACATGCACTGGGATCGTATGGGGACAAATTTAGACACGTTGGGCAACAAAATATGCAGACAGCTGCTTGGTATGCAATTAAAATACCACTGGTGGGAAACTGGCTCTGGCAGTGGTAGGAGAAATAGACTTTTCCCTTCAGGAAACCAATTCCAGTTGACAGCCTCATTCAGCAAAATGAGATGAAGTTCTTAGCCTGGCTCCTGGGGAGGGGACCGCTTGACCCCCATTCAGCACCTGATCAGCCACTGACAGGCTGCACAGAGGAGAGTGAGAAATAGTTCTAGAATGAACGCAGCGTTATACACACTGACGCTCTGAGTTCACAGACAAGGCACGGCTGGGCGCCTCAAGGCAATGCTGGAGCAGCCTTCTGGGAGTAAGTTGCAAAGAGCAGACCTTGAATCTGAAATCATGGGTGTCCCACTCAGTGTCCTGGAGGAGCCACATCTGCGCTGGAAGTCACCAAGCACACAAACACCTCCAGGAAAGTCTATGAAGGAATTTCTAGGGAATGCAGCTGCCCTCTTCATGGCACTCCCCAAATTCCAAAATGGCAGTTAAGCTTTCCATCTCATGAAGAAAAGTCCACGAACAATACACGCTGGAGAGGGTGTGGAGCAAAAGGAATCTTCCTACATGATTGGTGGGAATGCAAATTGGTGCAGCAGCTATGGAAAATGGTATGGAAGTGCCTCAAAAAGACTAAAAGTAGAGTTACCATATGATCCAGCAACCCCGCTCCTGGGCACATATCCAGACAAAACTATAATTTGAAAAGATACACGCACCTCTCTATTCACAGCAGCACTATTCACAACAGCCAGGACATGGAAGCAACCCAAATGTCCAGCGACAGATGAATGGATAAAGAAGATGTGGCACATATATCCAATGGAGTACTACTCATTCATAAAAAAGAAGCAAATAATGCTATTTGCAGCAACCTGGATGAACCTAGGGGTGATCATACTAAGTGAAGTAAGTCAGAAAGAGAAAGACAAGTATCATATGATATCACTTATATGTGGGATCTAAAATACAACAAAAATTAACTCATCCAAGAAACAGAAACAGACTCACAGACATAGAGAACAGACTTGTGGTTGCTAAGGAGGAAAAGGGTAGGAAGGGGCATAGATTGGGAGTTTTGAGATTGGTAGAGGCAAACTATCATATATAGGATGGATAAACAGCATGGTACCACTGTACAGTACAGATAACTATATTCAATATCCTGTAATAAACCATAATGGAAAAAATATTTAAAAGAATGTATATATATATGTGTATATACGTAAAACTGAGTCACTTTGCTGTACAGCAGAAACTAACACAATATTGTAAGTCAACTATACTTCAATAAAATAATTTTTTTTTAAAAGACCAGTTTATTCCATGGTCTCACCATACCTGTGGGTGAAAGAAAGCCCTATCTCTATGTACACCTCTTTTCTTTTTTGTGGACAATGTCAAATACACAAGTAGAGAGACTAACGTAATGAAGATTTCACCCATCACCTAGTCTCAACAATTAACTTTAGGCCAATTCAGTTCAGTTCAGTTCAGTGGCTCAGTCATGTCCAACTCTTTGTGACCCCATGAATCGCAGCACGCCAGGCCTCCCTGTCCATCACAAACTCCCGGAGTTCACTCAGACTCACGTCCATTGAGTCAGTGATGCCATCCAGCCATCTCATCCTCTGTCGTCCCCTTCTCCTCCTGCCCCCAATCCCTCCCAGCATCACAGTCTTTTCCAATGAGTCAACTCTTCGCATGAGGTGGCCAAAGTACTGGAGTTTCAGCTTTAGCATCATTCCTTCCAAAGAAATCCCAGGGCTGATCTCCTTCAGAATGGAATTAGGTTTCATCTATAAATCACTCACTCACTCCCCTCCACCAACACTGAATTCTTAAGGCAGATCCCAGACATCGTACCATCTCATTTATAAACATTTCAGTCTGTATCTATAAAAGATAGGGCTCTTTTTTTAACACAACCATTAACAAATGTAAAACTTCTAAATAATTGCTTAATGTTATTAGATATCCAGCCAGGAATCAAACTTCCTTGATTGTCTCATAATATTTTTATTATTCATTCAAACTGAGGTCCATACAATGCAATTTATGTCTCACACCTTATTCTATAATGCTTTCTCTCATAATTTATTCTGAAAAAAGAGCATATTTTCTTTCCTAAATCATTTCTCTTTTGGAATTTTGCTGATTATATACTCTTGGCATCTTTTAACATGTCTCTCTTCCCCTATTTCTGTCATAAACTATTAGGTCTAAAGCCTTGATTGCGTTCAGGTTTGATTTTTTTTATTGACAAAAATACTTCCTAAATGAGTAAATAATAGGCATTAGGAAGCAAACCATGGCTGGTTGTCTCTCTTTTTATAATGTTAGCAGCCACTGCAGAACGCTGTCTGCAGTGAATTGTCTCATCAGTGGTTGCAGTGAATTGCTTCATCAATGGTTGCAAAATGGAGATATTCTCACTCTATTCTTTGCTTCACTTGAATCCTTCTTAAAATAAATGGTTCTTCTGCCAACTATTATCCTAAAGTACACTTTACACAGGAAAGAAGGTAAAATGCTTGATTCTTTCCTTTTATCAACTTCCAAAAGAATAATTTTTTTTTAAATGAGTTAACTCATGAATTTAAAGGTATTTTGTGTGTTTCAATCTATTGCAGTTATTAGTCTATTGCTCACTGATGCTCATTTTTAACTAAAAGAATCCCTTCAAGTTGGCTCCTGAGTTCTTTTGTCAAGATCCCATATTCTTAAATAAAATCCTTGCTTTCTGTTATAGTAAGATGTTTCAGGCTTACCCTGTATGTTTTGTACTCCCAGAGCTGAAGACAGACAATTCTCTCGGGAACATATTTTTTTTCACAGGGTGTAAAACCACTAAGAATGTGTTTTAATGTCTCTGGGAACAGATTTTATTTAATATATGGTTATGTCACCAACTTGATATTCAGTTGGATTCATTTGTTTCACTTTTTATTTGAGATTTTAGAGATTGCTTTGATCATTTTTTCCAACCTTACTTTTTTTATTTATGAATTTATGAATAATATATCCTGGTGATCACTTGTGGAAGTATATAGACATACTCATTTACATTTATTTGTTTTTATAATTATCTAGTAGTCTCATTTATTTTTTACTACTACATAGTACTCCATTGGGTGGCTTATAATTTATAATTGTATAATTTATACAATCAATCCTCTCCTGAAGGACACATGGGTTGTTTCTAGTTCTTTGCTACTGCAAATACTGCTTCATCTAATTGTCCTGTGCACAATTCTGGGACATAACGTTGGGGATAGTTAGTGTCTCTGGGACAGATTCCTAAATGTGAGATTGCCTGACCAATGAATAAGTGCATCTGTAACTTTGCTAGGTATTATCAAAACCCTGCCATAGTTCACATTCCCAGTAGTAAAACCTACGAGTACTTATTTCTCCACCAATTAGAGTGTTTAATGTAAAACTTTTGCATTTTTGCAAGTGTGATAGCTGAGAATTTTTTATCTCAGAGATGTTTTAATTTACATTTTCCTTGTTAAAAATAAGACAACATATTCTCACATTTCTAAAAACTATTTGAACTTCTTTTGCTATGAGTTGTCAATCTCCCTTATTTATTGTTTTGTAGGATTGCTGGTCTTTTGTTTTTAGAAGCCCTTTAAATAATAGGGTATTAATCCTTTATGTGTGACAAAAGTTGCAACGATTTTGCCAGGTTGCCCTTTTATTTATGAATGTTATTTGGTGAAGGGAATAAAAATTATTTTTTTCCTGCATATTTATCAACTCACATTGTTTATGGATTTTGAATCACAGGAACTATTTTCCCAGGTTATTGAAAAACTCATCTATGTTTTAATCTGGTGATTATATGGTTTCATTTTTTATAGTAAATCCCTAATACATTCAGAATTTATCCTGGTTTGTGGTACCCTTTCCTACATGGTTAGCCTGTTGTCCTAATGCCATTCATTTAAAAGTCTATCCTACCTATTATGGGAATCATTTTGAAATATATAGAAATACCGAATCACTACGTTATGTTACAGAAACTACCAGAGTCAATTATACTTCAAACACAAACTCATAGAAAAAGTGATCAGATTTGTGGTTACCAGAGGTGGAGGTGGGTGGAAGGGGAATTAGACCAGCAATCAAAGGGTATAAACTTTCAGTTATAAGATTCATAAGTGCAGGGATGTAAAGTACAGTGTGATAAATAAAATTAGCACTGCCATTCATATGATATATGAAAGTTGTTACAAGAAAAAGTCCTAAGAGTTCTCATCACAAAGGAAAAAAAATTTTTTCCATTTCTTTAATTTTCTATCTATATGGAGATGACAGTTATCAAATTTATTGGGGTAATGATTTCATGATGTAAGTCAAATCATTATTCCATACACGTTAAACTCATACAGTGCTGATGTCTATTATATCTTAACAAAACTGGAAGAAAAAAGCAAAATAAAACTGAAAATCTATAATCAGAATCTAATCAAGAGGAAACATCACAGAAACCTAAAATTAAGATCAACTAATTCTCTAAAATTACCGGCCTGTATTCTTCAAAATTTAGCACATAAGAAAATGGTACAAAAGCAGAGAAAAGCAACTGGAGAGAAAAGATAATGAACAGCAATATGTGATTCCAGTTGGCATACTGAACTAGAGAAAGACTTACTCTGAAGGACACTGCTGGGATAACTGACAGAACTGGAATATGAATTGTATACTAAAGTGCTGGTTCAGTGTGCATGCATGCTAAGTTGCTTCAGTCCTGCCTGACTCTGCGACACTATGGACCGTAACCCTCCAGGTTCCTCCTTCCATGGGATTCTCCAGAGAGAAATACTGCAGTACGTTGCCGTGCTTTCCTCCAGGGGATCTTCCCCACCCAGGGATCAAACCCACATCTCTTATGTCTCCAGCATTGGCAGGCAAATCTTTAGCACTAGCACAACCTGGGAAGCTCCTGTTTCAATGTTAGATGTATTAAATTTGATATCCATACTGTGGGTACGTGTGAGAATATTCTTGTCCTTAGGACATTCATACTGAAATATTATCAGACAAAGGGACATTATGCATGCAATTCTTCTCCAATGATTCAGAAAAAATACATACATAAATTTGGGGGGCCAGATAGTGGGGAGATGGAATGGGAATGACAACAGAAACCTTGGGGAAGGTTATATGGGAGTTCTTTATGCTATTCAAAATAACAAAACAAAATTCTACCTGAGCCCACTGAGCTCAGATGCTGCCTGCATCATAATCACTGTTTCCATTTGCAATTATTTATACTACTCCATTTTCTATAAACCAACACTACAACAGTTTTAATTATAGAAGCAGTATGTGTTAGTCACTCAATTGTGTTCCAACTCTTTGTAACCCCATGGACTATAGCCCACCAGGCTCCTCTGTCCATGAGGTTTTCCAGGTACTGGAATGAGTTGTCATTCCCTTCTCCAGGGGATCTTCCCCAGCAGGGATCAAACCTGGGTCTCCTCCATTGCTGGCCAGTTCTTTAATCTGAGCCACCAATAGAAGCCTTATAATAGGTCTTAACATCTGATAGAACTTATCCTCCTCATTACTCTTTTTTTATAATAGCTTCCTGGATGTTCTTGCTGCTTTGTTCTCCTTTGCAGAAACTTAGGATACCTCTATTGGGTTTGTGTTCCACGTATAGGTTAAAACCAGTCAGCCTTGTGGTATACATAGCAATGTCTACATGTATTCCGTGGGGAAGACGGTCACCAGGATGGGTTAACTGAGCACTGCCAGCCCACAAGACTTGTGAGGAGGCTTCCTCAGGTGCTGGCTCACACCTCTCAAAAACTGAACATCAGGCATCCTGAATATCTGAGGGAGATAGTGCAAGCTATATGCTAAGTCACTTCAGTTGTGTCTGACTCTGTGTGATCCTATGGACTGTAGCCCACCAGTCTCCTCTGTCCATGGGATTCTCCAAGCAGGAATACTGGAGTGGGTTGCCATGCCCTCCTCCAAGGAGTCTTCCTGAGCCAGGAACTGAGGCTGCATTTCTTACATCTACCTGCATTGGTAGGGGGGTTCTTTACCACTTGGGAGATTAAAAACCATCAAATCAAATTAACATGGTTTAATGTTTCCAAAGAAAGGCAATGCCAAAGAATGCTCCAACTACCGCACAATTGCACTCATCTCACACACTAGTAAAGTAATGCTTAAAATTCTCCAAGCAAGGCTTCAGCAATATGTGAATCATGAACTTCCAGATGTTCAAGCTGGTTTCAGAAAAGGCAGAGGAACCAGAGATCAAATTGCCAACATCCACTGGATCATCGAAAAAGCAAGAGTTCCAGAAAAACATCTATTTCTGCTTTATTGACTATGCCAAAGCCTTTGACTGTGTGGATCACAATAAACTGTGGAAAATTCTGAAAGAGATGGGAATACCAGACCACCTGACCTGCCTCTTGAGAAACCTTTATGCAGTTCAGGAAGCAACAGTTAGAACTGGACATGGAACAACAGACTGGTTCCAAATAGCAACAGGAGTACGTCAAGGCTGTATATTGTCACCCTGCTTATTTAACTTCTATGCAGAGTACATCATGAGAAACGCTGGGCTGGAAGAAGCACAAACTGGAAGCAAGATTGCCAGGAGAAATATCAATAACCTCAGATATGCAGATGACACCACTCTTATGGCAGAAAGTGAAGAGGAGCTAAAAAGCCTCTTGAAAGTGAAAGAGGAGAGCGAAAAAGTTGGCTTAAAGCTCAACATTCAGAAAACTAAGATCATGGCAACTGGTCCCATCACTTCATGGGAAATAGATGGGGAAACAGTGGAGACAGTGTCAGACTTTATTTTTTGGGGCTCCAAAATCACTGCAGATGGTGACTGCAGCCATGAAATTAAAAGATGCTTACTCCTTGGAAGGAAAGTTATGACCAACTTAGACAGCATATTAAAAAGCAGAGACATTACTTTGCAAACAAAGGTCCATGTAGTCAAGGTTTGTTTTTTCCAGTGGTCATGTATGGATGTGAGAGCTGGACTATAAAGAAAACTGAGTGCTGCAGAATTGATGTTTTTGACCTGTGGGTGTTGCTGAAGACTCTTGGGAGTTGCTTGAATTACAAGGAGATCCAACCAGTCCATCCTAAAGGAGATCAGTCTTGGGTGTTCATTGGTAGGACTGATGTTGAAGCTGAAATTCCAATATTTTGGCCACTTGATGTGAAGAACTGACTCATTTGAAAAGACCCTGATGCTGGGAAAGATTGAGGGCAGGAGGAGAAGGGAACAACAGAGGGTGAGGTGGTTGGATGGCATCACAGACTCAATGGACATGGGTTTGGGTGAACTCCAGGAGTTGGTGATAGACAGAGAGGCCTGGTGATAGACAAGGAGGCCTGGCGTGCTGTGGTTCATGGGGTCGCAAAGAGTCGGACACGACTGAGCGACTGAACTGAACTGAATGTCTGCAAGGATGTTGTAAAACCCTGGATATGAGGAAATAATTGGTTCTTCTGGACCTATAAGTGGACTCCTGAGGAAGAAGCCTGGTGGACCGATTGACCTTTGAGATTCCTTAGACATGGAAGATGCTCCATCTGCTGGATTCAAAGGAACTCAAAGGAACCCATACAACAGGCCATGAGAGTCCATGATGGAAGTGTTTCAAGGATTGCGCTGCCAGCAAAGAGTCTTGATGGTAAGATCAGATTTTTCTAGTCATTCCAATGAATGGTGTTCAGGCTACGAACACTATAAACCTCAGCAGTTAGGTGGCGGCTCTTCTCCTTGAGCAGAGATTTAGGAGGATCAACAAGAGCTTCGCTTCAAAGTCACATTAATTTAAAATTATTCTCCAGAGCAGCCCTACCAAGTTCTTTGGGTTCTTTTTTCCCTTCCTATTTGAGGGAGGAAACCTGACAGGATTAGGGACTTTGACCGCCTGCCTGGAGTTTGACATTTCACATAGCCAAATAAATAGGTTTGTTCCTCTAGAAACTCTCTCAGATGAAAATTAATTTGAGAACCAAGTTGAAATCTGCTTCCAACTGACTCTTTACTTTTGAATTTCCATTGAAAATTTTGCCTCCACTTTTTATACATCCAGTATATTTCCCACTTTATTTCTTCTTAAGATTCTTAAGATCAAAAACTTTAAGAGCTAGACTACAGTAAATGATGCTGAAATTATATTAAACCTATAAAACCAAAGTCTGGCTAAACCTATGGCTTTGCTAAAATAAATAAGTGGTTTTATTAGCAAATTGCACAGCACATTTAGAAAGAGTCAAGCTTTCTATCCCATTTATTAACACTGGCTTTCATCTATACCCCAACGGCCTTTTCCTCTGCCAACCAGAAAGAAACACCAAGTCTTCTTCTTGAGCTTTATTGGGGTTTAGCAGACATTCTCAGAGTCACTGAACAGACTTGTTCTCAGGAGCCTGTGTGTCCTCAGACTTGGAGAGGTATGTGTATTTTTCTAGTGCTATCTTTTCTTTCACGTTCATTAAAAGAAATAGATAGTTAGGAAATAGCTTTGAGATAATAAACTTAGCCTTTGACCCATGGGTTCACTTTGCCGAAATAGGAAATGACATGGAATCATCAGGAAGATCCACATGCTACCCACTGCCCTGGTGACAGGAGTATTTAACCCCTGATGACCAGCTGTCACTTCACTCTATCAACATTCCAGGACATTGAATGAGGAAACCAGCAACAGACACAAAGCCTCCTATTTTCCTTCACTTTTCTGGGGCCTTATTCACAGTTTTGTGCCCCACCCTCCAACCCATCCCCTCAGAATTGTTGAGCTGTGAATGCCTTTTGACCCACTATATTAGATGTCAGATAATTGGTCACCATCTGTTTTTAGTGAGGACCTAATAATGTGGAATTCCTAGCCAATACATTAGGACCCTTGTGTTTAAGAGGGATATTAACAATTTAAGAAGGATGATATGTGCATAACCAAAGACTCCCCACAAAGACTTATAATATGTGTATATCCCTCCCTAGCTCTTAAATTCAAAGAAGACAATGGCAACCCACACCAGTACTCTTGCCTGGAAAATCCCATGGACGGAGGAGCCTGGTAGGCTGCAGTCCATGGGGTCGCTAAGAGTCAGACACGACTGAGTGACTTCACTTTCACTTTTCACTTTCATGCTTTGGAGAAGGAAATGGCAACCCACTCCAGTGTTCTTGCCTGGAGAATCCCAAGGACGGCGGAGCCTGGTGGGCTGCCATCTATGGGGTCGCACAGAGTCGGACATGACTGAAGTGACTTAGCAGCAGTAGCAGCAGCAGCTCTTAAATTAACTGGGTTTGTGTTCTTAGTGTACAGGAGTGAATTACATCAATCACACACGTACACATACATACACACTTAAACCTGAGACATGCTTGCTCCTTGCATTAAATTTTAAGAAGGGGCCAAATATTAACATAGCAGTTGATGGAAAAACAAAGAGAGTTCCAGAAAAACATCTATTTCTGCTTTATGGACTATGCCAAAGCCTTTGACTGTGTGGATCACAATAAACTGTGGAAAATTCTGAAAGAGATGGGAATACCAGACCACCTGACCTGCCTCTTGAGAAACCTATATGCAGGTCAGGAAGCAACAGTTAGAATCAGACATGGAACAACAGACTCGTTCCAAATAGGAAAAGTAGTATGGCAAGGCTGTATATTGTCACCCTGCTTATTTAACTTCTATGCAGAGCACATCATGAGAAATGCTGGGCTGGAAGAAGCACAGCTGGAATCAAGATTGTCAGGATAAATATCAATCACCTCAGATAAGCAGATGACACCACCTTATGGCAGAAAGTGAAGAGGAACTAAAAAGCCTCTTGATGAGAGTGAAAGAGGAGAGTGAAACAGTTGGCTTAAAGTTCAACATTCAGAAAACTAAGATCATGGCATACAGTCCCATCACGTTATGGGAAATAGATAGGGAAACAGTGGAAACAGTGTCAGACTTTATTTTGGGGGACTCCAAAATCACTGCAGATGGTGATTGGAGCCATGAAATTAAAAGACGCTTACTTCTTGGAAGGAAAGTTATGACCAACCTAGAAAGCATATTGAAAAGCAGAGACATTACTTTGCCAACAAAGGTCTGTCTAGTCAAGGCTATGGTTTTTCCAGTGTTCATGTATGGATGTGAGAGTTGGAACAGAAAGAAAGCTGAGCACTGAAGAATTGATGCTTTTGAACTGTGGTGTTGGAGAAGACTTTTGAGAGTCCCTTGGACTGCAAGGAGATCCAACCAGTCCATTCTAAAGGAGATCAGCCCTGGGTGTTCTTTGGAAGGAATGATGCTAAAGCTGAATGAAACTCCAGTACTTTGGCCACCTCATGCAAAGAGTTGACTCATTGGAAAAGACTCTGATGCTGGGAGGGATTGGGGGCAGGAAGAGAAGGGGACGACAGAGGATGAGATGGCTGGATGGCATCACCAACTTGATGGACATGAGTCTGAGTGAACTCTGGGAGTTGGTGATGGACAGGGAGGCCTGGCGTACTGCAGTTCATGGGGTCGCAAAGAGTCGGATACAACTGAGCAACTGAACTGAACTGAAGGAGAAAACAGCTTTTCCACATAGAGAAAAACACAAGTGCGAAGCACAGAGTCATGAGATAATATGAGAAACTACAGCATACGGTGAGGCATAGAAAATGTTAAGAACAGAGGAGTGGACAAGGTCCAGATATGAAATACCTTCAAAGCCACCTAAAAGTTTGGAGTTTATCCTTAGCCATGATTTAAAGTAAGAGAGACATGATTAGATCTATACCTTGGAAAGCTCATTCTAACAGCAGCATGGAAGGTGGATGGACACTTCAGAGATGGAGTGAAGGAGCCTCAGTTAGAAGTCTGCTGGAATCCAGGTAGGAAATGAGGAAAGCCTGTAATTAATCAGCAGTAGAAGAGATAGGAGAGTCATAAAAAAGAGGCTTTGAAGACGGTACGCACCATGTTCAACAATTAGAAACTGAAAAAGAAAGGGCAGAGTTAGAGATGACTGTCAGTTTTCCAGTTGGAATTACAGGGCGTAAAGCAATGATATTCACAACATGAAGAACAGGTTTGGCTGGTGGGGGCAAAGAATGAGTTCAGCGCTGGACATGCTGAATTTGAAGCAACTGTATAAATGACAAGTGGCAGAGTTCTCCAGTGGCACAGTGGTTAAGAATCCGCCTGCCAATGCAGGGGACAGGGGTTTGATCTCTGGTCTGGGAAGATTCCACATACCTTGGAGCAACAAAGCCCATGTGCCACAACTACTGAAGCCCTCACACCCTAGAGCCCACACTCTGACAAGAGAAGATCCCACTCGCCGCAACTAGAAAAAACTCACACACAGCACCAAAGGCCCAACACAGCCTAAAAACAATTTTTAATTAATTAAATAATTTTAAAAAAGACAAGTGGAGATGCCCAGAAGACAATGGGTAAATCATTTTGGAGACCGGGAATGAAGTCTGGACTGAAATTACGGATTTGGGTTCCATTTGCATATAGGTGGCAGTTTAAGGCAAAGGAGTAGTAAGGCCTCTGAGGGAGTGTGTAGAAAGAGAATAAAGCAGAAGATAGAACCTGGTATCCCCCACCCCACCATACTAGGGGCAAGTGGAGGAGGACGGGCCAATAGATTGGGAAGAACGGACTATTCACCAGCTGGAGTCAAACCAAGAGGCCATGTTAACAGGACAAGAGTCTCTGAGGCTGTAGAGCACTTCAAGAAGAAAGAGCCAGTCAATAGGGTCAAACTCCTCCAAAGACATAAACATAAAAGAGGGTTAATACGGATGGCTTTGGCTCCTGAAAGAGGTCCAGGAGAGACCAATCAAGAGCACAGGTGGATAAATCAGTCTGGATAGGGAAGAGATGCCCCTGAGATCAGTGATAAGGTTGAGGAGGGAGAGGGCAGAGAGAAGACAGTCGCAGAATAGAAGTAGAAAGTTGAGGAAGTTCATATCAATGGACTCGGTTCTTCTGAAAGGAGGCAGGCAAGGGACTCTATTAAGAGAAAGTGAAGGAGAGTGGACATGATGTTTGGGAAACATGTTGAAAGAAATTCCCCACTCCACAACCCCTCTGCCCCACTCCACAACCTCAGCACTACCCACACCATCCCTAAAACACAGCATGGCACCTGGTTCATAACAGGTGCTTAGTGTAAGGAAGACAAGATGGCAGAGTGGAAGGACCCTGTGCTCCTCTCAAGACCACACCAAAATCACAACTGCTGAACAAAGTAAAAAAGACTGGAATCTACCAAAAAAGATATTCTATAACCAAAGACATACAGAAGGAGCCACAACATGCTGGTAGGAGGGGAGCACTGAAGATATGATCAAATCCCATACTCACCTCCCAGGTTCAGTTCAGTTCAGTTGTTCAGTTGTGTCCGACTCTTTGGACCCCATGAATCGCAGCACACCAGGCCTCCCTGTCCATCACCAACTCCCGGAGTTCACTCAAACTCATGTCCATCGAGTCAGTGATGCCATCCAACCATCTCATCCTCTGTCATCCCCTTCTCCTCCTGCCCTCAATCTTTCCCAGCATCAGAGTCTTTTCAATGAGTCAACTCTTCGCATGAGGTGACCAAAGTATTGGAGTTTCAGCTTCAGCATCAGTCCTTCCAATGAACACCCAGGACTGATCTCCTTTAGGATGGACTGGTTGGATCTCCTTGCAGTCCAAGGGTCTCTCAAGAGTCTTCTCCAACACCACAGTTCAAAAGCATGAATTCTTCAGCACTCAGCTTTCTTCACAGTCCAACTCTCACATCCATACATGACTACTGGAAAAACCATAGCCTTGACTAGACGGANGGACTGATCTCCTTTAGGATGGACTGGTTGGATCTCCTTGCAGTCCAAGGGTCTCTCAAGAGTCTTCTCCAACACCACAGTTCAAAAGCATCAATTCTTCAGCACTCAGCTTTCTTCACAGTCCAACTCTCACATCCATACATGACTACTGGAAAAACCATAGCCTTGACTAGACGGACCTTTGTTGGTAAAGTAATATCTCTGCTTTTGAATATGCTATCTAGGTTGGTCATAACTTTCCTTCCAAAGAGTAAGCATTTTTTTAATTTCATGCCTGTAATCACCACCTGCATTGATTTTGGAGCCCCAAAAAATAAAGTCTGACACATTTCCACTGTTTCCCCATCTGTTTGCCATGAAGTGATGGGACCAGATACCATGATCTTAGTTTTCTGAATGTTGAGCTTTAAGCCAACTGTTTCACTCTCCTCTTTCACTTTCATCAGGAGGCTTTTTAGTTCCTCTTCACTTTCTGCCATAAGGGTTAAAGTGGGTGACCCATAATAAGTTTTTAGTACTCATTTTTTAGATTTACTTATTCTCATTTATTGAGTACCTACTTGGTACAAGGCACCAGGCTAGACTCAAGAGATGCAAAGATACCATTACATTTGGAAAACTCTAAGTACTCCTCAGAAAAAACATTTTCCCCTTAAAGTTTTATCAGTATAATGTCTACTCATCCTTCTGGTCTCAATTTCAAATGCCAGCTCTTCAAGGAAACCTGTCCTCACTCTCAGACTAGGTCAAATCCCTTTATTAACCATTCTCAATGCATCATATGCTTTTCCTTACTAGCCCTTAAGTAGTAATAGCTAAATAATTAGCTACATAATTATAAAATATTTAAAATATTGCTTATGTAATTGTTTGTCATTTTTAATATCTATCTTCTTTCTTTACCAGATTGTAAGTTCCACAAGGTCTGAAAGCTTGTCTCTCTTCTACTTAGTGCTGGATGGTTGGCACCAATAGACTGGTATTTATTCATTCTTTCACCCAATAGTTATTCAGCCCTTATCATATAAAAGACATAGAGCACATATCAGACATTCAAGAAATATTTGTGGGCTGAATGAATGAATATAAGGACTCATGTCTGAAGTCAGAGTCTAATGAGCAAATAATCTTTCATCACAATTTGCTATGGTACAAACTATTTGCCATAAGGAATTCCAAAAGTGAGGCACTGAGTAGGGTGAATTCAAAAGGGAAAAAGCTGTCTTTTGACAGAAGTGATGATTTGGGGAGAAAATAATGAGTATGGATTGTAACTGATGCTAGAGGGCTGGGTGGTCCACAAAAGGAAATGTTATTATTAATACAAGAACCACTCTTCCCAGTATTCACAGGTGGACTTCAGCTCTACTACAGCACTTTCAGTGAAAGCAATAGGATTTCTTAACTTAATTGAACCATGAATAATACTTCTGTTCTACTTCAAACCAAAAACTATATATGAGTCCAGCAGTTGTAAGATAAAAGACTCGAATTTGCAGTACAATCCTGAAAAAAGAAGTATCATTATACTTTTCAATCTCTGAGATTTAATTAAAGTTTAGAAATGAAAAGTGACTCCATGTCGCTCCCCTAGAAAAATGATGTTCCTATCCTACCATGAGGAACAGCATCATAAAAACACTAAAATGATAAACATTACAGTCCTTCAAGCTCAAAGTTGTCTACCACATAAGACATGAACTTGAGAACATTTTCTTGGCACTTTTGGACTATTTGAACTAAATGGAGCAGAAAAAGGCCTTACTCATTTTTTTTAATTCCATTCACCCTCTTAAAAAGACCAATGAGTCTTCGAATAACTAAACAGTGAGTCTGAAATCATACTTGATTCTAGGAAATTTACACTGTTGAACTGGGTGGCCTTCAACAGATATTAAAAAACCTTTCCTGCAGTACTTCTTTGCAAATAAATCATCTTGAAAACAGCTTTCAAAAACCAGTAAGCCTCCAATAGCACAACCATTGGCTTCCAGTGGTTTCCTCGGCCTTGGCCATATTCAGACAACCCAGGTCTCCCAAAGTTTCCATCACTGCCCACATGTCTAATATAAAGAAAAAACAAAACACAGGCATCATCTCATCTCTGTCCCCAACCCCATACAAAATCATAATAAACAAACCAAATACTAATTAAAGGAAAGTCTAAATAAGTTTTAAGCAGATAATCACCAATATGGCTGCACCAGTTGTTAAAAGGTGGAACCATTTTTAGACTACCTGAATGCTCCCTCTCTCCCTTCCTCTTCAACCATCTGTATAGTCCAGCACATAAGAGGTTAATGCCTGGCACCTACAGAGGCAGACACTCTGACTAGTCAGTGCCTGTGCGGCATGTGATTACACAGAGATGGAGATCAGACAGACAGACATAATGTTATTCTTGGAAACAGGCAAACATCGTTCATTCTCTGTACATACTTCCTGATTCCCATTATGGTCATCAGACTTTTCTCTAGCTCCTGGCGAATGGGCTAATTTCACAGTTAAAGTAGGAAGCCAACATTTAAATAGACATATTTCCGCAACAACACAGTGCTACAAAGCTAGCACCAAAAGAGTGTAATAATAGCCCAACTCCTACTTTGATTTCATTATGACGTGGAAGGTTTTTATCCCCCCCACCAAATCTTCCAATAGACTTTGTCATAGGTTTGTAAACCAACACTCCAGAAGAAGGTCAGCTTGTGCTCCAGGGCTGAGGCAGGCTGAGTCCCACTGTACATTTGCCATCTTAGTTCCCCTACTCTTGGGAGGTCCCCTAATCACTCACTTCCCTAACTAGCCCCTTCCCAACTCCAGGGTGTCTCCTCTGCCACCCAGGCTCCACCCTGCCACTCTTTAAAAATGTCTCTCATATTTCGCTAAAAGTTTCCAGAAATTCATTTTTCCATTCCTTCTCTCTGGGTGTTTACAGTTTCTTAATGAGCCAGGGTACTTATCAAAACTTCTCCAATAAAAAGCAACCCATGAAAATTCTGGGAATTTGAGGCTAAACATTAACAAATGAGTGTGTTCCCTTGAAGAAAAGGACACCCCAACTGGGGTGAACCCCTGCTAGGTTCCCCATTCCCCACCAGCTGGTCATTAGCATGCATTTGTGGTTGGGTGGTCCTAGGGGCACACCAGTACTCTTGCCTGGAAAATCCCATGGATGGAGGAGCCGTCCATGGGGTCACGAAGAGTCGGACACGACTCAGCGATTTCACTTTCACATTTCACTTTCATGCACTGGAGAAGGAAATGGCAACCCACTCCAGTGTTCTTGCCTGGAGAATCCCAGGGGTGGTGGAGCCTGGTGAGTTGCTGTCTGTGGGGTCGCACAGAGTCGGACACAACTGAAGTGACTTAGCAGCAGCAGGGGCACCTAGCCCAACAGAGGGTTGGGTGTGGATTCAGGGGTATTCCCTCACCCAGCATCTAAGAGTGAGTTCATTTACATGGTGCTGTGGTCTGAATGTACATCCTCCCAAAATCCACATGCCCAAATCCTAACCCAGTGTCATGAAGTTAGGAGGTGAGTTATGCTATTAGGTCATGAGGGTGGAGCCCTCATGATGGATCAGTGCTTTTTTAAAATTCATTCTTATTGGAATATTGTTGATTTACAATGTTGTTTTACTTTCTGCTACAACAGCAAAGTGAATCAGTTACACTTTTATGTATATCCACTATTTTTTAGAATCTATTCTCATATAGGCCTAGAGAGTATTGAGTAGATCTCCCTGTGATATACAATAGGTCCTTATTATCTATTTTATACATAGTAGTGTGTATATGTCAATCCCAAATTTCCCAATTTATCCTTCCCCACCCTTTCCCCACTTTGGTATCCATAAGTCTGTTTTCTACATTCGTGACTAAGCTCTCTTTTGCCCTTTTAAGACACAACGAGAATTCTGCAGCCCAGAAAAGTACCCTCGCCCAACTATGCGGCCACCCTGACCTTGGACTTCCTGCCTCCAGAACTGTAGGAACTAAATTTCTGTTGTCTATAAGCTACTCCATCTGCGGTATTTTGTTGCAATAGCCTGAATGGAGTAAGACGCATGGGGACACAGGGATCCTGTGAAAAGAAAGTTGTATTGGGACTTCCCTGATGGTCCAGTGGCTAAGACTCTGCATTCTCATTGCAGGGTGCATGGTTCAATCCCTGGTCAGGGAACTAGATCCACATGCCACAACTAAAAGACCATACATTCTGCAACCAAGAACTTCAATGCCACAACTAAGACTGGCACAGCCAGCTAAAAAATACATTAATTAATAAAAAAAAAAAAAAA
>SJYT01059935.1:0-31402 GCA_006410635.1 Cephalophus harveyi | reverse complement strand
TGGAGAAGGAAATGGCAACCCACTCCAGTGTTCTTGCCTGGAGAATCCCAGGGACGGCGGAGCCTGGTTGGCTGCCGTCTATGGGGTCGCAGAGTCAGACACGACTGAAGCAACTTAGCAGCAGCAGCAGCAACAGAACACTGCAGTCTAAGCACTTTCCCCTCCAGGGACTAGAAATCAAACTTCCCCTTTTATATCCAACATGCTTTTATACAACAGTTTCTCTGAAGTATCCCTTCACACGAATTTCCCAAATTTCAAACTCTTCATTTTTCATCATCTGTAGTTGTTCCATCACTGTCGTGTCCGACTCTTTGTGATCCCATGAACTGCCGCACCCCTGGCTTCCCTGTCCTTTACTGTCTCCCAGAGGCTGCCTAAACTAATGTTCATCATCTGTACCAACTGTCAAATCATGGGTAAAGGTGACAAAAACGGGAATTCACACTTGTTTTTCAGCTCTCTGCTCACCACTCAAAGAAAAGAAATGTCTACCTTTTTTTTTTTTTTTTGCCACGGGCTCTAAAAAAACCCTCCAAACATGAATTTTTAAACGGAGAAGGTGTTTCCCAATTATATGAAGCAGAGGGAATCATTAAACAGGCACCTCCCACTCCGGGGGAAAGTCCACACATTAACCGCTAGTCATCATAAAATAGAAGTACCCTAAACAGAGACTTTATGCTACACCATGGCACCTTCAGCCTGCATTTAGTGGGCTTGCCTGCTCAGTAAGTCTACTCCAAAGCTGCTGATAGTGTTCAATTAATCAATGGGGAATTAGACTTTGTGATGCAGAGCAATGAAGTGCTAACGAGGACCACGTGTGGCTGTGAATGGCCTCCATGTGACCAGCCAGCCTTGCCAAGTGGACAGAAAATGCTTAAGACAGAGCTCTTAGAAATCTTAGAGAGTAACCCCCAGCAGTAATGCTGTGTGTGCTGCGGAGTGCCAAGGGTCTCAAAAACATTCCAGATGGTATGGTGACATTGTGTGTCGATTTAATTTCAATTGTGTCAAATTAGGAATAAATGCACTAGTTTTCAAGACATAGTGTTTGCAAAATAGTGGGGGAAGTTCCTAAATGATTAATAATGATCATTATGGTCATTGTGGGTCCATGATCCTTCAACACATAACAATCTAAGTTAATTTAATTCATTAAGAAGAACAAGTGCATTGGAAAAAATAAACATATCCAAACTATGCCACGCTTTGTCCTTCCCACCTGAACTAATCATGCAGAATTGATAACTAGTTAACATATCCAAAATATGCCTTGAAAGACTTGAGTGCAAGGCCAACTTCAACTTTTAATCAGCCCTTAAGATTCACACGTTTTTACATTTGGCATATCCGTCAATAATTTATCAGCCTGACATTAACTGCATGTCGATATTAACGACTCATGTCGAATTTCTAAGTCAACATTTCTTAGCCAGGGGTGTGCTTCTGAGTAGCCTGGAGAGATTTTGAACATGACATGCTGATTCCCACACCTGGTGGGCTCTGAAATTCTTATTTTTAAAAATTATTATTTATTGGCATATAGTTGCTTTACAATGCTGTGTTAGTTTCTACTACAAACAAAGTATAGCAAAGTGAATCAGCTATACATATACATTACCCCCTCCTTTTAAAATTTCTTTCCCATTTAGGTCACCACAGAACATTGAGTAGACTTCCCCATGCTATACAGTAGGTTCTCATTAGTTATGTATTTTGTAAATATTACTAGTGTTTATACATCAGTCCCAATCTCCCAATTTAATGCCACCCCATTCCCCTCTAGGGTGCCCATACTAGAAAAAATGGTATAGGTGATCTTAAAACAGAAACAGAGACACAGAAGTGGAATCCTTATTTTTAAATACCTTACCTAGAGTTTAGTTTGCATACAGGTTTAGGAATAAATGCACTAGTTTTCAAAAAGAAAACATGATTCAGGGACTTTCTTGGCAGTCCAGGGGTTAAGACTCCATGCATTAACTGCTGGGGGCACAGGTTCACTCCCTGGTTGGGGAACTAAGATCCCTCATGCCACATGGCACAACCAAAAAAAAAAGCAATATTCAATTAACCATTTTTATTCCTATACAACTTTAAAGATGTTGTATTTCTTTTTACTTACATATAACTTTCAACCTGTCATGTGAAGCAAGGTAAATGTTCTCAGAAGACAGGGTAGTCTGTCGCTGAAGCTTACAATGATAAAACATATAGAAAGAAACAGGAGAACTTGTTTTATCACAACAAGAGGCCCAAGAAAATTGAAATGCACCATCAGTGACAATGCAGCAAAAATCAAAGAAAGGTTTTGAGCAGGAGGAATAGTAAGGCCTGCAGGGTCTCTCCAACAAGCCTGAAGAGGCTGCAAAAAGCTGCGCTGCTCTGTTTTTAACAGTCAGGACATGGGAGCAACTGAATGTCCATTAACAGAGGAGTGGATGAAGAGGATGTCGTACATATATATATATATAATAGAATATTACTCAGTCCTAAAAAGAAAAGAAATTGTGCCATTTTCAGAGACATGGATGGACCTAGAGACTGTCCCTCAGAATGGAAAAAGTCAGAAATGAAAGCAAATATCATATATTAATGCATACATGTGGAATCTAGCAAAAGGGTACAGGTGAACTTACCTGCAAAGCAGAAATAGAGACCCAGATGCAGAGAACAAATGTATGGATACTAAGAGGGGAAAGGGGTGGGTGGGATGGACTGGGAGATCGGGATTGACAAATACAGCTATTGATACTATGTATAAAATAGATAACTAATGAGAACCTGCTGCACTGCCCAGGGAACTCTGCCCTGTGGTGACCTGAATGAGAAGGAAAGCCAAGGAAGAGGGTGTATGTGTATGTATAGCTGCTTCACTCTGCTGTACAGCAGAACTAACACAATATTGTAAAGCAACTATGTTCCAATGTTTTTAAAGAAATGGTGCTACTGCTGATGCAGACACTGATGGTGTGGCTGAGCACCAGGGCTGAGCACACTCAGGCTGAAGGCTGCGGGCATCGGGCGACAGGCACCAGTATGGCCCGGACAGCCACGACTCCAACACCATGCAGAGCAGCCAGCACTTTGTGACTGTGCCTCTCACTTGGAGCCATAGGTGCAGCTCCATAAGGAAAGGAGGAAATGGCAAAGCAACAAACACTGGATTTCTTTTTTAAGTTAATGCAGAAGGAAAATAGGACAAGCAAACCAGAGCAGCCCTGGAGCCATAGCATGCTGTCCTTCAGCTCCCTTCCCTCCCCGCTTCTCCATAACTTAGAAGCCCGCACGCTTCACTGTACAGGTCCACCAAGAACACCTCATGCTTTCTGAAAGGCAAAGTGCTCTAGGTACTGCAGTCTTTTTAAAATGTATTCAGTTCAGTTCAGTTCAGTCACTCAGTCGTGTCCGACTCTTTGCGACCCCATGAATTGCATCACGCCAGGCCTCCCTGTTCATTACCATCTCTCGTAGTTCACTCAGACTCACATCCATCTAGTCGGTGATGCCATCCAGCCATGTCATCCTTGGTCATCCCCTTCTCCTCCTGCCCCTAATCCCTCCCAGCGTCAGAGTCTTTTCCAATGAGTCAACTCTTCGCATGAGGTGGCCAAAGTACTGGAGTTTCAGCTTTGGCATCATTCCTTCCAAAGAAATCCCAGGGTTGATCTTCTTCAGAATGGACTGGGGACTTAAAATGTTTAAAACTTTTATTGGGTTTTTAGAAGAGCATTCCTTACTAGACTCTACACGTGTTGAATGTTCCACCCAATTCTATTTTTCCCATAAGCCCTATCATTTTTATTAGATGAAATACTATCATGTCTCAATTTTTAATAAAACATCTACTACATTGCAGAAGAAACAACTATATTATCTCATTTAATCCTCCTTTTATCCCTGCTTTACAAAAGAAGACGCTAACCCCTGGCAGTGGTTTTCATTTGACGCTGCTGCTGCTGCTAAGTCGTTTCAGTCGTGTCCGACTCTGCGCGATGCCATGGACTGCAGCCTACCAGGCTCCTCCATGCATGGGATTTGCCAGGCAAGAGTACTGGAGTGGCAATGGCAATTTGCCATTGCCTTCTCCATCATTTGACGCTAAAATCCCACATCTGGAGCATTTTTTCCAACTTGTGCTCCTCTTCTTTCCTCTAATATAACGTTTGCCAAGTTCCTTTACCATTCAAAAGCCTTTTACCAGGATGTCACACTGAGAAAAATCATGGTGGGGAGTAAAGCTCCCAGACCATTGAAAGGAGAGAATTTGTTCAGCATCCAAATGGAAACTGGTATTTAGGTCAAAAGTTCACACACACACACACAAAAGAAAAAGAGTTCTCAAAAGACGTCCTTAAGGCCTAAAGAAAGAAAAAACCTTCCAACAAATAGATCCTAAAGACAAAATAATCCAACTGGAAATCTGAAATAATGTAGGCAATTTTCCCTAAGTGACTGATCACTACTGCATGACCTTCCCCAAGGTCAGTAGCAGAACAGGAATTAGATCAAATTGGGACCTTATTTTACTGCTTTTAAATATTGTGTTTCTGTTACTTGGAATGTTCTTATTTCTGCATCCGACTGTTCTACTTGCTATATTTCACACCCCGTCTGGCTTCACATCAGAAGAACAAGGTCAGTATTTGTTTATAGTGAAATAGGGGTGTGATGGTGAATCATACAGATGTATATTTTACTTGGAACAAATGCAGTTCACCTTTCTTCTCTGAGTAAGTTCAAATCTTGAGAGAGACGGCAGTATATATGCCTTCAAAAGGAGGCCCTCCCTGGGTATAAAACATATTTTATCCAACCACAAGATCCTCTTGTTTCAAGCAAGAAACATCTAGAAAGAAAAAGACACTTTCTGTAAAACACTTGTTGGACACTTGTTATTTCTTTTGGGACAAATTTTAAATGTTAACAGAGAAGCCAAATTATTTGTATGGAATTAAGGAGTGAGGGGTAGAAATGAATGATTTCCAAAAAGTGCATCTATGATGTGGAGAAAAGGGAACCTTCATACACTGTTGGTGGGAATGTAAACAGTTTACAGCCACTGTGGGAAAAAGTAGGGAGGTGTCTCAAAAAACTAAAAATAGAACTACCATATGATCCAGCAATTCTACTCCTGGGTATATATTAGAAAAAACAAAAACCCTGATTTGAAAAGATACATGCACCCCAAAGCAACATTATTTACAATTGCCAAGATGTGTCCACCACCAGATGAATGGATAAAGATATGATGTAAATAATCAATGGCATACTACTCAGCCATAAAAAGGAAGGAAATGTTGCCATTTGCAACCACATGGAAGAACTTGGAGAGTATTATGCTAAATGAAAAAAGACTGAAAGAAAAAGACAAATACTGTATTAAATCACTTGTATGTGGAATTTAAAAATCAAACAAACTAGTGAATCTAATGAAAAATAGCAGACTAACAAATATAGAGAACAAACTAGTGATTACCAGTGGGAAGAGGGAAGTGGGGTGGGGAGAGGGGTAGAAGATTAAGAGGTATGAACTATTATGTATAAAATAAACACTCAAGCTTCCCTGGTGGTTCAGTGATAAAGAATTCACCTGCCAATGCAGGACATGGGTTCAATCTGTGATCCGGGAAGATCCTACATGCCAGAGGGCAACTAAGCCTGTGCACCACAACTGCTGAACCTGCGCTCTGGCGCCCAGGAGCCTCAGCTACTGAGCCCGCGTGCCACGACTGCTGAAGCCTGCTCGGCCTGGACTCTGTGCTCTGCAACGAGAGAAGCCACAACAACTAGAAGCTCATGCACCAAACAGGAAGTAGCCTCCATAGCAACGGAAACCCAGCACTGCCAAAAATAAATACATGAGCAAAATATTTAAAATTACTCTACAAGTAGACATTGTTCAACACAGGGAATATACAGTATTTCATAACTATAAATGGAATAATTTGTTACTGTTGTTTTTCAGTCCCTAAATTGTGTTATTTTTTCAACCCCATGGACTGCAGCACACCAGGCTCCCCTGTCCTTCACTGTCTCTCAGAGTTTGCTCAGATCATGTCCATTCAGTCAGTGATGCCAGCCAACCATCTCATCCTCTGTCATCCCCTTCTCCTCCTGCCCTCAATCTTTTCCAGCATCAAGGTCTTTTCCAGTATCAAGGTCTTTTCCAGGGAGTCAGCTCTGTGAATCAGGTGGCCAAAGTATTGGAGTTTCAGCTTCGGCACCAGTCCTTCCAGTGAATATTCAGAGTTGATTTCCTTAAGGATTGACTGGTTTGATCTCCTTGCAGTCTAAGGGACTCTCAAGAGTCTTCTTCAGCACCACAGTTCAAACGGATGAATTCTTCAGTGCTCAGTCTTATTTATGGTCCATTCTCACATCAGTATATGACTACTGGAAACAGCAAATCACTGCAGACGGTGACTGCAACCATGAAATTAAAAGACGTTTGCCCCTTGGAAGGAAAGCTATGATAAACCGAGAAAGTGAAGAAAGTGAAAGTCGCTCAGTTGTATATGACTCTTTGCAACCCCATGGACTCTACAGTCCATGGAATTCTCCAGGCCAGAATACTGGAGAACTGGGTAGCCATTCCCTTCTCCAGGGGCTCTTCCCAACCCAGGGATCGAACCCAGGTCTCCTGCATTGCAGGTGGATTCTTTACCATCTGAGCACCAGAGAAGCCCAAGAATTCTGGAGTGGGTAGCCTATCCCTTCTCCAGTGGATGTTCCTGACCCAGGAACTGACTAGATGGATCTTTGTTGGCAAGGTGATGTCTCTGCTTTTTAATATGTTCTCTAGGTTTATCATGGGCTTCCTGTGTAGCTCAGCAGGTAAAGAATCCGCCTGCAATGCAGGAGACTGGCTCAATTCCTGGGTCAGGAAGATCCACTGGAGAAGGGATAGGCTACCCACTCCAGTATTCTTGGGCTTCTCTGGTGCTCAGATGGTAAAGAATCCGCCTGCAATGCAGGAGACTTGGGTTCGATACCTGGGTTGGGAAGAGCCCCTGGAGAAGGGAATGGCTACCCAGTTCTCCAGTATTCTGGCTTGGAGAATTCCATGGACTGTAGAGTCCATGGGGTTGCAAAGAGTCATATACAACTGAGCGACTTTCACTTTCTTCACTTTCTCGGTTTATCATAGTTTTCCTTCCAAGGGACAAACATCTTTTAATTTCATGGTTGCAGTCACCGTCTGCAGTGATTTTGGAGCCCAGGAACATAAAATCTGTCACTGCTTCCACTTTTTCCCCTATTTGCCACAAAGTGATGGAACGAGATTGTGAATCACTATGTAATATTACATAATAGTGTACCTAAGTAAAATATTATACTTATCTAATACATTAGTAATATGTAACTTATGTAATATTGTACACCAACTATTTGCTCTTATTGCTTAGTTACTAAGTTGTGTCCGACTCTTTTCAACCCCATGGAGAATACCTTGCCAGAAGCCTCTGTCCAGGGGATTTCCCAGGCAAGAATATCAACTATACCACAACCCAAGAAAATGTAAAATATACATAAATAAATAAATAAGTACATCTGTAACATCCCGAAATGTACATTTTCTCAGATCCTTTGCTTTAGGTTTTTAAGAAGAATTTGAAATAAATGTTTCTATGTTAAGGTAGAATGCTAAGGCTGAGATGAAGAGAACCAACCCCACAGAGCTCTTGAAACAGAGACAGAATAGGCCCAATCTTGCAGCATCCAGCAGATTATCTCCCATTTGGAAATAGGCAGGAACTAAAGATATACAACATACTTTCCATTAGATCCTTCGTTTATTTCCTTTGTGGCCACATGTGTCTGTCGAGTCTTGACCACAGAATCAGAACGTTGAAAAACTTTGAGGGTTCATCGAATCCACACCCAGGCTTATAGGAAGACCTCCCACCAAACCTCCAGACATATGGGGACTTTATCCTCTTTTTAAAGACCTCCACGAAGTCTTTACAAAAAGTATTCAAACAGGAGCTCTCCTGCCAGCAGGAGACTCGGCTGGTTGAATCTGCATTGGCCCCACCCCCATTAATCAATCCCACCCCACAAAGAGGAACAGGCCCTTTGCTCTAAACATCTCAACATCTGCCTGCGCTCCTGTGCCTGGTGTTGCCCAATCCACCCCCAAGTCAGCAAGTTCAGTTCAGTTCAGTTGCTCAGTAGTGTCTCTTTGCGACCCCATGGACTGCAGCATGCCAGGCTTCCCTGTCCATCGCCAACTCCTGTGGTCCACTGGAGAAGGGAATGGCAAACCACTTCAGTATTCTTGCCTTGAGAACCCCATGAACAGTATGAAAAGGCAAATCAGCAAAGCCCTGTACTAAGTTGGGGTCGAGACACAGGTGTGGGTCATTTTCCCGGTCAGCCCCCACGTGACCATCAGCAGTACCTCTGCCTCAGAGAGGCCACCATGAGGGAAGGCAAATTTCTGAACACTGGGGAGCTTTGGATGTTTTATGTTTGTTTAGCAGTACCATGCATGTGGGATCTTAGTTCCCCAACCAGGACTGGAGCCCATACCCCCTGCTTTGGAAGCACTGAGTCTTAACCACTGGACCACGGGGGAAGTCCCTGGAAGGTTTTAGTCTTCACAAGGAAAAAAAGTTTCACAGATCACCTATTAGGGAGGCTGCATGTGGCACCTGATATGAAATATTGGCCTTTTTTTAAATAACAATGGATTGATCATTATTTAGCTTCCCCAAATCAAACTTCCAACCAAGCCTCAAGGTTTGCAGGGCCAGCTTCTAACAGAATTCCCACTCTGCCAGCTTGAAGCAGCAGGGAAGCAAACTTTGTGTCCCTCATTAATATGAAAGAATTGAGGTGCTAGAAACAGCCCCAGGACTAAAGAAACAGGTACTAACGATGCTGGTTCCTAGGAAATGTTTATGGCCAGAAAACTGAATGAGACACACACCTTCAGCTGGAGGGATGGATCACCTGCCTTCCCCTGTCACCCACCGTTACCATTCCACCTCAGGGGGGTTCCTGGAACAGCCTTGCCTCCACTTTCCCTGGCAGTGACTCAGCATTCCCTCCCGTGTGCGCGCTCAGTGCTTCAGTCATGTCCTGCTCTTTGCAGCCCCCTGGACCGTAGCCCACCAGACCTCTCCGTCCATGGGACTTTCCAGGCAAAAATACTGGAGTGGGTTGCCATTTCCTTTTTCAGGGGATCTTCCCGACCCAGGGCTCGAATCTGCATCTCCTGCGTCTCCTGCATTGCAGGTGGATTCTTTACGGCTGAGCCACCAGGGAAGCACATTCCCTCATTGTTATTGTTCAGTCGCCCAGTTATGTCCAACTCTTTGCAGCCCCATGGACTGCAACATGCCTGGCCTCCCTGTCCCTCAGAATCTCCCAAGTTCCCAGGTGGCGCTAGTGGAAAAAAAAAAAAACAAACACCTGTCTGTGTGTCTATGCAGGAGACATTAGAGATGTGAGTTCAATCCCTGGGTCAGAAAGATTCCCTGGAGGAGGGCATGGCAACCCACCCCAGTATTCTTGCCTGGAGAATCCCATGGACAGAGGAGCCTGGCAGGCTACGTCCATAGGGTCACAAAGAGTCAGATACGACTGAAGAAACTTAGCATGCATACAAGGAATTAGTAACATTCCCTCATAGTGATTATCAAATAGCCAACAGGGAAATTTGGAAATTACCAAAAAGTAATCAAAGCAGCTTGGATCATGAAAGTGGAGTGATTACTGCACCCCTAACCCTCAGCAGTCCACCCTGGAGATTGGTGAAGAGCCATCACCCCCTAGGTGAAGTGGAGCTCTCTCTCACTATCTGCCTCTGTTTCAGCCACAGAAGCAGAGAGGCCTCAAGCTGTGTGAAGAGAAGGAGCCCGGGGTTACTGATGTGACTATCCACTCCAGTCTTCAATGACACAACCCTGGAAGAAACCCAAGACCCAGCTGGAACTGGAGAAGCCTTCAGGAGCAATCTCTAGTCAGATGGCTCAGACTTTCAAAAGCCCAGACTCCTCAAACCAAAACTGTATCCCAGAGAGTTAGATAAACCATCTACGCCCTTGCAGATGAAACCACTTGCTTCTCTTTAACTTTCGGCTCATTTTAAGTTTTCTCTGAAGGCCTCCCTTAAGCCAAAATCAGATTGAGATATTTAGTGTAACAACTATGAAATGCCCCCTTCCTTCATTTATCATAATCATCTTTCAACTTGTATCCTTATTCACTGAAAACTCACATCCAAGTTCCTATGACCCTATACAACTCAGATGACCTTGAACTGATGTGTGAATTTGGATCTTGTTAAATCACTGTTCCCAAAGCTGGGGTCTTCCTTTCTTTCACATGGTGACTTGCCCAGACTAAAAGAGGACATTTTTTACATGGCCAACAGACTGCTTACACAAACTAGCTTCATGTGACTTTTAAAGAAAGCACATAAATTACACCATCATAAAGCTTTCTCTTTGGGGGTTTGTAACTAGACTGTCATAAATAGCAGACTTGATCATCTTTGGTCCATAATCCAGATGTCACGGTCTTCCAGTGCTAGCCACATGATTCTTAGGAAGGGGAGCAGCGCCCCCTGCTGGTCTGCCTTGGAGGCTGAGTTTTTACAAGCGGGAAATCTGGGTGCAAAGTCGTTTGATGCTGAAATCCCTTGTAGTTAAGAGGGGAAATGAGGGTTTGAATACAACGTTCTTCATTTCCTCAGCAACACACACTGCAGCAAAGAGAGGCTCACATTTCTCTCATTATTATTTCTAGCATTTAATAGAGCCAGTCACATTAGAACTGATGACACCTCCATGGCATTGTTCCCCATTAGTAATGGGGTGTGACAAAACTAAGAGGACTCAGCTCTTTCGACTCTGTGTAATACTCCCACCCCTGGACAAGAGACCAGCATTACTGGCAATCTTTGAGTGGTCCCTGGAGAACCACAGCAGGACAAGGACAGCCCACTTGAGATGGCAGGCTCTGATTCTGTCCGACTCAGCTTATGCTCCAGACACCGATGAAGAGCTTGAGTCTGCAGGAAGAAATCCCTAAGCATCAGACCCCATACGGATTATAAAACCTGACCTGAACATAGCTAAAATCCCTGACCATTTACTAGCAAAAGAATGTCGATGGATCCAGAAAACCAGGAGACCCTTTGGGTGGCTGGGGTGTATAGCCTGGTAAAAGTACAGTCATTCACTATTCAACAAAAGTATCATTGTGTTCAACAAGCATTTAGTGACAATGCCCTGGCACTGCACAGACATCAATAATATAACGGTGAACAAAAATAAATCAATAAAACCTGCTTGTTGTCCAGAATGAACATCTTACAAGCCACAGCAAAGAACACAGAGGAACGCGCATGGCGTCACAGGGCATATAAAGTCTGGGAGAGTGGGCAACAGTGTCGCCGAGGAAGTGACATTAGAACTGAGACCAGGAGAAAGAAGGGGAGTTACTGGAGGTTGAGGGGGAGCATTCCAGGCAGAGCAATGAGCCTATGAAAAGCAACTAATTGCCAGGCAGAGACGGTCACGTCATTGGATGTCAAACTGCCGTGGGTGTCCATGCCTTTATGACAGCGTTTCTATAAAACTCCAAAAAATATTGTAAAAGCCAATAAATCTTTCCCAGCAATTCACCAAATTCCTGCAGCAAATCAAGTCATCAGATTTTCTCTCCGGAAATGAGAGAATAGTGGCCAAGCCTTCTCCAAATGGGCAGTCCTCCGATCCTAAAGTCTACTGGCTGGGAGTTCTGGATGTCTCTGTACAAATAACAGACTCCGAATCTCTCAACTTCCCAGACCCAGGCATTCTTCCTATACTTCATGGTGACTCCACACTACAAAGTCCCAGAATTTCCAGAATTTCCCAGAATCTTTGACAGTGCCTTGGAAAGATGATTTTATTTCGGCTATTTTAACAAGCACTCATTTAGAACTTAATATGTGCCCGGTAGTGGTAAAGAACCTGCCTGCCAATGCAGGAGCCATAAAAGTTATGAGTTCAATCCCTGGGTCGGGAAGATTCCCTGGAGGAGGGCAAGGCAACCCACTCCAGCATTCTTGCCTGGAGAATCCCATGGACAGAGGAGCCTGGTGGGCTACAGTCCATACGGTCACAAAGAGTCATACATGACTGAAGCCACTGAGCACATGTGCCCAGTGAGTGCTAAGTACTTCACAAATAGTAACTCACTTAATCCTCAAGATAATCCTATGAGATAGTTACTAACATTATTCACACATTACTAATGGAGAAACTGAGGCACCCACAAGATGAGAAACTTCTAAGTCAGTAGGTGGCAGAGACATAATTTGGCTTCTAGAAACCAAGCTCAAAACTATCACTCCAGGCAGCCTTCTCTTGTTAACAGTAAATCTTAAGAATCATTCAAGCAACAGCCCTTTTTTACCTCGTTGTAAAGTCTATGTCTCAGAAGGATAGATTCTATCAATTCGACCCCCTAAATCTATCTCAAGTCTTTGTCTCCCTCGTGTTGGCTTTTGCACCAGCCCCGTCCATTCTCCCTGGTGATCATCACAGCATCCTAGGAGCTCTCTGGGCTCCAGGTCTTCTTCCCTTCTCATTCACACCCCACACCATTCATAGTGCTCTAGAAACAAATGTTTGTTCTGGGTATAACCTTCACTGCCCACCACTGCCTACAGATGGAAGTTAACCCTCACGTCGGGTCCTCCACGAGGCGGTCCCAGCCTACTTCTGCTATCTCGTTCCCAAATCTCCGAGACCCTACCACACCTGCTCCTCCAGTATCACTGGCCCCCTGCCTTCCTCCAGGGGCTGACACTTCCGTGCTGTCCACGTGCTGGCCCTCCTCCTGGGAAGTCTTCCCATTCTCCTCTTTGAGGCTCAGGTAATAACTCCCTTGCCAGGCCTTCCCACCCCACCACAGGATCTTCCTTTTCTTTGTGAAACCTCTAAACCTTGTGTATAAGGTGCTGGTGCCAGGCTGGGAACTGGAGTGAGGAAAATGGGACATCTGATGAAGGGGCACATTTCAGGACTTGTCAAAACACCCAGTAATCGAGATGAGTAATGTTTTCATTGTGGGAGAATATACATAACATAAAATTTACTGTTTAATCATTTAAAGTGTAGAATTCAGTGGCATCAAGTCTATCTACAATGTTATGCAACCATCACCACTTTCCATTTCCAGAATTATTCAACAGAACCTCTGCACCCATTAAACTCCCTTCTCCTTTCACTTTAGCCTCTGGTAAAAACGATTCTACTTTCTGTCTCTAGGAATTTGTCTAGTCTGCATACTGCATATAAGTGGAATCATGCAGTATTTTTCAACTAGCCTAACAAAATGAAGATAGTTCAGTTCAGTTCAGTTCAGTCGCTCAGTCATGTCCGACTCTTTGCGACCCCATGAATCGCAGCACACCAGGCCTCCCTGTCCATCACCATCTCTCGGAGTTCACTCAGACTCACATCCATCGAGTCAGTGATGCCATCCAGCCATCTCATCCTCGGTCGTCCCCTTCTCCTCCTGCCCCCAATCCCTCCCAGCATCAGAGTCTTTTCCAATGAGTCAACTCTTCACATGAGGTGGCCAAAGTACTGGCATTTCAGCTTTAGCATCATTCCTTCCAAAGAAATCCCAGGGTTGATCTCCTTCAGAATGGACTGGTTGGATCTCCTTGCGGTCCCAGGGATTCTCAAGAGTCTTCTCCAACACCACACTTCAAAAGCATCAATTCTTCGGCGCTCAGCCCTCTTCACAGTCCAACTCTCACATCCATACATGACCACAGGAAAAACCATAGCCTTGACTAGACGGACCTTAGTCGGCAAAGTAATGTCTCTGCTTTTGAAAATGCTATCTAGGTTGGACATAACTTTTCTTCCAAGGAGTAAGCGTCTTCTAATTTCATGGCTGCAGTCACCATCAGCAGTGATTTTGGAGCCCAAAAAAATAAAGTCTGGCACTGTTTCCACTGTTTCCCCATACTTAAATGCAATGGTTTTGGTGCGGTGGGGATTGGGCTTTGGGGGGAGGGGTTGGCCCCATGCCAAAGGGCATGCAAAATCTTAGTTTCCTGACCAGGGGTTGAACACGAGTTCCATGCAGTGCAAGCGCTGAGTCTTAACCACTGGACCACCAGGGAAGTTCCAGTGCAATTCTTTTAATAATCAAAATTAATGCAAACCATTCAAGAGGAATAAAGCATCAAAATTTTAGATAAAAATAGGATCAATATCACTGATTTTTCCTCTTGCTTGAGGCTCCAATATGACTCAGAACTGATCCTGTCTTTTCTGAAATTTTTAACATTTTGTTAATTGTAGATTTTTGTATTAATTTTGATGTTTTAATTTTGCATTAAAACTTCATTTGTCTAGATTACTGATTTTTTTGGCACTCCCTTATATGTTGCACTTAAGGCAAATACCTCACACATCTTACCCTAGTTCCAGTTCTGCTGGTGCCAAAATCCGTCCTCACACTACCCCAAATAAGCAAACAATCAGGGTAAGAAATAATATGCTTGTCTGCAAACTCAGCTTCAGGACAAGTCCTCCTGTAGTCATCATTCCTCAAGGAGACTGCTGCCTGCAAGCCCTTCTTACACTCCAGATCCACGCCGGCACATAGCCCTGCACTGCGAATCAGGCCACACTGTGGTATCTGCCTTCCATCTTCCTTTCAAGTCTGTGAGCGCTCCTAGAGCAGAAATGGAGTCTTTTTCATCTCTGTACCCACAGTGCATCATACAGACTTGGGTTCATAGAAGAAACTTAACAATTACTTGTTGAATGAAAGCCCCTCAGCTCTTTTTCCCGTCATTAATAAGTATTTCAAGGTAATGCAATGAGACTTAGGCATTACCTAGTTTAGATCCAATAATCCATATACAATTATTATATATTCTGCATAATATAAATTTTGAGATTAGCCTCATAATCCAGTGGTCCCCAGTCTTTTGAGCACCAAGGACTGGTTTCATGAAAGACAATTTTTCCGTGGACTGGGAGTGTGTGGTGGATGGTTTCGGGATAATTCTTATAAGGAGCGTGCAGCCTAGGTCTCTTGCATGCATAGTTTACAGTAGGGTTCACGCTCCTATGAGAATCTAATGCCACCACTGATGGGACAAGAGGTAGAGTTCAGGAGTTAATGTGACTGATGGGGAGCAGTTGTAAACACAGATGAAGCTTCACTAGCTTGACCCCGCTCACCTCCTGCTCTGCAGCCCAGTTCCTAACAGGCCACGGACCAGTAGTGGTCCATGGCCTGGGGGTTGGGGACTCCAGCCATAACCTATATAGATCCATATTGAAGCACTGGTGTTTTAGAAAGTCCTAACTTTGGCATGGATATTTCAGAGCTACTTGGTCTCCTTTTTGTTTTTGAACCTCTAAACTAGGGACCGCCAACTCTCATTTCCCCATGCTACATTTGCCCACTCACCATCCCCTTAGGCAGGTGTGCCACAGAGGAGAGGCAAGCCTTGAGGATTGTCAGTTTCTCCCAGGCACTGATTCCACCTCTGTCTCTGCTTGACCAGAGTCCTGTCTGAATGCTACTCTGGTGCTCTTGGCTGTCTCACTCCTGGCTTACCAAACCAGCTGTGCCTTCAGTAGGAATGTCTGCCCCTGTGCAGTTTCCTGGTCTTACTTCCTGTCTTGTGGCCACAGTCCTGACATTGGCTTGAAGTCTTCAACCACAGCCTATGGCCAGAGTCCCTGGGTTTCAGGTACTGGCATTGTGATTTACAGACTTCTCACATTTGAAATTAGTTTGGACCCCACTGCCTCAATTGAGATTTTCCTTCTTATTTGATGCCAAAAGAAAATGTGGTTTCCAAATTCTTAAGTGCCTAGAATTGTTCATCTGGTTTTACATCTAGAGCAAAACCAAACAACCCAACATCCAAAATCTTAGCTCCTGAATTTATCATCCACTTCAGAGTCAAATATCCCCACCCTAACGAAGTTCATTTTGCCAATAACTAGAGTTTTGCTTGGATTGATTTCTTTATAGCTCTTGGACCACTTAACTTCATAACAGGAAAATTTCTTCCTCTTCAGGATGCCCTTTCTCTCTTGCCTCCATAAATAGTTTTCTATCAGTCTGCAGAATTAAAACCAAGTGACATAAGAGGTGTTATCAACAAGGTATCCAAGAGGAATGAGATAGACAACAATTGTCTTGTAACTGCTGTATTGCCTTTCACAATATTTTTAAACAAAGTCTGAGCTGAAACCCAACTGTTCTTTCCAATTTGATGGATGCCAACATTAACTAACAAATACAGACCAAAACTGGAAGAAATGGAAGAGTTCAAGAAACACGTAACACTGAAATCCATGTCTCCCATGAGACTATGGGAGAACAGCCAATTCATGACTTTTAGTCAGGAAATAAATGCCCTTAAGCATTCAGAAAAGTATAAAGTGAAGAATATTGTGGCTCCTCATGGCATAATCAGGCATGTGAAGGTAAATGTATTTCATGGCATCAATCCAGATCTCTTTCTTTAATTAGAGGGTGATTATAATCAATACTCAGTGGTAAAGAATCTGCCCGCCAATGCAGGAGACTCAGGAAATGCAGGTTCAATCCCTGGGTCAGGAAGATCCCATGGAGGAGGAAATGGCAACCTGCTCCAGTATACTTGCCTGAAAAATCTCATGGACAGAGGAGCCTGGCAGGCTACAATCCACAGGGTTGCAAAGAGTCGGACATGACTGAACACGCACACCATTTTATGACCAATAAAGCTAACTTTCATTTATGTTTTGTGAAATTAGATTTTTAGTATACCCATCTTAGATAGCTTGGCTAAATATGCAATGATAAAATTACTATGATGATATTACGTTTACATATACATACCATATTAGTTTAGTGGGCTTCCCAGGTGGCTCAGTGGTAAAGAACCTGCCTGCCAATGCAAGAGACATGGGTTCAATTCAATGCCTGGGTCAGGAAGATCCCCTGGAGAAGGAAATGGCAACCCACTCTAGTATTCTTGCCTGGGAAATCCCCTGGACAGAGGAGCCTGGTGGGCCACAGTCCATGGGTAGCAAAAGAGTTGGACTCGACTTAGTGGCCAAGCAATAACAACCGTGTTAGTTTTCTAGGGCTGCTGTAACAAAGTGCCACAGACTGGGTGGCTTTAACAAGAGAAAGTTATTGTCTTACAGTTTGGAGGCTACAAGACCAAAAGCAAGGTATTGGCAACGTTGGTTCCTTCTGAAGACTGTAAGTTAGGGATCTGCTCCAGGTCCTTCTCCTTGGCTTGTAGATGACCTTCTCTCTATGTCTCTCAATGTCGTTTTCCCTCTATGCTTGTCTGTCTCTGTGTCCAAATTTCCCCTTTTTCTAAGGACACCAGTCATTTTGGATTAGGGCCACCCAAGACCTAGTTTAACTTAAGTCTACAAAATACTATTTTCAACACTTTCCTGGTGGCTCAGACGGTAAAGCATCTGTCTACAATGCGGAGACCTGGGTTCAATCGCTGGGTTGGAAAGATCCCTTGGAGAAGGAAATGGCAATCCACTCCAGTACTATTGCCTGGAAAATCCCATGGACAGAGAAGCCTGGTAGGCTACAGTTCATGGGGTCGCAAAGAGTCGGACATGACTGATGTCACTTTCACTTTCACTTTATGAGGCACTATGGTTTGGGATTCCAAGATAACTTTTTTAGGGGAGTGGGGCACAATTTAATACATAACCTATACCATGTTTACATTTTTATACCTTATTTCATTTTAGAACAGATTTAAGATATCCATGTGTTCATGCTAAGTTGCTTCAGTCATGTCTGACTCTGTGGAACCCTATGGACCGTAGCCCACCAGGCACCTCTGTCCATGGGATTCTCTAGGCAAAAATACTGGAGTGGGTTGTCATGCCCTCCTCCAGGGAATCTTCCCGACCCAGGGATTGAACCTATATCTTTTACATCTCCTGCATTGGCAGGTGGCTTCTTTATCATTAGCACTACCTGGAAAGCCCAAGACCTCCATATGTATATGTTAACATGAAAAGTAAGTTTAGAAAATGTATTGACCTACAAGATAAATGGCAGTTTTTCCCACACTCATGGATGTTCCAGAAGAGATGCTTCTCCACAGCACCAGCCTTGTGGAGAACAAAGAAGCAGGACTGACTGACTTAGTTTCTTCTGGGTCATGGTTTTCTGATCTTAGCATGAATTTTATGTAATGGAGGGCTATGGGAAAGTTTCATTTTTTAATATTTATTTTTATTTATCTATTTATTTGGCTGCTCCAGGTCCTAGTTGCAGCACATGGGATCTTGAGTTGCAGCACATGGAATCTAGTTCCCTGACCAGGTATCGAACCTGGGCCCCCTGCACTGGGCGCTCGGAGTCTTAACCACTGAACCACCAGGGAAGCTCCATGGAAAAGTTTTAATATGGATATGTTATTCTCAAATTCATTAAGTTCTATGATTTTTTTTCTTCTACTTTTGGCTGTGCTGGGTCTTCATTGCAGCATGTGGTCTTCTCTAGTTGGGGCACACAGGCTCCAGAGCCCACAGGCTCAGTAACTGCTTCTTTTGGGCTTAAGTTAACCCACTGCACATGAAATGCTTAGTTCCCTGACCTGGAATCGAACCTGTGTCCCCTGAATTGAAAGGCAGATTCTTAACCACTGGATCACCAGGGAAATCCCAAATTCTAGGATTTAAATACTGGGTCTTGTCGTGATTGAAAGAGCAGTCTACCCTACCTTTACCACAGCTGATCCTGATTTCTAATCCCTCTCATTTCACCCAATCATAATTGGCTACATCATTTTCAAGGCCCAGTACAAAATGATAGCATGTGGTCTTCTCTAGTTGGGGCACACAGGCTCCAGAGCCCACAGGCTCAGTAACTGCTTCTTTTGGGCTTAAGTTGACCCACTGCACATGAAATGCTTAGTTCCCTGACCTGGAATCGAACCTGTGTCCCCTGAATTGAAAGGCAGATTCTTAACCACTGGATCACCAGGGAAATCCCAAATTCTAGGATTTAAATATTGGGTCTTGTCGTGATTGAAAGAGCAGTCTACCCTACCTTTACCACAGCTGATCCTGATTTCTAATCCCTCTCATTTCACCCAATCATAATTGGCTACATCATTTTCAAGGCCCATTACAAAATGAAAATATGGGGCCCTCTGTTCAAAACTTAAGAATTTTAAGACAGCAAAATCAGAGCTTAAAATTAAATGTGGGACCCTTCTAAGCACACTGGCCCCATGCAACTGCATAGCCTGTGTGCCTGTGAAACCGACCCTGGGCATGTGTATTTGAAGTGATGACACCAATTACACATTTTGCAATGGTGAAAATATCATTAAACTGTTTTTGTTGGTAAAAGTTTTAGTAGAGGGTACAGAGCACTGGGTACCCTCTACAGAAGTACAGCCACAGACTTCTCTGGTGGCTCAGATGGTACAGCTTCTGTCTACAATGCGGGAGACCTGGATTCAATCCCTGGGTGGGGAAGATCTCCTGGAGAAGGAAATGGCAACCCACTCCAGTATTCTTACCTGAAAAATCCCATGGACAGAGGAGCCTGGTAGGTTACAGTCCATGGGATCACAAAGAGTCGGACACAACTNAGAAGTACAGCCACAGACTTCTCTGGTGGCTCAGATGGTACAGCTTCTGTCTACAATGCGGGAGACCTGGATTCAATCCCTGGGTGGGGAAGATCTCCTGGAGAAGGAAATGGCAACCCACTCCAGTATTCTTACCTGAAAAATCCCATGGACAGAGGAGCCTGGTAGGTTACAGTCCATGGGATCACAAAGAGTCGGACACAACTGAGCAACTTCACCTCACTTCACTTCACTTCACTTCACAGGGCACAGTAGACAGACCTCCCCAGTGATCTATGAAACAAGGAGACTGCACTATTCATCAAGGTTCCATGAAGACTTTGGGGTGATGAGGGGAGACAATATCTCAGANGACTTCACTTTCACTTTTCACTTTCATGCATTGGAGAAGGAAATGGCAACCCACTCCAGTGTTCTTGCCTGGAGAATCCCAGGGACGGGGGAGCCTGGTGGGCTGCCGTCTATGGGGTTGCACAGAGTCAGACACGACTGCAGTGACTTAGCAGCAGCAGCAGCACCACCAAATTCCCACTATATCCCTTCCCTACCCCACTGTGGCAACCACAAGTCAGTTCTCTATGTCTGAGAGTCTGTTTCTGTCTCATAGAGAGGTTTGTTTGTGTTATATTTTAGCTTCCACATATGAAGGTATCATATGGTATCTGTCTTCCTCTTTCTGACTTACTTCACTTAGTGTGACCATCTCTAGTTCCATTCATGTTGCTGCAAATGGCATTAGTTCGTTCTTTTTTAGGAATGAGTAGTATCCCATTGTATAAATGTACTACATATTCTCTATTCATTCATCTGTTGATGGACATCTTTTTTTGTGAATTAAAACATTTTCTTTTTTTTTTATTCAAAGTTAACTATAGCAAGAGAGTTAGCCTCCATCACTTGCATTTGGCAGGGATTCAAAAGCAGGCAGAGGAGCAGGAAAGTTTCACTGAGGAAAAAAAGGGAGGCTCCATGTATGCCCTGGCTAGAGGCTGCCAACCTGGGGAAGCTGTAGGTGAGAAAGGTGGACAAGGGACACTGGTTGGTTAGGGGTGTATATTTGATTTTCTCCAGTTGATCCTAAGTTAGAAGTGAGGGGTGGGAATGAGGGAAGTGGTCAGTTATGAATCAAGTCTTGGCTGTTTGGGCCATTGGTCACAGGGGTTTTGGCTTCCTAGACCAGCTGCAGGAGACAGAGGGCTTACTACTTCCTACAAGTCTGAGTGGTGGATAGTAAATTAGTTTCCTGGGCTGATTTCTACAGACTGTGGGTTGGAGTTCTATTTTTACACATGGTCTGGGTATTGTCTGTTTGTATATCCAGTCTCTCAAGGAAATCTCAACCACAGGACTGAGCTATGTGGACCTTAGAGTCCAGTTTCAGAAAGCTTCAAGTGGGTGTGTATCTGGTTCTAGCTTAGCCCCATCAGGAAATGGCCAATGTGTATCCCAGAAGAAAGTCAGCTTCAAGTTTGCCATCTAATTCTACCCCTGATGAGCTCTGTAACTTTCATAGCTGAGTCTACTGGTCTGAGTCTAGTTCCTTCATCAGTAGAAAGAGAGAAAACACACTTGATAAGGTTTTGAACAACTGAAAAGAAATTACTATTTAAAGTAACTGAGAGGGAAGACTTTCCTGGTGGTCCAATGGTTAAGACTCTGCACTCCCAATGCAGGGGGCCTGAGTTCCATCCCTGGCCAGAGAACTAGATCCCACATGCTGCAATGAAGACTGAGGATCCCACATACTGCTACTAAGACCCTACAGATCCAAATAAATAAAGAGATTTTTTTTTAAGAAATAATAAAATAACTGAGAGGGTACTGAGCACTTGCGGGATCTCAAGAATCTTGGTTCCTCTCCTTTTCCTGCCTCTTTGTTCATGTGCTACCATGAGGCAGTTCCAGTTCTAAGGACTTTCTAGGCAGGAAAAGTCTTAGCAAATCTCATCCCATTTCGGGTCCAGCTCTGAGAAGCCTGTGACCCACAGTGATCTTGGGGCATTGAACACAAACTGTTCCCTTCTCCTGGGTGGATCTTGTCTTAAATATGCAACTCTGGATAAAACTCACTCTCTGCAGGCCAGATAACATGGTAGAGCCTGTGCCCCGTGTTTTAGAAACTTGTTTCCAGTCAGTCAGTTTCACTTGAGGAAAGAAAGACTTCGTTAAAGGAGGCAGCCAGAGAACAAAGGAAGTCACTCCCCCAGTGCAAACACTTCAGCCCAAAGGGTTTAAAAGGGCCAAATTCCCAGGGCCTCCGCCAAGGTCCAAAGTCACACCATGCCCTTTTGTACACTCACCCTTGAGTTCTCAGATGCATGATGAGATTACTATTCCATCAGCTCCCTGGCATCCACTGTTCTGACTCAGAAATACAGTTCCCTAACTTCCTTTGGGGCAGGAGTCATGGTCCCTCACAAGAGCCGCTCAGAGCACACGAACCCCTAGGCTCCCATGTCGCCCCACAGGCTCCTTGCTCCCTGCATTTCTGAGGCAGGAGACACTCTTCTCTATAATACACTTCTTTCTCACCCACCAAACATGGCTGGCAGCTCTGATGACCACAATGGGCACCGTGCAAAGAGAAAACCAAGGTAGCTCGCTCCCCCGCAACTCAGCAGCCAACAGGCCCTGAGACCCACTTCAGCATGTGGCTGGGTTTTCTCAGTTGGAACTGGGATAAAGCCTCTTTATACAGTTGTGTAGACTGCATGTTGGCATGAGGCTATATCCACCAAGAAGACATTAGATGTCTTTGCCTAATCTGCAAAGTTATGACAACTCTGAATGTCAAGTTATATGCATTCTACATTCTAACGTATTAGAGCCAGAAGAAATCAACCTATCTGAAGGCGTTCCAGGATGGTAAGTTGCCATCTCCATCAGTCATGCCAACACATGTCTGCATCAATCTGTATATCATTTCAGAATCCAGTGGCCTCATGTAATGTTGATAGAAGGCAGGACTTGAAGTCAGCTGGACTGGGTTTGGCCCTTGGATCTTTACTTTCATTTATTCATTCAACAACTATTTATTGAGGACCTCTTCCTTGCCAACAGTAGGGCAAAGTGTTAGGGACACAGCAGTTAATAAAACAGACAAGAATCCCAGCCTTCATGATGTTTACAAACTATTTGAAGTAGACAGACAATAAATAAAATTAACAAGTGAAATATGTTAGAGTGTAGAAATTGTTGTGGATAAAGTAAAAATGGAAAAGGGGATCAAGTGTCCGGGAGCAGAGGGCATTTGTATATATGTGGGGGAAGAGCATTCCAGGCAGAAAGAAGAGCAAAAACAAAGGCACTGAAGCAGGAGAACACTAGGCTGGTTTGGGAGACAGCCAGGAGGCCAGGGTGGCTGGAGCAGCGTAAGGAAGGGTTACCAAAAGTAGAAGATGCAGTTTAACTATGAGATTGTGAATTGTCATATAGCCCTTTTAAATCCTTAGTTTCCTCCTCTGTAAAAACGGACCAGGGATACCATTTTACAGGGAGTGATGAGGTACTGGAATACATATGGGAGAACTGTGCACACAGTAAGAACTGTAAGGTATTTGTAAACTGAGACAGCCACTCTGTCCCCCCTCCCATCCTGCTGCCATCCTCCCTCTCCATGTCCCTCCCCAGCCATAGGTACCACACAAAATGGAAGTGTGTCATCCCAAATTCTCCCAGAATGAGGTCTGGACATCAGCACCCCCATCATATCCTGACTCTGTGGAACATAGAGCTCTCTCACATCCAGTGCTGGGCCAGTGTTAGAGAAGGAAGAAAGGACATACCCACCAGACACACTGAGCCACCCACCAGCTGCTGGAAGTCACTCATCTCCGCACAGTGCCTGGAATAGGGAAGGGGCTCAAAAATGCCCAGTGAATTGGATTCAATTGAAAGAGTTTAAGGTGAAGATGAGAAGACGGAATGATAAGAATAATCACAAAACAGAGGCAAAGAACTAGGGAAGGTCTCTACAGACACTGACAATTAGGAAGAAATCTACAGCTAAAACTATAAAATCTGGGTCTATCACAGAAACCCTTATTGCCCTGTCCAGCACATCAAGCTATACCTTCAAGTCAGATGGCTCCTGTGTGCATCTGCTCCCACACTGAGGATACATCTCTGCTGAGGTTGAGCAGACTTACAAGGGAGTTGGGAAATCACTGAAACAGAAAAAATCCCAGAACATCAAGGCTTCCACTCACATCCTTCTACAGAGCCAATCCATGTTTATTGTCTCACTCTCAGGAAGGCTGGTTCCAGCATTTAACCCTCAGAGGGGCCAGTTCCCCACTCATGATGGGGCAGTGGCTGAACCAGACCAGTTGTCAGCTAAGAGGGCTGTGGCAACCGCCAGGGGTGATCCACTCAACAAAGGAAAAGATGAGGCTATATCCACCAAGAAGACATTAGATTTCTTTGCTTAATCTGCAGAGCTATGACTTCTCTGAAAGTCAAGTTATATGCATTCTACATTCTAAAGACTCTTCAGACCTCAGGGAGATCAAATTACAAACAGCAGATCCAGATGCAGAATCAGAACAGGAGCGAGGAGCCAGGAGCTCACATCTGGCAAAAAGAAGACCAGAACAAGAGAAGCCGACCCCAGGGAAAAAGAAGCCCAGGTTACCTGGAACATGAAACGAGTGTGGGTCAGTCACCATGGCTTAAAGGGCAAGAAGCAGATTCCACACCAATTTAGGAAACAGGCATCCTTCTAGTCTTCCTAACTGCGAGTGCAGTGATACTCTGTGAGTCCACTCGAGCTCTCTCCTTTCCCCCTAGTCACATTTACCCATGCTTATATTTTCATTTTTATCAAATAATAGAGAACAGTATGGAGATTCCTTAAAAAAAAAAAAAAAACTAGGAATAAAACTACCATACGACCCAGCAGTTCCACTACTGGGCACATACCCTGAAAGAGAAAGTCACTCAGTCATGTTCGACTCCTTGCAATCCTATGGACTATAGAGTCCATGGAATTCTCCAGGCCAGAATACTGGAGTGGGTAGCCTTTCCCTTCTTCAGGGGATCTTCCCAACCCAGGGATCAAACCCAGGTCTCCGGCATTGCAGGCAGATTCTTTACCAGCTGAGCCACAAGGGAGGGAAGCCGCAAGGGAAGCCCATATAATTCTGGAGGAAATCAGAATTGAAAAAGATACATGTACCCCAATATTCACTGCAACACTATTGACAATAGCTAGGACAAGGAAGCAACCTAGATGTTCATCAGCAGACGAATGGATAAGGAAGTTGTGGTACATATACACACAATGGATATTAGCTATAAAAAGGAGCATATCCGAGTCAGTTCTAATGAGGTGGATGAACCTAGAGCCTATTATACAGAGTGAAATAAGTCAGAAAGAGAAAGGCAAATATTGCATATTAACACATATGTATGGAGTCTAGAAAGATAGTACAGATGATCCTACATGCAGGGCAGCAAAGGAGATGTGGACATAAAGAACAGACTTCTGGACACAGTGGAGGAAGGGGAGTGTGGGATGATTTAAGAAAATAACATTGAAACATATACATTACCATATGTAAAATGGATGCCAGTGGGAGTTTGATGTATGATGCAGGGAACACAAAGCCAGTGAGTGCTCTGTGACCACATAGAGGGGTGGGATGGGGAGGGAGGTAAGAACGGGGGTCAAGGGGGAGAAGACATATATATACCTAGGGCTGATTCATGTTGATGTATGGCAAAATCCATCGCAATATTGTTAAGTGATTATCCTCTAATTGAAAAACTTAAAAACTAAGAAAAAATACTATTAATTTCCCAAGAAGTCCTTTACACTTGCATGGGACTTCATATTTCACATCTATGTGACGTGTACAGCTACACTGTGAGGTCAGCCCAGCAGGCAGCGGTAGTCCCTTTATACAGATGCGAAAACAAATCCCAGTCACGCAAGTCATCAGTGGAATTCTGACTGGAGTCTGGATCTCCCAGACACATCTCATTCCACACGGGACTGGAGCTTAGAACTCCTGGACTTCATGCTTAACATGGTAACAGAAACAAAACAATGATTTCATTACTCATGTATCAGCATTTTGACTGTGCATTTGGTAGATACTGGATTATGCTAACAGAAGGCTGACCTCTGGCCAGCAGCTGAAGTCCCAATACATCTGTACTGACTGACCAGAGAACAGTCAGAACAAGTCTCCATGCATATGCATCAGCATATGATATTTGGTTTTCTCTTTCTGATTTCACTCTGTATGACAGATGTCCATTCACATCTCTACACATGACTCAGTTTCACTCCTTTGAGTGGCTGAGTAATATTCCATCTTATATACAGATGAACCTATTTCCAAGGCAGGAACAGAGATGCAGACATAGAGAACAGACATGGACACAGCCAGGAAGGAGAGGGTGGGACGAATTGGGAGATTAGGTTAGACATATATACACACCATGTGTAAAATGGAGAGCTAGTGAGAAGCTGCTGTATAATACAGGGAGCTCGGCTCAGTGTTCTCTCAAGACCTCGATGGGGTGGGATGCCGGGGGAAATCCAAGAGAAAGGGGATAGATGTATACAAATAGTTGATCCACTTTGTTGTACAGCAGAAACTAACACACCATTGTAAAGTACTTTCAATTTAAAAAGAGAAGAAAAAAAGAACTAGTCTTCACTCACCCTCCATCCTCATCAAACAGACAACACAGGAAACATTTCATTTTAAAGACAAAGGATCCTAATTTTTCTAAGAACTCTTGAGCCAAAAGCTTTCTGGCCTCCTATGAAAGCAGGCTACAAGGATTCCAACCAAAGGATGAAATATTTTCTCCCCAAATACTACCACACAAGCTTAGAAAAAGGCAGTCATGCTTTCTTTCACTGAAGAAAAAAACATACAAAGATGGAAATATAAACATAAGCACTCATGTGCTCCATAAAATCCAGCTGCCAGCCACCACCACCAAAACACACCTTCTAATTCAAGTCGTTCTTTGGATGTTTTCTCTCCATCAACATTGCTTTATTGCTCATTAGATCTGATTCTGCCTCCAATAAGGTTGGGAATTTGGGAAGAAACTGATTTTTCCCAAGGTTTTCCCCCTCCAAAGATGGCACATTCATTAAGCTCAATCTTTGGGGACAAAATCATTTAAACACATTTCTGTGGTTTCATCTGAAACATAGGTTCTTCCATCTGCCTTTTCCCAAGTCTGTTTAAGAAAATCAAACATTGTCCTTAAATAACGCATGGTCCTGAAAAGGATGGTTGTGGTAGAACCAACAAATTCTTGACTTGAGGAAGGCCAGTAGAGAATGCTGGACTATTTCTAATACTATTTCTAAGAATTTGATTCTGGAGTGCTACCAGCCCCCTCTCTCCAGCTAGTGGTTTTTACAAGCACCTTGGATGTATACATTTAACACAAATTACTTAGTTCTTAATAAAATACTGACACATTTAGATTTCCATGGCACATTTTTGCCTTTATAAAGATTTTAATAACTTTTTCTCTGATACGAGTCCCGAGAACCTCTGGGTAAGTGGAGCTGGCATGGGACCGTGACATGTTAGATGTCCAAAGTTAACAACTTTTGGAAATTTTTATTTACTTTCTTCTGTCTGAGTGGACTTAATGCTATTAAAGTTCTGTCTGGCAGCAGAAAAGGGTATAAACTTGGCCACTTAAGAAAAGCAATTTGGCCATTTGTGACAACAGCTGCCTGATGTTGCATTTTATTTAATTGGAAAAGGATGCAGGAAGTCTGTGGCGCATTAAAGAAACTCAGAGTTTGAAGATCATAGGAATTTTCTCCTCTATTTTCTTCTATAAAATTACCATTATTAAGTAATTTATTGAGTGTCAACAACATACTAGACACTTTTTAAATTATTTGAAAGGGACTGATTAAGAAAAAAATAATGCAAACTCTTTAAGAAGGGCTCTCCTCAGACCTTGCAGAGCATGTGTTCAGCTGATAGGGTGACACTGTCATTAAGACCATCCCCCCATAGCTGTTGAGTCAAAGCCAAGACCCTAAGCCAGCACGTAAGGCTCTGCCTTCACCCTCTAGTGGGACACTGTCTCCATCCTCTGGCTCTGCTTGGCTCCAAACACTTCTCCACCATTCGGTCTTCCAACCACAGCAACTGTCTACTGCTCCCCAAGGCTCAGCCCCCTCTCATTTCCTAGCCTTGGTACTCACTCTTCTCCCTGCTTGGCACACCCTTCCCAACTGGTCTGCCTAGTGAATTTCTTATCCATTAAAATAGAGGCATCAGATCCAGCAATTCCCCTTCTGGATATATACCCAAAAAGAAGTGAAAGTGGAAATTCCAAGAGTTATAGGCACACCCATATTCATAGCAACACTATTCACAACAACCAAAATGTGGACACAGCCCAAGTGTCTATCAGCGGGTGTCTACATAAAGAAATGGGGTGTGAATATAAAATGGATTATTATGTAGCCTTAAAAAGGAAGGAAATTCTGACATATGCTACAAAAATGGATAAACCTTGAGGACATTATGCTAAGTGAAATAAACCAATCACAAAAAATAAATATTGCATGATTCTATTTTAAGGAATCTAGAGTGGTCAAATCATAGAGACAGAAAGTAGAGCTGCGGTTGCCAGGGGCTCAGGGAGGAGGGAATGAGAATTTATTGTTTATTGGGTGTGGAGTTTCAGTTTTGTGAGATGAAAGCTCTGTGGATGGATGATGGGGATGGCAGCACAGGAATGATAATGTATCTAGTGGCACTGTACATTTTAAAACGGTTAAAGTGGTAAATTTTATGTGTGTTTTACAATTTTTTAATTTTAAAACTAGAACATTAAAAATAATTTTAAATGTTTAAACCTCAAGTATTAACATCTTTGTGAAAATCTTTCCCACTTCCCAGCACCAACAGAATTTGTCCTTCCTTCCTCTGAGCTCTTACTACACCTAGTACCTAATTAGAATTATTTGTATACCACTTACATGGGGAATCTAAAATATGACACAAATGTATTTATCTATGAAATAGAAACAGATTCACAGACAGAAAACAGACTTGTGGTTGCTGAAGGGGAGGGAGAGGTGGGAGTTTGGGATTAGCAGATGTAAACTATTACACATAGTATAGATAAACAACATGGTCCTACTGTATAGCACAGGGAACTATATTCAATATCCTGTGATAAACCAGAATGGAAAAGAATATTAAAAAGGGTATACATATATGAATAACTGAATCACTTTGCTGTATAGCAGAAATTAACACAATGTTGTAAATCAACTATACTTCAATTTTTAAAAATCTTAAAAATAAAATAAAATTTTTCATTAAAAAAATAAATAATTTGTCTTAGTGTTGTTCTTTCCTACCTCCAATTGGGAACTCCTTCAAAATCAAAACCATGTCTTTTTCATCGTTATATTCTGTGGTTGTCACCAGGACAGTGAAATAATCCAAGTATCTCCTTCCCAATAGAATGGCTCTTCTCTATCATGAATTTCTTTGGCCAGTGAATCAATGTGCATTTGATACATGGTCTTTCCCCTCTGCCAGAGAGTAGCTACTCTCTCACCATACCCCAAGTAAAGACTATATGATTCAGAGTGACCCCCCAGAGACACACAGTAAGAGTGAGAAATAAGCCATGTTGTTTAGACCACCAAGATTTTAGAATGCTTTGCCACCACAGCTTGGCTCCACCTATCATGATGGATAAATCCCTAAGGCTCAATATAATCCTTATAACATGGCCATTACCTGAAAAAAAAAAAATCTTTTAAAGATATGAGTAACTGCATTAATAACTTAATGAATAATAAATTACCCCTACAGGATAAAGTCAAATATAGAGAGTTTAAATGTATTTTAATTCATTTAGACTTAGTTTGTAAATTGTGGTGACCACATTAGCAATCAAGAGAAATAATGTAATAATCTGCAATTCAATCTCCAGCCCTTTATACCACTATTTATTAATTATAACAATGAAAGAGGAAATAAGAGGAGGTGGTCTTAAGATGGCAGAGAAATAGGATGGGGAGACCACTTTCTTCCCCACAAATTCATAAAAGGAACATTTAAACGCTGAGTAAATTCCACAAAACAACTTCTGAATGCTGGCAGAGGACATCAGGTACCAAGAAAAGCACCCCATTGTCTTCAAAAGGAGGTAGGAAAAAATATAAAAGACAAAAAGAGAGACAAAAGAGGTAGGGACAGAGCTCTGTCCTGGGAAGGGAGTCTTAAAAAGAGAGAAGCTTCCAAACACCAGGAAACACTCTCACTGCCGAGTCTGTGGCGAGCCTTGGAACCACAGAGGGCAACATAACAGGGAGGAAAAATAAATAAATAATTAAAACCCACAGATTATGTGCCCAACGGTAACTCCCCCAGTGGAGAAGCAGCGCAAATGCCTGCATCCACCACTAACAAGCAGGGGCTGGGCAGGGAGGCGCGGGCAGCATTGCTTAGAGTAAGAACTGGGCCTGAATGCCCCGAGGGCAATCTGAGGGAACTAACTTGGGCTAGCAAACCAGACTGTAGGATAGCTACCACGAGAAAAGCCCTAACCTAAGACACAGTCAGGCCCACTCACAGAACAAAGGACTGAACAGAGCTAGCTGGCTGCAGACCATCCCCCTCTGGTGACAGGCAGCCAGAGCCAGAAGGGGGCAATTGCAGCCCCAGAGAGACATTATCTACCAAACTGCAAGCAAGCTTCTTTGCTAACTAAGACTTCCTGGGGTTCTGAATGGTCAACGTCCGCCTGAGAAGGTGCGCCAGTTGTACACCCAGAAAACCGAGCGGCAGGGACGGGGGAGGCAATCAGTCGCAGTGACCACACTCGCCAAACACCCAATCACCTGAGCTGTTCGGACCTGGGAAGGGCACAAAATGCAGGCCCAACTGAGTCTGTGCCTCAGAGGACTACCCAAGTGCCTGAACCTGAGCGGCTTAGACCTGGGAGGTGCATGCAGCCCAGGGCCAGCCTTGGACGGTTCCCCGCGGAGCAACCTAGAGCCTGAGCAGTGTGGGCAGGGAGGGCACACGCGCTGTGAGAGAGGGCAGGCCCAGTGTGGCCGAGACACTGTGAGCACATGCCAGTGCCATTTGTTTGCATCTTCCGTCCCTCCCCACAGCGTGACTGAACAAGTCAGCCAAAAAAAGTGTCCACCACTGTCCCCTTGTGTCAGGGCAGAAATCAGACACTGAAGAGACCAGCAAACAGAAGAAGCTAAAACAGAGGGAACCGCCTTGGAAGTGACAGGTGCAATAGATTAAAACCCTGTCGTTAGTACCGACTACATAGGAAGAGGCCTATAGATCTTGAGAAATTTAAGCTGGACCAAGGGACTATCCAAAAATGAACTGACCCCACACTGCCCACAACAACACCAGAGAAAGTGGTGTTTTCTAGATATATTTTTACTATATTTACTATCTTTCTTTTAATTAAAAAAAATTTTAAGTCCTCTATTACTCCTTTAATTTTCATTTTTATAACTTACTATTACTTTGCAAAAAAAAAGAGAGACCCTATTTTTTAAAGCAAACTTCATATATATATATATATTTTTATAATTTTTGTGACTTTTTTTCTTTTCTTTAATATTGTATTTTTGAAAATCCAACCTCTACTCTAGATTTTTAATCTTTGCTTTTTGGTATTTGTTATCAGTTTTGTACCTTTAAGAACCCAATCTTCAGTACCCATTTTTACTTGGGAGCAAGATTACTGGCTTGACTGCTCTCTCCCCCTTTGGACTCTCCTTTT
>SJYT01059927.1:55122-68482 GCA_006410635.1 Cephalophus harveyi | reverse complement strand
TTTGCCTTACAGTTCTATTAAGTTGTAAAATCCCCTCCTCATCTGAGAGTCAGGATGATTGTTCTGAATGTATGGAGTCTTTCTACTATGAGGGTAAACGGGCCCAAGGATTCACTGACTACACATACAAACCAACTGCATGTTATAGTTCAGCTTTCCCATGGACTAGGGAAGGGAAGCATTACTGGGAAGGAAAATTAGAGCCCACAGTGCAAATGGCCTAATATGCTATGGCACCCCGAGACAGATGGCCTGCTGGACTCGACAGACCCATTTTGGGATGTCAGATGAGGGAAGGGGGTGTGTGGTAGGCAAGACCAGGCTAGGAAGGAACCAGCTCAAGAGGTGGTCAAATGGTTAAAAGCCCAAGTAACCAAGCCAGACCCATTGGCATCATGTCCAAAGACTCGATCCTTTTCATTCTCTTATATTTCTTAACTCTTTAAATCCCTTTAACTTTTGTTTTAAAGCTGATTTGCTGGTTCTGAATTCTCTTAACTTTTGCTTGTATGAAAGCGTTTGATTTCTCCTTCAATTTTGAATGAGATCCTTGCTGGGTACAATAAGCTTGTTTGTAAATTTTTCCCTTTCAGTACTTTAAATATGTCCTGCTATTATCTTCTGGCCTGCAGAGTTTCTGCTGAAAGATTAGCTGTTAAGTGTATGGGGTTTCCCTTGTATGTTACTTGTTGCTTCTCCCTTGCTGCTTTTAATAGTCTTTCTTTGTGTTTAGTCTTTGTTACTTTGATTAGTATGTGTCTTGGCGTGTTTCTCCTTGGGTTTACACTGTATGTTACTCTTTGTGGCTCTTGGACTTTATTGTCTATTTCCTTTTTCATGTTGGGGAAATTTTCAACTATAATCTTTTCTAAAGTTTTCTAATACCCTTTTTCTTCTCTTCTTCTGGGACCCCTATAATTCAAATATTGGTGTGTTTGATATTTTCCCAGAGGTCTCTGAGACTATCCTCAGTTGTTTTCATTCTGTTTATTTTTTCTGCTCTTCAGAAGTTTTCCCAACATTTTATCTTCCAGCTCACTGATTTGTTCTTCTGCTTCATATATTCTGCTATTGATTTCTTTGTTATAAAGTCTATTTTTTCTGATATGAGCATTGCTACTCCTGCTTTCTTTTGGTCTCTATTTGTGTGGAATATCTTTTTCCAGCCCTTCACTTTCAGTCTGTATGTGTCCCCTGTTTTGAGGTGGGTGTCTTGTAGACAACATATATAGGGGTCTTGTTTTTGTATCNGATATGAGTATGGCTACTCCTGCTTTCTTTTGGTCTCTATTTGTGTGGAATATCTTTTTCCAGCCCTTCACTTTCAGTCTGTATGTGTCCCCTGTTTTGAGGTGGGTGTCTTGTAGACAACATATATAGGGGTCTTGTTTTTGTATCCATTCAGCCAGTCTTTGTCTTTTGGTTGGGGCATTCAACCCATTTACATTTAAAGTAATTATTGATAAGTATGATCCTGTTGCCATTTACTTTATTGTTTTGGGTTCCAGTTTATACACCCTTTTTGTGTTTCCTGTCTAGAGAATATCCTTTAGCATTTGTCAGAGAGCTGGTTTGGTGGTGCTGAATTCTCCACTAATTCTCCATCAATGAGTGATGTTGAGCATCTTTTCATGTGTTTGTTAGCCATCTGTATGTCTTCTTTGGAGAACTGTCAGTTTAGTTCTTTGGCCCATTTTATGATTGGGTCATTTATTTTTCTGGAATTGAGCTGCAGGAATTGGTTGTATATTTTTGAGATTAACTCTTTGTCAGTTGCTTTGTTTGCTATTATTTTCTCCCATTCTGAAGGCTGTATTTTCACTTTGCTTATACTTTTTATTGGGAACTTATTAGTAGAGACAGATGAGTCTACTTTTGTGCTCAGTTCAGGTAATAACAATGGCTATTACTTTTTAATGAAATGAGACAGATGTGAGCAAAATTCAGTCATATTTGTTATTATAGATGTGAGCACTGAAGAAAGTTAGTTCATCTAAATAAGTGGATAAAATGAAGGGGTTTCCTTCAATTTATCATTCAGTTATTTGATCACCTCTTGCAGAGTCAGGAAACTGATAGGGACTATGAGTCAATATTAATGTTTTTTAACCTTCTTCAATATTTCATAATGATTTTGGGCACAGTGACTTAGGACAGGATTGGCTGAGAGCCATGTGCTTAGCATCTGACTTTTCCAATCAAATATTGCTTTTCTTTTCACCATAGTGCTACCTGTAGTGGTTTGTGTCAAATGAATAGTTCAATGTCAGGACCATGATGGGTTGTTGATGTGTAACCTTTACTGCACAGAAATCTATGACCATGTTACTTTAAGTCTTATAATCATATAATTACTGGAAAGAAGTAAAACTAAGTATCCCTAAGAACATTTGGATAATGTTAACTATGGAGGTGTCCTAGTAGCTAATTTAATTTGTTGGCCAGGATTTTATTCAGAATGCAACATCATTAGTGCATATAGGTGCTAAGCTGGTGGGAGTTTTCAGTTAATTTGCAGACTTGTTCCCCAACCTGTATAATTATTAATGATTTAGAAGAGTATTTTTAGACCATAACCATTTTTGCATTTTCTTTTTATAAATATAATTCCTATCCTCACAAACATCTTTATTTTTGTTTGAATATGCTTAAATCTTTCTTTTATAATCAGAAGCTTCAAAGGGACCCTCATGCTTCATAATGTATTATTCTTTTTATTTTCTAGATGATTTATATACCTTTTTAGTCATTCTAAAATTTTGTATCCAATATCTAAGAAAATAGTCATAATCTACATACTTTAAACAAACAAAAAAAACACACTCTCGGTAGAATCATACAAAGTATTGTATTATAAGCAATTAGATTTTGACAAGTATTATTCATAAAAGATACACAGGGAAATACACAATTATATCTGAATTGTTAACAAGCTCAGGAAATACATAAAAAATTAGGTTGCTCATTCTTAGTATCCAAGAAGATATTATTTAGAGCTACTTAGAAGACCAATGTAGTGGGTCTTCTTGGGCTTACCACATACTGTTTGCACATCTATTGTAATACTTTATTCATTCTGCTTGGTATTTGCAGTTTGTTTACTCTTTGTCCAATATTGTGTTTTAGGCATATTGGGGAATACAAAGATCTTAAATATAAATCTTGACTCTAGGCTTTTGTTTGGAATGTTATCTACCCAGATAAGAGAAAGAGAATTTACGTTTAGTTGTCAGGACTCACTGTGCTTGGGACTCATCAGAACTATTTGAGATCCCCTTCAATTATTTGTATGTTAAATATCAGGAATCGACATTACATTCACCAAGGAGAGAGGATAATAGAAGTGAACATTGAGGTTTAAGGAGCCTATTGGAAAATAGTTTGGGAAGTTGGAGAAAGGAGTAATGATTTTGTAACTGGTATAAAAATCAGCTGTGTATCTATCTGTGTATTTATTAATTTCTTAGTACTAGAAAAATATCGCTCAGTCATGTCCGACTCTTTGCTACCTCATGGACTGTAGCCTGCAAGGCTCCTCTGTCCATGGGATTTTCCAGGCAATAGTACTGGAGTGGATTGCCATTTCCATCTCCAGGGGATCTTCCCCCACCCAGGGATCGAACCAGAGTCTCCTGCATTGTAGACAGCCGCTTTACCATCTGAGCTACCAGGGAAGTCCCATAGAGTAACAGAAAAATAAAAATAGGTAAATTAATAGATATTGATTCATTATAAGGAATTGACTTGATTATGGAGGCTGACAGGTCCCAAGATTGTAGTCAGCAAGTTGGAGACCCAAAAGAGCTGATGGTATAGTTTTGATCCAAAGGCCTTGCAGGCGTTAAGATCTAAGAAGAGTCAATATTTCAGTTTGAATCTGAAGTCAGGGAAAAAAGATAGTGTCCCAGCTTGATGGCAGTCAGGCAAGTGAAATTCCCTCGTTTGGGGAAGTGTCAGCATTCTGCTTATTCAGGCTTTCAGCTGATTAGAAGAGGCCCACCCACCCACATTATAGAACTTCCCTGGTGGCTCAATCAGTAAAGAAACCACCTGTAATGCAGAAGATAGCCTGCAGTATAGGAGACCAGGGTTCAGTCTCTGGGTCAGGAAGTTCCCCTGGAGAAGGAAATGGCAACCCACTCCAGTATTCTTGCCTGGAAAATCCCATGGACAGACGAACCTGGCAGGCTACAGTCCATGGGGTCGCAAAGAATTGGACACGACTGAGCATCCACCACCCACATTAGGGAAGACAATCTATTAGTCTATTGATTTAAATGTTAAACTCATTCAAAAATACGCTCACAGAAACACCCAAAACAATACTTGACCAAATAGCTGGGTATCCTGTAGCCCATTTAAATTGACACAGAAATTTACCACTATACATATGCAAAAAAGAGGGGAAAGGAAATGGTATACTAGATTTATAAAAAACTGCAGGTAAATTTTCTATTTATAAATTAAAAAAAATCCATTGCAAGTATAAACTTGGAAATGTGTTCAGCCACTCCATATTATATATGAAGAAACAGATACAAACAAGTAAATGACTTGTTCAAGATAATACAGCTCATTAACCATAAAACCTGAACTAGAATCAAAACCTTATAATTTCAGTATTCTTTCTAAGGATACAGTGGTACAATTCCCCCTTATCACATGTGTGTATGACATGTAAGCTATAAAGTTCAAACTAAATTTCAAAATGGTATTGGTGAATATATTCTTTATACATTACTGTTATAGAAACATTTAACCCTGTACAAAGTAGAGATTCTGAATCAGAGATCTCAAAGTACTTTGTGCACAGTTATTACTGAGATATGTGACAATTTGGAGTTACTTCAAAACATGCCTTTTGCACATCCTCTCATACGAACTTTTGAACAAAGAAAATAGACCTTTAACACTGCCTGTGAGAGTAAAGAGCATGATAAGGAAATGTTTATACAGGCACGGAGCCAGAATAGACTATTCGTTTTCAAGTTTTGGTTCATGAGACAAGACATGTCTTCCTACCTATGAGCTTAGAAAAACACTGTTCTCTTCCTTCAGGGGTAGACTTAAAATATTGTTAATACATCCTCTAGTGTTTTTAGCCATAGGTAACCAACACATTATGTTTCTAAAATTGTTCAGGTTTTCAAACAAATATCTCTATAAAGACAGTCACATTTTCAGACATTTTGTAAAAAGTAAGTACAAATGTGCATGAGGAGACTGGTGGCAAGATACTTTTTCTTAATGAACTACCTTCAAATTTTCCATAAGAACACCAAAATAGATCATAAGGAATTCATTGTTACACATTCTCCTAGGACAAAATGTCACAGTTTTAGAAGTGGGCTGCCAGGAAATAATATCTGACAGAGGGTGGGGTGAGTGAAATTTAGAAACAAGTGTTTTTAACACTTCGCTTTTGTTCACTTGCTTGGACTTAAAAGCCAAAGCTACTATACTTCAGTTAAGAAGGAGCTGGGTTAGATATTTGCAAGTCCAGGCGGGAAGGCTGGGAGTTTGCAAATCTAGCAGCTGGAGTGTGTTGTGGTAGCTGCTTTCCTGTGCTAAGCTGATTGACTTGTTTAAGGTCTGACCTCATCATCCTGTCCATATGGGTTCCCACCTACACTGTTAGCTGCTGCTTTCTGCTTCAGCTGGAAAGCTGGAACTATTCGCAGTGTATCACAAACAGTGGGGGAGGGGGGAACAAGAAAGACTGCTCTCAACACTTGTGCTTTTGTTAGTCCTACAGAAGAGGCAGAGAAACAAGAGATAACAAAGGCTGTTTCCTTTCTGTGAGAGAAGGCTTTCGTCTTTCCTCCTGCAACAATGTCAGTGTCTGGCAAGAAAGAGTTTGATGTGAAACAGATCCTAAGGCTACGCTGGAGATGGTTTAGTCATCCTTCTCGAGGCTCACCCAACACTGGAAATTGCCTTCAGCAGGAAGGATATGAGCATAGAGGGACCCCGGTTCAGGGCAGATTGAAGAACCACTCTCGGGACAGAAATGGACTGAAAAAAAGCAACAGTCCTGTCCACCACAGCATTTTACCACCAGTGCCAGAATTGGCCCCTGCCCATCAAAGAGCCTTTCAGAACTGGCACTCACGAAAACTGATAGAACATCTTCGAGCAAATGAAGATACTCCTAAAGCAGTTCCATGGAATTTGTTCAAAGAAGCTTATGAAAAACACTCACAAGATGTGGAAATGATGGCTGATGACAATACAGAAGATTCTACAGCAGGGTAGGAGTTTTTGAACACATAACAAAGTCATAGCTTAGATTAACTTATCTTCTAAAGTGCTCATTTGGTGTTTAAATAAAAGTTATAATAATTTCTGAACTTATATGCAGCCAATCGGGGTGTTCAAGTAACCCCCTTATCTAAGTCTATAAAAGAATATAGTTATAGTACATACTTTTGGTAATTAATGGGAAATATGCTTTAGAGTTGTGAGTTTAGTTTCTCTATTCCATTCTGATTCTGTTAAGAATTCTGTTTCAGTTTTTAGAGATTAGCAATATTTATAATTGTTACTTTTCTGTAAATATCCTCTGTGGCTTGAATGTTCAGATAGTTGTGTTTCTTTCTTTCTTTCTTTGTAAAATTGTGATGGATTACCTAGAACTCTTTCTGACTTTGTCAGGCCAGCTCTGACTGCTCAGCACATCCTTGTCTATAACTTAGTACATGGTTGCCATACTGATGCTTGATAAATATTATCTTTACGTGAGAGTATGGAAAAGTTTCTTTTGGCATTTGAGATTTATTTCAAGTAGTATTAGGTTCCATAGCTAGTTCGCATTTATGAAAATATTTTGCATAAAACAAGTAATGAAATGCTGCTTATCGCAGTGAGATCTTAAAGTAGGAAATGGAACATATCAACTATTTTAGAATATTAATATGTGATAAGAAATGATAATAAAGTATTGTGTAAGTGTAGCTCATAAAATCTTTGACCTCATTTTTATTTTTGTGTCTACCAGTATTGTTTGATTATGTTTTTTATTTTGTTTTTTTGGCCACAAGGCATGTGGGATCTTAGCTCCCAGACCAGGGATCAAATCCACACATCCTGCATTGAAAGGTGGAGTCTTAACCACTGGACCATCAGGGAAGTCCCACACCAGTATTGTTTGAGTAGAAGAAAAGTATGTTCCCTCCTCTAATGCTGTCTAACATAACTTAATCTAGTATATTTTTACTTTATTTTCCTTTTTTCATTATCAGATTTTATTTCCTCAACATGTAGACACAACTAATGATTTTGATAATGTAATTACAGTGTAAAAGGCTATAGTAAAAAATGTATTTTTGAAATGGCTTAAATTTTATAGCAGTTCAACATAAAGGTATGCTAATTTATTTAGAAATCTGGATATTTTGTATACTGTCTATAAGTGTGGGCTTCCCCTGTGGTTCAGATGGTAAAGAATCTGCTTGCAATGCAGGGGACCCAGGTTTGATCCCTGGATTGGGAAGATCCCCTGGAGAAGGGCATGGCTACCCACTGCAGTATTCTTGCCTGGAAAATCCCATGGACAGAGGAGCCTGGCGGGCTACAGTCCATGGGGTCGCAAAAGTCAGATGCAACTTAGTGACAGTTGTAGGGAAATTAAATTATCCACTGTGAATTCCTGACAAAACTTTTTTGAAGATCCTTAAATTGATTTTCCAGCATGAGAATATATTTACAGTAATTTAGATGCTAAATGAAAATGCTAGATAAAATGTCAAATATAAAATGTCACCAAGAAATATTTTAAAAATATATTTCTTCTTTTATTCTTTACAGTGTTCATATTCTAAAAAACGTTCCCTTAAATATGCTATGGTTACAGTGCAAAGTTAATATTTTACTAAAATAAATACAGGAAGTGGTTTTATAGATGTGCCAGGAATATTTTAAGCCAAAGAGAAGAGGTAAATTGAGCACTTAATTAATGGAAAATGATTTATTAATCTATAATTACCCATTCTGAATTATTTCATCTTGGGTAAAGAAAGTTTGATAAGGACCTTTCTTATTTCCCACTTCTCTAATGCCTCTTTTTAAGCAAAATTGGGGAACAGGAGGAAAAGATCCTGCAAAGTTGGCAGCAACCTACTATCCCCTCAGTAGAACTCTTGTGGTTAAATAACAAACAAAAACGGCAGTCAGTGTGGAGAACACAAGGTGAGTTCTAACACTTGGGCAAAAATAAGGGTCCTTAAGTCATCCTGCTTTCTACAAATATTGCAGGGAATAGAGAATGGACTAGTTTACTAAAATATAATATAGTTGGATAACCTATAATTAAATCTAAAACAGATAGTAAAGCCAAGATATTAAAGTTATATTAATATATTGGCTAGGGGATTTTAAAACTCAAATACATTCTTTGTAATTGAATTTTAAGTTTGCATTTCATTTAGGAGCAGCACTGTATCATGGTCCCACACTGTGAGTATGCACGTATCAGCATGCGTGTCATCAGAGGCCTAGGCTCAATTATCATCTCCTTTTTGCCCTCAGTTCAGTCGCTCAGTCATGTATGACTCTTTTTGCCCTAATTATGTACTAACTCTGCATCTTTGCTTCCCATAACAAGCTTGCTCAATGTCCTTTCTTTTCTTATATCATCCTTAGAATTCAAAAAATTAAACTATTTTGACAGTGTATTATGATCATGATTTTATATGACAGAATATTGTTATATGGTTATATATATATATAAACTGCTCATAAAGAGATGATTATGTAAGTACCCAGGAGTACAAAGTTGTTCAAATGCATTTGCTAAGACAAATGTGGTTATCTCCTCATTGTGCTTGAGAACATTGAATAAAATCCTGATGACCTGTGTATGGGCCCAGAACAACATGCCCCAGTACAAAGCTGAAGATTCACAGGGATGTTTAGTTTTAAGGAATTGGCAGCAACTGGGATCATACCCTCACCCTATATGTTTTTGTGTAATTTGTTATTTGTATGATATATGATTTTGTATATCTTTGGCAGTATTACTCTGTTAGACAAGCAACAAAATTCCCTCCATTTTACACCTTTTTGATTTTCAAGTGAGGTGTCCCTCGGGAACAACAAGGAAGATGTCACTATAAATTGTGATAGCCTGAAGAAGGGGGGGATTGAATGAATAAGACTTAGAATTCATTAATAATTCATTCCACAAATATTGAGCACCATTACGTGTCAGGTACACTTCTAATACTGGAGATAAATCAGGATCAAAACAGAGAATATGTTTTCATAGAGTATGCATTCTAATAAGGAGAGAAACAATAAAAATAAACCAAATGTAGTACTTTAGTAGTTGTAAGTAGTATGAAGAAATAATAATTAGAAGGAAGAGAGAGAAGAAAGGATCCTACTTCAGATAGGGAAGGCCTTTCTGATGAGGTAACATTTGAGCAGAGATCTAAACGAAGTGATAGGGCAGTCATGAGGATGTCTGACACAGAATTCAAAGCAAGTGAGAGGTTACTGCTGCTGTGCCACATGGGAGTCCATAACCTCCATTCATATTTTTTCTTATTCAAATCAATACCGCATGTCCCCACACAATCCACTGATTAATGTTTCAAACATTCTTAATTTAAGTGGTGAAATCAAAAATATGCCTTGCCTCTTGCTTATTACAGTGACTTTAAGATCATATGCATATCCTTATGGCCACAGAGTTGACTTTCCAGTCATCCTCTAACCACAGTGCCATTTTGTCCTCTGGGGATCTGGCTATTCAGCCAGTAGACTATATGCTTCAGGTACAGAGGCCCCATGCCCTTTGTGAAAATGGACACATGATAGTTTATTTGTTCTCTTCACAAAACAATCCAGATGGGTCCAAACCAAATGCATTGTGTGTCTTTATCCTCAACACAAATCCACCTGTAATATGGAATATGCTTGGGGAATATTTATGCATAAGAGAAATCTTAATGAAGCTTACTGTAATATCTTTTCTTATAAAGTAGGAAGTAAGGTATGTGAGTATTTACAGGGAGCACTTTCCAGAAAGACAGAACGGCGATTTCAAGAGCCTTGAAATGGAGTGTGCTTCATATGTTAAAACACAAGGCTAGTGCAGCTGGAGGAGGGCTTTCAAAGGGGAGATTAATAGCAGATAGCTTTGAAAAGGCAACAATAACACAGTGTTAAAAATAATCAGCATCTTTTATAGATATTTACTATATGCCAAGCACTAAATACATGTATTTTCTCATGTTCCCAAGAAAATTTTTGAATGCAAAGAATGTTCCCATCTTTCTCTGGGTACTATTTTATTGGATATCTGTTGTTGCTGCTTATCTTCTTTCAAGACAATATTATGTGTCTTTATAAAGTTCAGAGTTAGGCTTGCTTTACATAATTTTACACCACATTACTGAGTAGAAACTGTTACTTCAAAGGAAAGAATAAGGAACAAACTACAATTTTATTGTTTATAGAAAGTTTAAGATTAAATCCCTTTGTCTATGGGTTAAAATGTGCCATACAAAACTACACAAGTTATTAAATTGCTTTATTAAACTAACAACATTGTTAGAGCATGTTAACACATAATTTAAACATAGTGCAATGTTTCCTAATATTTATAATTTCTAATGGAACTTCTGTTGGTTGATTTTAAATCCTTGCCAGGCACAGCCTATTTACTGAAAGTGAGGCACCATGGTCTTCACAAATCATTCTTAACAGTGTGGTATTGTGTATATATTTAAGTTAATATTAGTTAAAATGTATTTAATATTTGAGAAATTTGGGGCTCCTTTCTATCTAGGGATCTGGCAATATGTTAGGACCATGTTTCTTTAAACATTATGATTAACCACCTATAGTCATTATTTCTGATATTTAAAACACAGGACTCAGTTTCCTTCTGCATTTGGAAATTTAAAAAATATAAATTTATTTACTATAATTGGAGGTTAATTACTTTACAATATTGTATTGATTTTGCCATACATCAACATGAATCCACCACAGATATACACGTGTTCCCCATCCTGAACGCCCCTCTCTCCTCTCTCCCCGTACCATCCCTCTGGGTTGTCTCAGTGCACCAGCCCCAAGCATCCAGTATCATGCATCGAACCTGGACTGGCTATTAGTTTCATATATGATATTACACATGTTTCAATGTCATTCTCCCAAATCATCCCACCCTCACCCTCTCCCACAGAGGCCAAAAACTTTTCCATACATCTGTGTCTCTTTTGCTGTCTCGCATACAGGGTTATTGTTACCATCTTTCTAAATTCCATATATATGTGTTAGTATACTGTATTGGTGTTTTTCTTTCTGGCTTGCTTCACTCTGTATAATAGGTTCCAGTTTCATCCACCTCATTATTCCCATCTCTTTCAGACTTTTCCACAGTTTATTGTGATCCACACAATCAAAGGCTTTGGCATAGTCAATAAAGCAGAAATAGATGTTTTTCTGGAACTCTCTTGCTTCTGTCTCTTATACACATCTCATCCACATCATTAGAACTGACTCAAATGCATTCTTTTTAATAGCTGAGTAATACTCCATTGTGTATATGTACCACAGCTTTCTTATCCATTCATCTGCTGATGGATATCTAGGTTGCTTCCATGTCCTGGCTATTGTAAACAGTGCTGCAATGAACATTGGGGCACACGTGTCTCTTTCAATCTGGTTTCCTCAGTGTGTATGCCCAGCAGTGGGACTGCTGGGTCATAAAGCAGTTCTATTTCCAGTTTTCAAAGGAATCCCCACATTGTTCTCCATACTGGCTGTACTAGTTTGCATTCCCACCAACAGTGTAAGAGTGTTCCCTTTTCTCCACACCCTCTCCAGCATTTATTGCTTGTAGACTTTTGGATTGCAGCCATTCTGCCTGGTGTGAAATGCTACCTCATTGTGGTTTTGATTTGCATTTCTCTGAGAATGAGTGATGTTGAGCATCTTTTCATGTGTTTGTTAGCCATCTGGATGTCTTCTTTGGAGAAATGTCTGTTTAGTTCTTTGGGCCATTTTTTGATTGGGTCATTTATTTTTCTGGAATTGAGCTGCAGGAGTTGCTTGTATATTTTTGAGATTAATTCTTTGTCAGTTGCTTCGTTTGCTATTATTTTCTCCCATTCCGAAGGCTGTCTTTTCACCTTGCTTAGAGTTTCCTTTGTTGTGCAGAAGCTTTTAAGTTTAATTAGGTCCCATTTGTTTATTTTTGCTTTTATTTCCAATATTCTGGGAGGTGGGTCATAGAGGATCCTGCTGTGATGTATGTCGGAGAGTGGTTTGCCTTTGTTCTCCTCTAGGAGTTGTATAGTTTCTGGTCTTACATTTAGATCTTTAATCCATTTTGAGTTTATGTTTGTGTATGGTGTTAAAAAGTGTTCTAGTTTCATTGTTTTACAAGTGGTTGGCCAGTTTTCCCAGCACCACTTGTTAAAGAGATTGTCTTTAATCCATTGCATATTCTTGCCTCTTTTGTCAAAGATAAGGTGTCCATAGGTGTGTGAATTTATCTCTGGGCTTTCTATTTTGTTCCATGGATCTATACTTCTGTCTTTGTGCCAGTACCATACTGTCTTGATGACTGTGGCTTTGTAGTAGAGCCTGAAGTCAGGCAGGTTGATTCCTCCAGTTCCATTGTTCTTTCTCGAGATTGCTTTGGCTATTCGAGGTTTTTTGTACTTCCATACAAATTATGAAATTATTTGTTCTAGCTCTGTGAAAAATACCGTTGGTTCCTTGATAGGCATTGCACTGAATCTATAAATTGCTTTGGGTGGTATACTTGTTTTCACTATATTGATTCTTCCAATCCATGAACATGGTATATTTCTCCATCTATTAGTGTCCTCTTTGATTTCTTTCACAAGTGTTTTATAGTTTTCTATATATAGGTCTTTAGTTTCTTTAGGTAGATATATTCCTAAGTATTTTATTCTTTTTGTTGCAATGGTGAATGGAATTGTTTCCTTAATTTCTCTTTCTATTTTCTCATTATTAGTGTATAGAAATGGAAGGGATTTCTGTGTGTTGATTTTAAATCCTACAACTTTACTATATTCATTGATTAGCTCTAGTAATTTTCTGGTGGAGTCTTTACAGTTTTCTATGTAGAGGATCATGTTCTCTGCAAACAGTGAGAGTTTTACTTTTTCTTTTCCAATTTGGATTCCTTTTATTTCTTTTTCTGCCCTGATTGCTGTGGCCAAAACTTCCAGAACTATGTTGAATAGTCATGGCGAAAGTTGTCACCCTTGTCTTGTTCCTGACTTTAGGGGAAATGCTTTCAATTTTTCACCATTGAGGATAATGTTTGCTGTGGGTTTGTCATATATAGCTTTTATTATGTTGAGGTATGTTCCTT
>SJYT01059927.1:35778-54418 GCA_006410635.1 Cephalophus harveyi | reverse complement strand
TAGTTTTCTTTATTTTAGTCCTGTGGATTATTTCTGTCTTTCATTAAATTTTATTTAAAAACTAAGAAAAGCAACAGAAAAATCAAATAGCATTTGGAGTATAGGGTACTCTCAGTAGTAACACTTCAGCTTCCAGCATTCTCCTGAGAAAATCTTTTAAAAATATATTATTTTGTCTTTATGTGATGATATACAGCATGTTAGTCTTATATTCTACAAGTATATCTTTATTATAGTCTCTAATTTTCATTTAGGATACAGAAGTGAATATACATTTTTCCATTTAATCTAGATCTAGGACTTGACATATACTTGGTAGCACACTTTCACTAAGGTGAGTAGAACTGTGATGTGTGTATCTGCACACATATATATTCAGACAATTTTTGTAAAACAATATTAGGGTTATACTAAGAAAGCTTGGAAAAGAATGGCACTAATGAGTATTTTTATATATACAAAATAGCCTTCCATGGTGGTACCAAAACGGAAAAATATACATGCACTGCTGGCAGACTTATATAGGAAACAAGTATAACTCTTCATATTGGAAATACTTTGATATGTTTTATTTTCAGCTCTAATAGTTCTTCTGTTTATATTAAATGAAACACTTGATAGACATCAGAGATTCAATATATTAAGGGAAATGTGGAAAATGTGCCTTAACTATGATAACTTATTGAAAAAGGAATTTTGAGTCAACATGTACCAATACTTAGTGATTTGGCAGCATTACTTGCAAATGCTTATACCAAATTTCATAACATTATTCAGAATTCTATAATTGTTCATTTTTGTTAGTAGATTAAAATAGTTATTTTGAATGGAAATATATTCATACACAATATAAAAATCTTTAGAATTATGAATACCTATAAGTAAAATTAATATATTTGCTAGACAAGGATCATTCATAATAAAATATTTTATATTAAAAACATATTTAAATAATTTTATCATTAACACAGGACTTCCCGGGTGGTACTATTGGCAAAGAATCTGCCTGCAATGCATAGCACACAAGAGACATGGATTTGATCCCTGGGTTGGGAAGATCCCCTGGAGTAGAAAATGGAAGCCTACTCCAGCATTCTTGCCTGGAAAATTCCATGGCAGAGGAGCCTAGCAGGCTATTTCCATGGAGTCACAAAGAGTTGGACATGACTGAACACACTGCAACATCAGTTCAGTTCAGTTCAGTTCAGTCGCTCAGTCGTGTCCGACTCTTTGCGACCCCATGAATCGCAGCACGCCAGGCCTCCCTGTTCATCACCATCTCTCGGAGTTCACTCAGACTCACATCCATTGAGTCAGTGATGCCATCCAGCCATCTCATCCTCGGTCGTCCCCTTCTCCTCCTGCCCCCAATCCCTCCCAGCATCAGAGTCTTTTCCAATGAGTCAACTCTTCGCATGAGGTGGCCAAAGTACTGGAGTTTCAGCTTTAGCATCATTCCTTCCAAAGAAATCCCAGGGTTGATCTCCTTCAGAATGGACTGGTTGGATCTCCTTGCAGTCCAAGGGACCCTCAAGAGTCTTCTCCAACACCACACTTCAAAAGCATCAATTTTTCGGCGATCAGCCTTCTTCACAGTCCAACTCTCACATCCATACATGACCACAGGAAAAACCATAGCCTTGACTAGACGGACCTTAGTCGGCAAAGTAATGTCTCTGCTTTTGAAAATGCTATCTAGGTTAAAAAGTTGATCTCTGTATTTAACATAAGTCACGAATTTCATGAATCTTATAAAGCAGATGAAGAACAATAATGTTACTGAGTCCAAGTCCTTACTGCTCCTTCATGACAGGCTAGTAAATTGAGAGGTGAAGTTTTGGTGCAAAGAATAGCAATTTTATTCAGAAAGCCAGCAGACTGAGCAGACGGTCAATTAGTGTCCCGAAGTACCATCTTTCCCAAGTTAGAATTTAGGCTTCTTTTTTTAATATACTAACACGGGGCAGAGATGGCTGGTTGTTGCAAACTCCTTGGTGCCAGAATTGTTTGTTTTTACAACTGTCCATGTAGATCAGGTCACATGTTTCTGAAAACCTTCAACAAGACAAATGTTATTCTCTTTTCCACAATTTTTTGTCTTTATGTCTCTATATGAATGACACATAATATACCTTTAAAGGTCAAGCCTGGAAGGCAGAGAGTTGAGAATGGGTTATCATGTAAATTTCAGTTTTTTTTTCCTTCTCTGTTATATTAGCATAGTAAAAAAAAAAAAAAACTATCAGCAGTCCTTAGAAAACCATATTAAAACAATAAATAAGCAAACATTTTAATACCATGTTAAAAACAGGTTTGGAGACTGTATACTTTCCTTGTCTCACCCATTGTTCTCATTAGGAAACCCAAAGCTACAGCAGTTGCTGCATAAAGTTTTCAGTTCAGTTCAGTCACTCAGTCATGTCTGACACTTTGCTATCCCATGGACTGCAGCATGCCAGGCCTCTCTGCCCGTCACCAACTCCCAGAATTTACTCCATCTCATGTCCATTGAGTCGATGATGCCATCCAGCCATCGAATCCTCTGTCGTCCCCTTCTACTCCTGCCTTCAATCTTTCCCAGCATCTTTTGCAGTGAGTCAGTTCTTCATATCAGGTGGTCAAAGTATTGGAGTTTCAACATCAGTCCTTCCAATGAATATTTAAGACTGATTTCATTTAGGATGGACTGGTTGGATCTCCTTGCAGTCCAAGGGACTCTCAAGAGTCTCCTCCAACACCACAGCTCAAAATCATCAATTCTTCAGCACTCAGCTTTCTTTATAGTCCCACTCTCACATCCATACATGACTGCTGGAAAAACCATAGCTTTGACTAGATGGACTTTTGTTGGTAAAGTAATGTCTCTGCTTTACAATATGCTGTCTACATTGGTCATAGCTTTTCTTCCATAAAGCAAGTCTTTCACCAGTCTTTAACTTAACACATCAATCTTGACATCTAGGGGACTGTTATTTATGTATAGACTGTATGTATGTCTCATAATTTTCTTTTATAAATCTCTTTCACATAGTGTTTTTTTCAGCATAGTGTAACCAAAAAAAGAAGAAGAAGAAAGAAAGAATTAGATTCTCTTCAGTTAACTAACTTTCCCCCAGATAAAGTACACCAAACAGACCATTAGCTTTTCTTGATCCTACTGCTGTTTAAGTCACAATTTTATATTTTCTTTCTTGTCCTTGCTGCATTTCATTAAATTTGTGAATGTCCACCCCAACTGTGTCTGCCATACCCCCATCTCTCCAGCCAAAATGAGCAAGTGAGCCCTAATAAGCTGCTACTTTTGCCCCCTCATGTCTGGGCAGAGAACAGACACGTGGGGGCAGCCTAAAGGCAGAGGCAGGGCCAAAGCCAAAGCACAACACCAGGCTATGTAGGCAAAGGAAAGAAGAGGAAATTACTTCTGCAGCAACAGATCTAGGGACTAAATCCCCACAATTAGCCAGCAACTGTGGACTTCTGGGGAAATTATAGACTTTGGAAGCAAGTACAAACTGGACTAATGCCAGATTTGAGTATGAGCAGATCCCACACCACTCACAAAACTTTGAGAAACCTTACTAGAAATATTGGAGGACTTTTTGAGTAAGTAGATTTACTGGAGCTCACTGTGTGGAGGGGTCAACATAGAAATCATAAGAAGATTCTTCTGCTAACACTCTTTACAAATTTTTCTCTTTTTTTGTCTTTTTCATATTGTTCTAATGTTTCTCTTTATTATTCCTTTAATTTTTATAACAAACTTTTTTTAAAGCATCTTAGTTTTAAAGAATTTCATGCTATTTTATGCATAACTATTGCATTTTCCCAATGTTTTTAATTTTCTATTTTTGCTAAGCTACTTTTTATTATTCATTTTCAGTTATGCATTTGACTATTGGCTTGAATGTTCTCTTCTTTTTTTATTCCTGTTTTTCTCTATTTTTTCCCTTTTATCTCTCTCCCTTCCTCTTTGTAAGAGTGTGAGTTCCTTTGGGTGTTCTGGGGTGTTGAGTGTTATTTCCACCATTAGTCTTGGGGTTTTGTTTTCTGCACTGTGAAGTCTTGGTGCTACACTAAGTAGTCAGACATGAATCCCCACCAGGTAGGAGACCCAAGTCCAGGACTTTGGATCACCAGAGAACTTCCAACCTGATGGAACATTAAGTGGGGCAAAATCTGTCCCAAGGTCCTCTATCTCAGCACTAAGACCAAACCCCAGCCAAAAGCCAGCAAGCCCCAGTGCCAGACATTTCACACCAGACCTTCAGCAAAACAGGAACACAACCCCAGACATTAGCACATAGGCTGCCCAAAGCCATACCAAGCCCATAGATACCAGAAAACACACTATTGGACCTGGAACTTCCCTTCAGAGGAACAAGATCCAGTTCTATTCACCAGAACACAGGCATGAGTCCCCTAAACCAGGAAGCCTTAACAAGGCACTGATCCAAACCCACTCACACAGGGGCAGACTCCACAATTAAGATGAACAATGACCTCCCAGCCTGCAGAAAGGAGATCCCAAACACAGTAAATGAAATAAAATGAAAAGAAAGATAAATATGCACCAGATGAAAGAACATGATAAAAACTCAGAAGACCAAACAAATGAAAATAATAGGCAGTCTACCTGAAAAAGAACTCAGAGTAATGAGAGTAAAGATGATCCAAAATCTTGGAAATAAGATGGATGCACAGATAAATAGACGGGAGGGATGGATTGAGAAGATACAAGAAGTCTTTATCAAGGACCTAGAAGGAATAAAGAATAAACAATCCAATGAACAACACAATATCTGAGATTAAAAATACACTGCTGCTACTGCTGCTGCTAAGTCACTTCAGTCGTGTCTGACTCTGTGCAGCCCCACAGATGGCAGCCCACCAGGCTCCCCCGTCCCTGGGATTCTCCAGGTAAGAACACTGGAGTGGGTTGCCATTTCCTTCTCCAATGCATGAAAGTGAAAAGTGAAAGTGAAGTCGCTCAGTCGTGTCTGACTCTTAGCGACCCCCTGGACTGCAGCCCACCAGGCTCCTCTGTCCATAGGATTTTCCAGGCAAGTGTACTGCAGTGGGGTGCCATTGCCTTCTCTGAAAAGTACACTAGAGGGAACCAATTGCAGAATAACTGAGGCAGAACAGATAAGTGAGCTGGAGGATAGAATGGTGGAAATAACTGAAGAAGAGTAGAATAAAGAAATAAAGAATAAAAAGAAACAGGGACAATCTCAGAGACCTCTGGGACAAAATTAAGTGTGTCAACATTCATTTATAGGGGTCCTAGAAGGAGATGAGAAAAAGAAATAGTATGAGAAAATATTTGAAAAGATTATATTCAAAAACTTCACTAACATGGGAGAGGAAATATCCATCCAAGTCCAGGAAGCCCAGAGAGCCCCATACAAGATAAAGCCTAGGAGAAACATGTTAAGAGACAATCAAAATAATGAAAATTAAGTACAAAAAACAAATATTAAATGCACCAAAGCAAAAGCAACAAATAATATACCCATATAGTTACCATTGAATCCCCATAATGCTACTGGCTGAGTTTTCAAGAGAAACTCTTCAGGCCAGAAAGGAGGGGTGAAATGCACATAAAGTGATGAAAGGAAAAAAAAAGCTGTAAAGAAGACTACTCTATCCAGCAAGGATCTCATTCAGATTTGAAGGTGAAATCAAAAGCTTTACAGACAAGCAAAAGTGAAGAGAATTCAGGACCACCAAATCAGCTTTACAACAAACACTAAAGGAGCTTCTCTAGGCAGGACACAAAAGAAAAAGAAAAGACCTACAAAAACAAACCCAAAATAATAAAGGAAGTGGTAATAGGATCATGTATATTAATAATTACCTTAAATGCAAATGGTTTAAATGTTCCAGCCAAAAGACACAGATTACTTGAATGAATACAAAAGCAAGAATGTGCTGTCCACAAGAGACCCACCTCGTACCTAAGGGCATATACAGACTGAAATTGAGGAGCTGAAAAACAGATATTCCATGCAAATGAAAAGCAAAAGAAAGCAGGAATAACAGTACTCATATCTGAAAAAACAGACTTTAAAATAAAGACCATTTAAAGAGACAAGGAAGGACACAGCGTAATGATTAAGGGGTCAATCCAAGAAGATATAGCAATTATAAATCTATATGTACCCAACATAGGAGTAACTCTATACGTAAGACAAATGCTAACGACAATTAAAGGAAAAGTCGACAGTAACACATGATAGTGGGGGAATTTAACACACGACTCACAACAATGGACAAATGATCCAGACAGAAAATTAATCAGGAAACAAACGCTAGAAACAATACATTGGCCCAGTTATACCTAATTGATATCTACAAGGCATTTCATCCAGAAAGAGTAGATTTCAGGTTTTGTCAAGTGCATATGGAACATTCTCCAAGACAGATCACATCTCAGGTCGCAAATCAAGCCTTGGTAAATCTTCAAAAATTGAAATCATTTCAACCATCCTTTCTGACCACAATGCTATAATATTAGATATCAATCACAGTGAAGCTACTATAAAAAGCACAAGGACATGCAGGCTAAACAATACACTTCTGAATAACCAAAAGGTCACTAAAAAAAATTAAAGAGGAAATACAAAATACCTAGAAGCAAATGACAATGAAAACAGGGCAACTCAAAACCTACAGGATGCAGTAAAAGTAGTTCTAAGAAGGAAGTTTATAGCCATACAAGCCTACCTAAAGAAGCAAGAGAAACATCAAATAAATAACTTAACTCTACACCTAAACCAACAAGAAAAAAAAAAACAAAAACAAAAAAAAACAAAGAAACCCCAAAGATAATAGAAGGGAAAAAATATAAAAATCAGAGCAGAAATAAATGAAAAAGAAATGAAGGAGACAATAGCAAAGATGAATAAAAACTCGTTATTTGAGAAGATAAACAAAGTTGACAAACTTTTAGCCAAACTCATCAAGAACAAAACAGTGAAGACTCAAATCAGTATAATTAAATATGAAAAGGGGAAAGTTACAACACACAATGCAGAAATACAAAGGTTGACAAGAGATTACTGCAAGCAACTACATGTCAATAAAATGGACAACTTAGGGGAAAACTGACAAATTTTTAGAAAAATATAGCTTTCCAAAACTGAACCAGGAAGAAATAGAAAACATGAGGAAACAATCACAAGGATGGAAATAAAAAAAAGTGTTCCAACAAACAAAACCCCAGAGCCAGATGGCTTCATAGGAAAAAATCTACCAAAAGTTTAGACAAGAGCTAACCCCTACCTATCCTGCTCAAATTATTCCAGGAAATTGCAGAGGAATGAAAGCTCCTAAACTCATTCTACAAGGCCACCATCACCCTGATACCAAAACCAAACAAAGGTACCACAAAAAGAGAAAATTACAGGCCAGTATCACTGATGAACATAGATATAAAAAGTCTCAAACAAAATTTTAGCAAACAGAATCCAATAACACATTAACTTGATCACACATCATGACTGACTGAGCTTTATCCCAGGGTGCAAGGATTCTTCAATGTACGCAAGTCAATCAATGTGATACACCATAGTAACTAACTGAAAGACAAAAACCATATAATCATCTCAATAGATGCAGAGAAAGCTTTTGAGAAAATTCAATACCCACTTATGATAAAGAATCTCCAGAAAGTAGGCATAGAAGGAACAACTACTGTGCTGTGCTTAGTTGCTCAGTCATGTCCAACTCTTTGTGACCCCATGAACTGTAGTCAGCCAAACTCCTCTGTCCATGAGAATTCTCCAGGCAAGAATACTGGAGTGGGTTGCCATGCCTTCCTCCAGGTAGAAGGAACATACCTCAATGTAATTAAGGGCATATATAAACAAACCCACAGCAAACATTATTCTTAATGGTCAAAAGGTGAAATCATTTCCTCTAAGATCAGACAAGACAAGGGTGCCCACTCTCACCACTATTATTCAACATAGTTTTGAAAGTCCTAACCACAGCAATCAGAGAAGAAAAAAATTATAAAATGAACTGAGATTAGAAAAGAAGAAGTAAAACTCACTCTTTGCAGATGACATGACACTATACATAGAAAACTCTAAAGATGCCACCAGAAAATTAATAGAACTAATCAATGAATATAGTATAGTTGTATGATATAAAATTAATATACAATAGAAATTCCTTGAATTCCTGTATACTAACAATGAAAAATCAGAAAAGAGAAATTAGGGAAGCAACCACATTCACCATTGCAGCAAAATAATAAAATATCTAGGAATAAACTTATCTAAAGAGATTAATAACCTCTATGCACAAAACTATAACATAGCAGTGAAAGAAATCAAAGATGACACAAACAGATTGAGAGATATAACATGTTCTTAAATTGAAATAATCAATATTGTCAAAATGACTACACTATCCAAAGCAGTCTATATTTTCAATGCAATCCATATCAAAATATAAATGGTATTTTTCACAGAAATAGAACAAAAAATTTCACATTGTTTTGGGGAAAGACACCAAATAGCCAAAGTAATCTTGAGAAAGAAAAAAAGTGCTAGAGGACTCAACCTTCCTGACTTCAGACTATACTACAAAGCTACAGTCATCAAGACAGTGTGGTACTGGCAGAAAAACAGAAATACAGACCAATGGAGCAATACAGAAAGCCCAGAGATAAACCCACACACTATCCACCTTACCTTTGACAAAGGAGGCAAGAATATACAATGGAGAAAAGACAGGCTCTTTAGCAAGTGGTGCTGGGAAGACTGGACAAATATATGCAAAAGAATGAAATTAGAGCACCTTCTAGTACCTTACACAAAAATAAACTCTAAATGGATTAAAAACTTAAACATAAGGTCAAAAACTATAAAACTCTTGGATAAAAACATATCACACTCCTTGACATAAATAAGAGCAAGATCCTCTATGACCCACCTCCTTGATTAATGGAAATAAAAACAAAAGTAAACAAATGGGACTTAATTCAACTTAGAAACTCTTGCATAACAAAGTAAAATATAAAGAAAATGAAAGACAATACTTAGAATGGGAGAACATAATAGCAAATAAATCAACTAACATAGGATTGATCTTCAAAATAAACAAGAAGTCCATGCATCTCAATACCAGAAAAACAAACAGCCCAACAAAAAGTAGTCAAAAAACCTAAACAGACATTTCTCTGAAGAAGACATACAAATGGCTAAGTTGCTCAACATTGCTCATTATTAGAGACATGTAAATCAAAACTATAATGAGGTATCACCTCACACTGGTCAGAATGACATTCATCAAATAATCTACCAACAATAAATGCTGGAGAAGATTTGGAGAAAAGGGAACCCTCTTGCACGGTTGGTGGGAATATAAATTAATAGAGCCACTATGAAGAACAGTATGGACATTCCTTAAAATACTAGGAATAAAACTACCATATGATCCAACAATGTCACTACTAGGCATATATCCCAAGGAAACTGTAATGTAAAAAGATACATGTACTCAAATGTTCATTTCAGCATTATTGACAATAGCTAAGATAAATAAACAACCTAGATGTTCAATGAAAGAAGTGGTAGTACATAAATGTAGTGGAATATTCAGCTCAGTTCAGTTCAGTCTCTCAGTCATGTCTGATTATTTGCGAATCCATGAATAGCAGCACACCAGGCCTCCCTGTCCATCACCAGCTCCCAGAGTTTACCCAAACTCAAGTGCATCGAGTCGGTGATGCCATCCAGCCATCTCATCCTCAGTCGTCCCCTTCTCCTCCTGCCCCCAATCCCCCCCAGCATCAGGGTCTTTTCCAATGAGTCAACTCTTCTCATGAGGTGGCCAAAGTACTGGAGTTTCAGCCTCAGCATCAGTCCTTCCAATGAACACCCAGGACTGGTCTCCTTTAGGATGGACTGGTTGGATCTCCTTGTAGTCCAAAGGACTCCCAAGAGTCTTCTCCAACACCATAGTTCAAAAGCATCAATTCTTCGGCGCTCAGCTTTCTTCACAGTCCAACTCTCACATCCATACATGACCTGGAAAAACCATACCGTTGACAAGATGGACCTTGGTTGGCAAAGAAATATCTCTGCTTTTTAATATGCTATCTAGGTTAGTTATAACTTTCCTTCCAAGGAGTAAGAGTCTTTTAATTTCATGGCTGCAATCACCATCTTGCAGTGATTTTGGAGCCCAGAAAAATAAAGTCTGACATGGTTTTCACTGTTTTCCATCTATTTCCAGTGAAGTGCTGGGATCAGATGCCATGATCTTAATTTTTTGAATGTTGATCTTTAAGCCAATTTTTTCACTCTCCTCTTTCACTTTCATCAAGAGGTTTTTTCGTTCCTCTTCACTTTCTGCCATGAGGATGGTGTCATCTGCTTATCGGAGGTTATTGATATTTCTTCAGGCAATATTGATTCCAGCATGTGCTTCCTCCAGCCCAGCATTTCTCATGATGCACTCTGCATAGAAGTTAAATAAGCAGGGTGACAATACACAGCCTTGACGTACTCCTTTTCCTATTTGGAACCCGTCTGTTGTTCCATGTCCAGTTCTAACTGTTGCTTCCTGACCTGCATATAGGTTTCTCAAGAGGCAGGTCTGGTATTTCCATCTCTTTCAGAATTTTCCAATTTATTGTGATCCACACTGTGAAAGGCTTTGGCATAGTCAATAAAGCAGAAATAGATGTTTTTCTGGAACTCTCTCACTTTTTCGATGATCCAGCGAATGTTGGCAATTTGATCTCTGGTTCCTCTGCATTTTCTAAAACCAGCTTGAACATCTGGAAGTTCATGGTTCACGTATTGCTGAAGCCTGGTTTGGAGAATTTTGAGCATTACTTTACTAGTGTGTGAGATGAGTGCAAGTGTGCAGTAGTTTGAGCATTCTTTGGCATTGCCTTTCTTTGGAACTGGAATGAAAAATTACATTTTCTGGTCCTGTGGGCATTGCTGAGTTTTCCAAATTTACTGGCATATTGTGTGTAGCACTTTCACAGCACCATCTTTCAGGATTTGAAATAGCTCAACTGGAATTCCATCATCTCCACTAGCTTTGTTTGTAGTGATGCTTTCTAGGTCCACTTGACTTCACATTCCAGGATGTCTGGCTCTAGGTGAGTGATCACACCATCGTAATTATCTTGGTCATGAAGAATTTTTTTGTAGTTTTTCTGTGTATTCTTGCCACCTCTTCTTAATATCTTCTGTTTCTGTTAGGTCCATACCATTTCTGTCCTTTATCGAGCCCATCTTTGCATGAAATGTTCCCTTGCTGTCTCTAATTTTCTTGAAGAGATCTCTAGTCTTTCCCATTCTGTTCTTTCCCTCTATTTCTTTGCATTGATCACCAATGAAGGCTTTCTTATCTCCCCTTGCTATTCTTTGGAACTCTGCATTCTCCTTTGCTTTTCACTTCTCTTCTTTTCACAGCTGTTTGTAAGGCCTCCTCAGACAACCATTTTGCTTTTTTGCATTTCTTTTCCATGGGGATGGTCTTGATCCCTGTCTCTTGTACAATGTTGTGAACCTCTGTCCATAGTTCATCAGGTACTCTGTCTATCAGATCTAGTCCCTTAAATCTATTTCCCACTTCCTCTGTGTAATCGTAAGGAATTTGATTTAGGTCATACCTGAATGGTCTAGTGGTTTTCCCTACTTTCTTCAATTTAAGTCTGAATTTGGCAATAAGGTGTTCATGATCTGAGCCACAGTCAGCTCCTGGTCTTGTTTTTGCTGACTGTACAGAGCTTCTCCATCTTTGGCTGCAAAGAATATAATCAGTCTGATTTTGGTGTTGACCCTCTGGTGATGTCCATGTGTAGAGTCTTCTCTTGTGTTGTTGGAAGAGGGTGTTTGCTATGACCAGTGCATTCTCTTGGCAAAACTCTATTAGTCTTTTTGCCTTGCTTCATTCCATATTCGAAGGCCAAATTTGCCTTTTACTCTAGGTGTTTCTTGAGTTCCTACTTTTGCATTCCAGTCCCCTATAATGAAAAGGACATCTTTTTTGGGTGTTAGTGCTAAAAGGTCTTGTAGGTCTTCATAAAACCGTTCAACTTCAGTTTCTTCAGCATTACTGGTTGGGGCATAGGCTGGGATCACCGTGATGTTGAATGGTTTGCCTTGGAAATGAACAGAGATCACTGTCGTTTTTGAGATTGCATCCAAGTACTGCATTTCAGAATCTTTTGTTGACCAGGATGGCTACTCCATTTCTTCTAAGGGATTCCTGCCCACAGTAGTAGATATAATAGTCATCTGAGTTAAATTCACCCATTCCAGTCCATTTTAGTTCATTGATTCCTAAAGTGTCGATGTTGATGCTTGACAACTCCTGTTTGACCATTTCCAATTTTCCATGGACCTGACATTCCAGTTTCCTATGCAATATTGCTCTTTACATCATCGGACCGTGTTTCTATCACCAGTCACATCTACAACTGGATATTGTTCTTGCTTTGGCTCCATCCCTTCATTCTTTCTGGAGTTATTTCTCCACTGATCTCCAGTAGCATATTGGGCACCTACTGACCTGGGGAGTTCCTCTTTCAGTATCCTATCATATTGCCTTTTCATACTGTTCATGGGGTTCTCAAGGCAAGAATACTGAAGTGGTTTGCCATTCCCTTCTCCAGTGGACCACATTCTGTCAGACTTCTCCACCATGACCCGTCCATCTTGGGTGGCCCCACACGGCCTGCCTTATCATTGAGTTAGACAAGGTTGTGGTCTGTGTGATCAGATTGGCTAGTTTTCTGTGATTATGGTTTCAGTGTGTCTGCCCTCTGATGCCTCTGGCAACACCTACCGTCTTACTTGGGTTTCTCTTACCTTGGACGTGGGGTATCTCTTCACAGCTGCTCCAGCAAAGCGCAGCCTCTGTTCCTTACCTTGGACAAGGTCACCCCTCTGGACCTTGAACGTGGAGTGGCTCCTTTCGGCCCTTCTGCACCCATGCAGCCACTGCTCCTTGGATGTGTGGTTGCTCCTCTCAGCTGCTGCCCCTGACCTCAGACGTGGGGTAGCTCTTCTCGGCCTCCACCCCTGACCTTGGACACGGGGTAGCGCCTCTCGGCCACTCCTGTGCCATTGAAGCCTGGTGCTCAGCCATAAAAATGAATGTATTTGAGTCAGTTATAATGAGGCAGATGAACCTAGTGCCTATTACACAAAATGAAGCAAATCAGAAAGAGAAAAACAAATATCTTATATTAACACATATATATGAAACCTGGAAAGATGGTATTGATGAAATTATTTGCAGAGCAGCAATGGAGATGCAGACAGAGAACCAACTTGTGAACATAGTAGGAGAAGAGGGTAGCATGAATAGAGTGTAGCATTGAAACATATACTTTACCATATGTAAATAGATAGGTGGTGGGAATTTGCTGTATGACTTAGGGAGCTCAAAGCTGTTGCTCTGTGACATTCTAGAGGGGTGGGATGGGGTGAGAGGTGGGAGAGAGGTTCAAGAAGGAGGGGGCATATGTGTATTTATGGCTGATTCATGTTGATGTATGGAAGAAACCAGCCCAATATGTAAAGCAATTATCCTCCAATTAAAAATAAATACATTTTAAATAATCAGTGAATGTTAATTATTGCTTTCACTTTTGTTTCATATGTAATCTGTATATCCCAATAAAGGTAGTCAAATGCTAGTGCTGAACATGCTGTATACTTTTCTACTGCCAGGCATCTGGCTCAGAATTGCTATTACTTCACTCAGGGAATACCTTCAAAAAGGGTCTCACTGCAACCAAATGCTAACTACTTTGATTTTCTTTGTCAAGTCACTGTCAGGTGAAGTCTAGAACTGCCCTTCAGACTAACTCTGAGCAACTTCTTCCCAATGACTCAGTTCCCAAGTGCAGATTTCTCTTTCTCAGTTTTCATTGCCCACACCAGGTTTTGTAAATGGCCTATGATTTTACTGGTGTTTAAATTCTATTCTTAGTCTACATTTTACTTTGCTACTTCTACCTTCCTTCCAACATGTTATGAGAAGTTTAGCTGGGCAAAATAACAGCAGTACAACACTTACAAACTTTTGTTCACCTTGTTATCCATTCCTAAAACGTCTTTCTCATTCTTTTCTGCTCAGCCAGGCCGTGTCGATCCTTCAAGGCTAAGCTCACCTATATTCTTACTGTATCCTTCTAAAGCTATCCTATTTTTTTTCTGCTGCTTTCATTGATCATTGTAGTACTAAATGGTGATTATCATGATGAAATTATTATGATTGTAGTATCAGTGCTAGTGCTTTTGGTGACTATGATAGCTAATATTTAATGAGTACTTCCTGTTGCATCATTAAAAAAAAATCTTCAGAGTTAGCACTATTTTACAGATAAGAGGAGTTGAGCATTAGGAAAGATTAGTAAATTTCTTAAAGTAATTAAGCATTTGAATGGAAATTAAGACTTTGTGTAAAGGGTCTAAGTTCTTAATGACTACACTACATTGTTTCCTCTCGTTTTATTAATTTTTAAAACATAATTGATGTAATTAATATTTAATAAATTGTTGACATCTCATGTGATTTTGTCATTTTTTATTATCAAATGCATGTAGTTTCTTTCAGCAAATGTTTATAAACTAATTGTAAAAAGAACCTAACATTATCATATTCAGTTTTATATATGGCTTACATTAGTTTTCTAGGACTGCCATAATGAAATACCACAGTCTTGGTTATTTAAACAATATAAGTGTCAGTTCAGTCACTCAGTTGTGTCTGACTCTTTGTGACCCCATGAATCACAGCACGCCAGGCCTCCCTGTCCATCATCAACTCCTGGAGTTCACTCAAACTCACGTCCATCAAGTTGGTGATGCCATCCAGCCATCTCATCCTCTGTTGTCCTCTTTTCCTCCTGCCCCCAATCCCTCCAAGCATCAGAGTACTTTTTCATAATTCTGAAAGCTAGAAATCCAAGAGCAGATAAATTTTAGAATCTCAGTTGAAAGTGATTTCAACTTTGATGCATCATTTATAATAATTAACTAACAACAAAATTTTGAAATATATTGTCTGAAATATTAACAACTGATAAGCCTTCATAGATGGCAAATGCTTTGGATTGAATGGAAACATTTTAGTCTCTTGTTTTATATTATCTATGTATAACATTTCTTTACAAATAACAATTTCAGTAATTTACAACAGATAATATCTTAAAATATGATCACATATGATATTGGGCTCACCAAAAATTTGTTCAGGTTTTCCCATAACATTGTACAAAAACCTGAATGAACTTTTTGGCCAACCCATTATATTAAGACTTATTTGACTTGACACTAAAGAATGCATCATTTCTCCAGAGAAAAATCTATTACTTACTATAGATTTAAAATGTTGCTTAATTTATGTCACTCAAAATTATGATATCTGCATGACTACAAGTTTATATTTTGTGCATAGCTATCTTAGAAAGAAGTTTTAAGTTTGTGATTTGCTCTTGAGATTTAATTTATCCACTTCCAAGACTCCAAATGTAGTAAAGTTCAAGCTGTGTTTGTGCTCAGTCGCTTCAAGTGTGTCAGACTCTTTGTGATCCTATGGACTGTAGCCTGCCAGGCTCCTCTGTCCATAGGATTCTCCAGGCAAGAATACTGGAGCGGGTTGCCATGCCTTCCTTCAGGGGATCTTTCTGACCCAGGGACTGAACCTGTGTCTCTTATGTCTTCTGCATTGGCAGGTGGGTTCTTTATCACTAGAAAGTTCAAGCTACAATAGCATTTAAAATGTGCATAAATTATACCTTCATCAGACATTTACTGAATGCCTTCTATTTGCCAGGAAAAGCACATGGGATGAAGCTTTAACAGCTCTCTAAAAGGGTCAGTACAAAAATTTTATTTAAGGTATAAGGTTGTCCCCTGGATATAAGAGAACAATTTTTAACATGTACAAGCATCTCCATATACAGAAAAATATAGAAATTAATTTTTTCTCTGCAGTTTTATATTACCTCATTATGAAAATGACCTTTTCTATAATGAGTTTTAGAAACTAAAGCAACACCATTAGAAGACATTTTAGGAGCTAAGGCAACACCATTATAAGAAGGCTAAGTTTCCATTGGATTTTGCAGGTGCCATTAAGGTCCCAAATCAATTGACTTTGAGTTAATTAAGGGAGATTATTCTGGGTGGGCCTGACCTAAACAGATGAGCCAGCCCTTAAAAGGGACTGCACCCTTGCTGAAAGAAGAAATTTGAGTCATCACACCACAGAACCTCCTGCTGGAATTGAAGAAGTAGACTACCATGTTATGAGATGGCCTATGGAGAAAATCCTGATGGAGAAAAGACTTTGATGCTGGGAAAGATTGAAGGCAAGAGAAGCGGGTGGCAGAGAATGGGATGGTTAGATAGCATCACTGACTCAATAGACATGAGTTTGAGCAAACTCTGGGAAATAAGGGAGGGCATGGAAGCCTGGCATGCTGCAGTCCATGGGGTCACAAAGAGTCCAACAAGACATCGTTCATTGTTGAACAATAACAACAATGGAGAAACCCAAGTGGCAAACACCTGCAGGCAGCCTCTAAAATCTTGAGCTACCCTCACCTGACGACTACAAGAAAATGTGAACTTCCAGTCTTCCAGTCACCATAAACTGAATTCTGCCAACCACGGAGCTTGGAAGAGGCCTCAACACATATGAGATTGAAATTCTAGTAGATTAATGCCATCTGTGAAGTAATAGGTGGGCATTGTTTAAAGCCACTAAGTTTGTGGTAAATTGTTATGTAGCAATAAAAGTTGAATTTTTATTGAACAAAGAAAAAAAAGAAAAGTAGAACTTACAAAAGAAAAACAAAAAGTATGAAGCTACTTGTGAAATGCTTAAACATTAGTTTATGCACTATGTTAGCACCACCTGGTTCTTTTTTTTTTTTTTTTTTTTTACCTTTTTTTTTAATGTGGATCATTTTTAAAGATTTTATTGAATTTGTTGCAATTTTGTTTTTGTTTTATGTTCTGGTTTCTTGGCTGTAAGGCATGAGGGATCTTACTTCCTTAACCAGGGATTGAACCCATATCCCTTGATTGTAAGGCAAAGTCATAACCACTGGGCGACCAGGGAAGTTCCTTGCTCTGTGTTATCACAGCATTTGAACTATAGTAAAAGACACATTCTCTAAAATAACTACATTCAGATTTTCAACTTCAAACTCAGAAGCTTGCCAAGAATGTCTTTACAAAGTATGCTTTCATTTTTTTTTAAGTTTATATTTCCAAACAGCCTTACAAAGTGGCCTCCAAAATTAATCAAACCTGCCAGGGTCCAGAACCAGCAGGATCCAGGGGAACCCGAAGGAGAAACGGTGTTGGCAAATGATTTAGAGAGAGATAAGGAAAGAATGTTGTAGATAAAATAGAGGAGAGAAAGGCTGATATTCCTTGGTTTACACAGAAAGCTAATAAAGTCTTAGAAGCTCAGGCAGGAAAATGAACACAGAGAGCCTCTGTGATCCAAGGGATCAGCCTGAAAAAGAGAAGGAGGGACAGGGAGAGAGAAAGAAAGAGAGAAAAAAGAAAAACACAGGGTGACCAAGCTTCTTCGGTGAGCAAGGTCCCTTACTTTATTTTCAAAAGGGACTTTTATACCTTAACTTGTACACAGAGGGAAATGGAAGATGCAAAGTCATACAGAGTCAGCCCAAACATTACATCTGTTTTGTCTTTATCAAAACCAGGATTTTTTCTGCATACCTTTCCCATAAACAATACTGTGTACATTATCTTCTGTCTTTGGAGGCCTGTGAACATTTTATGACCCTCTTTTGATAAAGGCTGCTCAACCAGAAAACTTATTTTCCCTTGAAATGTTTTTTCTTTATATTTCTAATCTATGTCAGCCTCAGAAAATGCTAAACAGAGTTACATTTCTCACGGAGCAAAGGTGTAGTGAGTTACAACAAAGAAAGGACCAATTAGCTCAAAGGTCTGATGTAGTTAATTTCAAGGCTACACTTGTTTTTCTTACATTCCGACTATGTTAACTAATGTACTCCCAGGTGCACAGTGGATAAGAGATATGGGAACTTAGCAACAAGCATTGGCCCAATAATGAAATCCTACACCAGCACTACTCTAATAACTTTTAACTCTTTGAAAGGCTCTGTGTTTTAGGCTTCCCTTGCCTCTCACAGTTGGGAGGCTGCGAATAATCACATGCGTAGCTGCAAGAGTCTGGATAAACCTGCCAAGCAAGCTAGAATGCTAACAGAGGGGGGTTGATTTGAAATATTCCTTTCATGTCCAGAAGACTTATTAGCTAGAGCCCTAAGTTGATTTTTCCAGAGAAAGGTGGTCAGGGATAGCCCCCTGTTAATGTCAGAGGAGTTGGTGAAAGATACAAAATAGTAAGACAGATTCTGGTTTTAGGGTAGATGCTTGAGCAGGTCTAGGGAGCCCCTCGAGTCCTGAAGGCTTGCTTAACAGTTCTCTTCCACATGACCTTGTCATGGGTGGGATCTCCTGTGCTGGCTCCCGGCACACACCCTCACCATTTTTTAAGATACCGTTTTTCATTTTTCTTAAAGTAATATTTTACAAAAGAGTTTTGCAGCAAAAATCTCCAAGTTTTATTTTTCTGATATCTGTTG
>SJYT01059927.1:22245-35610 GCA_006410635.1 Cephalophus harveyi | reverse complement strand
ACTGCTAATCAGAAAAAAAGGAACTTAAAGTATTTTTTAATATAAATTTATTTATTTTAATTGGAGGCTAATTACTTTACAATATTGTATTCATTTTGCCATGGTGTACATGTGTTCCCCATCCTGAAATTAAATAAAAATCATACTGTAAACCTTCTGTGATGTTAGCACAATGATGAGTTAAGAAGCTCCAGACCTTTGCACTCTATGTAAATATCAAGTAAACAATTACAGATTGATTTAAAAGGCTTCTGGGGAGCTTTGAAAGGAAATCACAGATATACAGCAGTCAAGCAAATCAATAAAAAGTCATATTCAAATCAATAGGAAATGTCATGGCATTTACGCTTGCTCTTGTACCAGGGTGCCACAATACAACTGGACGTAGGCAACTTATTTCTTGATTTCTCCCTCAAGTTATAAGAAATGAGTGAACTTTTTTGCTGCATTCTGACCTATCCACATGATATGCAACAAACTGATTTCAGTTTTGCCTAACTCAGTGCTCAGATGAGAATACCAGTGTGGTTTGAATCCCAGGTTAGAAGTCACAGAAAGTACTGCCAGGTACCACACATGTGAAAAATGTAGAAAGACTATAGACCCATGGAAACCTGGTGGCAAGAGATTATAGGCAAAGGAATATGGTAGAATATTTAAGGCCCAACAAAGAAGCAGAGGTGAGACTTAGAGAAATTAAGACATGTATAAGCAGGTGTGTGTATGTGAGATTGGTATTAAAATGCACACATGCAAGTCCACAGAGATGCATTCTCAAAAAAGGCATGAAAAGACTTCATCCTTCATGCTGGGTAGATTAGTGAAAGACATTCCCCACACTGAACCATCATGCAAAGATTAGGAAAAGTGGCTGTTTTTCGAAATACCCAGTTTTAACAAAAGATCATAAGACATGCAAAGAAACATGGAAACATAGCTCATTCAAAAGGAGCAAAATAAATATCCAGAAACTGACCTTAAAGAGCCACATGTTTTAAAATTTCTAGACAAATAACTTAAACAACTTTCTTAAGTATCTTCAAAGAGCTAAAGGAAAACACATAAAAATAATTAAAAGAAGTCAGAAAAGCAATATAGAAACAAAATAAGGATATCAAGAAAGAGAGAGAAATTACTAAAAAAAAAAAAAAAAAAAGCAAACAAACAGAAATTCTGGACCTGAAAAATACAATACTGAACTGAAAAATTTACTAGAGAACTTCAATAACAGACTTGAACTTGCAGGAAAAAGATCTGTGAATTTGAAGAGAAGTTATATGAACTTGTGATCATAAGACAAGTTAAATGAACAAGTTATATGAATTTGTGAGTCCTTACAATTATACAGTGGAAGTGACAAATAGATTCAAGGAAATAGATCTGATAGACAGAGTGCCTAGAAATATGGACAGAGGTTCATGACATTGTACATGAGACAGTGATCAAGACCATCTCCATGAAAAAGAAATGCAAAAAGGCAAAATGGTTGTCTGAGGAGGTCTTTCAAAAAGCTGAGAAAAGAAGAGAAGCTAAAAGTAAAGGAGAAAAGGAAAGATACATCCATCTGAATGCCAAGTTCCACAGAATAGCATGGAAAGATAAGAAAAGCTTCTTAAGTGATCAATGCAAAGAAATAGAGGAAAACAATAGAATGGGAAAGACTAGAGATCACTTTAAGAGAATTAGAGTTACCAAGGGAACATTTCATGTAAAGATGGGGAAATAAAGGACAGAAATGGTATGAACTTAACAAAATCAAAAGATATTAGTAAAAATGTGTTGAAAATACACAGAAGAATTACAAAAAAAAAGATCTTCATGACCCAGATAACCATGATGATGTGGTCACTCACCTAGAGCCAGACATCATGGAGTCCAAAGTCAAGTGGGTCTTAGGAAGAATCACTACAAACAAAGCTATTGGAGGCGATGGAACTCCAGTTGAGCTATTTTGAATCCTGAAAGATGCTGCTGTTAAGGTGCTGTGCTCAACATGCCAGCAAATTTGGAAAACTCAGCAGTGGCCACAGGACTGGAAAAGGTCAGTTTTCATTCCAATCCGAAAGAAAGGCAATGCCAAATAACGTTCAACTTACAACACAATGGCACCCATCTCACATGCTAGTTAAGTAATGCTCAAAATTCCCCAAGCCAGGCTTCAACAGTACATGAACCAAGAATTTCCAAATGTTCAACTTGGATTTAGAAAAGGCAGAAGAACCAGAGATCATATTGCCAACATCCACTGGATCCTAGGAAAAGCAAGAGAGTTCCAGAAAAACATCTACTTCTGCTTTATTGACTATGCCAAAGCTTTTGACTGTGTGGATCACAACGAATTGTGGAAAATTCTTCAAGAGACTTGAATACCAGATCATCTGACCTGCCTTCTGAGAAATCTATACACAGGTCAAGAAGCAACAGTTAGAACTGGACATGGAATAGCAGAATGGTTCCAAATTGGGAAAGAAGTTTGTCAAGGATGTATATTGTCATCCTCCTTATTTAACTTATATTCAGAGTACATCATGCGAAATGCTGGGCTGGATGAAGCACAAGCTGGAATCAAGGTTGCTGGGAGAAATATCAATAACCTCAGATATGCAGATGACACCACCCTTACAACAGAAAGTGAAGAGGAACTGAAGAGCTTCTTGATGAAAGTATAAGAGGAGAGTGAAAAGGCTGGCTTAAAGTGCAACCTTCAAAAAACTAAGATCATGGCATTTGGTCCCATTACTTCATGGCAAATACATGGTGAAATAATGGAAACAGTGAAAGACTTTATTTTGGGGGGCTCCAAAATCACTACAGATGGTGACTGCAGCCATAAAATTAAAAGAAACTTTTCCTTGGGAGAAAAGCTATGACCAACCTAGACAGCATATTAAAAGGTAGAAACATTATTTTGCTGACAAAGATCCTTTTAGTCAAAGCTATGGTTTTTCCAGTAGTCATGTATGGATGTGTGAATTGGACCATAATGAAAGCTGAGCACCGAAGAACTGAGACTTTTGAGCTGTGGTGTTGGAGAAAACTCTTGGGAATCCCTTGGACTTCAAGGGATCAAACCAGTCAATCCTGAAGGAAATCAGTCCTGAACATTCATTGGAAGGACTGATGCTGAAGCTGCAGCTCCAATACTTTTGGCTACCTAATGTGAAGAACTGACTCATTGGAAAAGACCCTGATGCTGGGAAAGATTGAAGGCAGGAGGAGAAGGTGATGACAGAGGATGAGATGGCTGGATGGCATTGCCCTCTCGATGGATATGAGTTTGAGAAAGTTCCTGGAGTTGGCAATGGACAGGGAAGCCTGGCGTGCTGCAGTTAATTGTGTCACAAAGAGTCAGACATGACTGAGCAACTGAAATGAACTGAACTGATATGAAATTATCAAATCTCAGAAACACAAAGAAAAAAGTGAAAACTGTGAATGGAACCTTAGAGAATTAAGAACTATCATCAAACAGAACAATATATTCAGAACTAAAGTCCCAGATGGAGAAAAGGGAGAAAATGGGCAGAGAGTTTCTTAGAACACTTAATAGGGTCTTGGACATGTGTTATCAATGAATACTTGAATGTAAAGGTGTTTAAAATGTTTCACAGTATCATCCCATATATTGTTCATTTACAAAAGGAAAAAAATGTACTTTAAGTAAGCAAAGATCTGGCAGTTACCATCTTAAACAAGTAATAATTTTATCATCACCAGCAGTGGGGCAGCTTGACATTCTGTATCTCTACTGATGCACAAAGAGATGCACCACAGAATGAAAAATTGCAATTTAAATCACTAAGAAAAGAAAAACAAACAAAGAAGCAAACAGAAAAATCCAAGTTTTAGGACATTATACAAGAATTCAGAATGGTTGAAAAAGTTCAAGGTCATAATGGAAAAAAATGCCAGAAAGAAGTATTCCTTATTAAATTAAAAGAGGAAAGACCAAAAAAAAAGAGAAAAGACATAACCCAATGGGTGTATAAATTTTGACTAGATCCTGGATGAGGAAAAAAAGTTTTAACAGACATATTAGAGCTATAGGGGCAATTATTCATATAAATATATCATATTAGATTTTACTAAGCTATTGATCTCAGGTGTTGTAATGGCACACCTTAAGAGGTGAAGTGCAGGGAAGTCACTCAGTCGTGTCCGACTCTTTCCGACCCCGAGGACTGTAGCCCACCAGGCTCCTCCATAAGATGTAGAATATCCTTATTCCTAGTAATAGCTATGGTGAACGATGTTGGATTTGTGATCTCTGAAGAAGATTTAGCTTTGGGACCAGGGACCAGGCTTGATCACTCAAGACCTTTTGTGTAACAGAGTTTTATTAAAGTATAAAAAGGGATAGAGAAAGCTTCTGACACAGACATCAGAAGGGGGATGGAAAGTGCATCCAGTCTTATCAAAGCCTTATATACTTCTACCAGACCCATTCCCACAACAGACATCTTAAATTATCAAGATTAGAACTAACAACAGAAAGATCTTACCAGACCCACTCCCACAGTATAATTTTAAGATAACAGGATTAGTCAGAATGTTCTTAAGAAGGAGAAACATGTCCTTGAGCAGGATACATTGTTGTGATATAGTTTAAGGTGAGTTGTTTTGTTGTGTAATCATTAGCTCTGAGCTGAGAGAAAATAATGTCTTATGTGACTAAGACAAAGCAATGTGGAAAAATTGTCCTTTTCTCCTCCTTGAGAGCACTGTGCCCCTTTCTCCTCCTCAGGGACCCTGGACTTCTTATCAACCTACCTAAGAACTGACTCTTTCACTAGGAGATAAATGCTTATATATTCAGGCATGAAGTGTCATATTGTAATAACTTACTTTCAAATGATTCAGTAAAACAGATAAAGTACTTTTGGTAACAGTTAAAAGTTGGCGGGTCTTGGGGGATGTTATACTTTTGTTCTTTCCCTTCAACTTTTCTGCATATTTAAAAATCTCAGTGTCAAAATGTTTTCTAAATTCTTGAAATTCATCAAGACCATTAGCATAAATTCATCTCTTCTATGATTTTTATTTGTGAAAATACAAAGTTGTAACCAGTCAATTAATAAATATTTATTGTGCTCCTACTCTTAACTTAAAAAAGAAGAAATAATGGTAGTGAATTCCCAAAATTTGAGGAGAGATATAGATTTGAAATACAAGTATCTAAATGAACTTTTTGTAGGATAAACCAAAGAGACTCAGACACACTGTAATGAAACTGTAAAGGACAGAGTTGTCTAGAATGCAGCAAGAAAGAAGTGACTCAGTACATACAAGGAATTATCAATAAAATTATCAATAATTTTCTGAGAAGAAACCTTGCAAGACAGACGGCCGTGGTATATATACATTTGTCCCTCAGTATCCATGGGGGATTGATTCCAGGACCAACCACAGATACAAAAATCTGTGGATGGGTTCAATCCACAGATATGAAGGGCTTACTCTAAATAAAGTGCTGAAAGAAAAAAAATCTTGAATATTCTGTATCTGTAAAAGTGGTCCCTTTTACATGTGGCTCAGTGGTAAAGAATCCACCTGCCAATGCAGGAGACACAGCAGATGCAGGTTCCATCTCTTGGTCAGGAAGATCAGCTGGAGGAAATGGCTACCCACTCCAGTATACTTGCCTTGAAAAATCCCATGGTATGACTTAGTGACTGAGCATGCACACAACCTTATCATGGTAATCATTTCACAATATATATGACTATCATTATCACATTGCACATCTAAAACTTACTCAATGTAATATGTCAGTTATATCTCAGTAAAACAGAAACAATATAAAAGGTGGAAATATGTTTATTTTTCTTGATGAGAAACAACTGTAAACAATATCATGGAACTCTCAGGCTTGAGATTCTCCAGGAAATATTTCTGATGTGCAATGAATACTTCATGGAGAAGCTCCAGAACATAACAAATTTGAAAAAATATTTTAAATTGTACCTACAATTCTACCATATCATGCCTAATGATTTAACTGCGATGTCAATAAAATTTTTAAAAAATGGTTTGTATTTTGAAATTTATGTTTGTGCATATAAAATTAGCATGACGTCTGCAGCTGTACTATAGATAATTAGATCCATGGTTACATTCCAGATATAAATACTAACCATGACACTTCACTTTAATGGAGGTTAGGGAGCAATAATAGTAAAATATTTAGGATTGGTGGGCAAATATTGTTTACTTTAATTCAATTTATTTCTTTTAGAAGTGATGTGCCTAAATATCCACTGGATATTTGCACACTCACTAGGAGAAACAAGCCATATTCTCACACTTATCCCCCTTTCAGGTTGGCTACACAGCATGCTGAAAACATGAGTGTTAGCAGATTTGAGGAGCAGTTCCATGCTGTAAACCATGCACAACAAACTCTTCAAAAAATGGAGAACTACTTGAAAGAGAAACAACTGTGTGATGTGTTACTCATTGCTGGACATCTCCGGATTCCAGCCCATCGGTAAGTATACTGAGTATAGCAAGTATGAATGAGAAACAATCAGTCCATTGATTACAAATTGGAGCTTTTAAGAAAATAGATTTTTATGTCATTATATTAAAAATGCACTAGCCTATATGATCCATGTCACCCTGTGATATTTAGAAGAGCTAAACATTAGAGAAATTAATGAAGAAAAGCAGCACAAATTGTCTAAAGAAAATAAACTTAATTTACTTTTCTAATTTCACTATACTGAAATATGAAATATGTACGCAGAAAGCATACTTATCAGTATTACACATTTACTGACTGTATTTCATGCTTTTCAGAGAGATTATGGACTGTTTTAAATTCCTATGAAACATTCCTATTTCTAGGTTGGTTCTTAGTGCAGTGTCTGATTATTTTGCTGCAATGTTTACTAATGATGTGCTTGAAGCCAAACAAAAAGAGGTCAAGATGGAAGGAATCGATCCTAATGCACTTAATTCCTTGGTGCAGTATGCTTACACAGGTAAGTGCTTGGTATGTATTAACTCATTCAATCCTCACAATATCTCTACATCATATAACTCACATTATTATTAGCCTGTGAGTCTATTATCAGTTAGTGAGAAAACTGAAGGATAGACCAGTTAAGTAAATTTCGTAAGGTAGTAAGTGACAGAGTCAGTATTTAAATTCAATAGTATAAAAGAGGAAGAGGTAAATAATATGCTATAAAATTTGGGGCCATGAGAAAATATAGCTATATTAACACAGAGTTACAAGAGCATGTCTGTCTGTCTCTCTGTGTGTCTCATGTTGTGGATACATTCTCATTTGTAAGCTAAGAGTGGAAAAGGAATATTCTACCTCTATAGATTTAGTATCATTTCTTGAAATAATAATGTCATGTTTACTCAAACCATAAAACAAAGGTAACAGGAACAGTTTGGGGGCCAAGAAACATTTATTCATTCATTCATTCCAAATTTATTGAGGAATGATTGACAAATATAATCATATATATTTAAAGTATACAACTTGATGATTATATATACATAGAGCTTCCCTGGTGGCTCAGACAGTAAAGAATCCACCTGCAAAGTGGGAGTCCCAGGTTCAATCCTGGGTCAGGAAGATCCCTGGAGAAGGGAATGGCTATGCACTCCAGTATTCTTTCTTGGAGAATCCCATCGACAGAGGAGCCTGGCATGCTATAGTGCATGGGGTTGCAGAGTCGAACACGACAGAGCAACAAATACATGCACACACATATACATCAATTCAGTTCAGTTCAGTCACTCAGACGTGTCTGACTCTTTGTGACGCCATGAACTGCAGCACTCCAGGTATACCTGTCCATCACGAATTTCCGGAGTCCACCCAAAGCCATGTCCATTGAGTCGGTGATGCCATCCAACCATCTCATCCTCTGTCATCCCCTTCTCCTCCTGCGCTCAATCTTTCCCACCATCAGTGTCTTTTCAAATGAGTCAGATCTGGTGGCCAAAATATTGGAGTTTCAGCTTCAACATCAGTCCTTCCAATGAACACCCAGGACTGATCTCCCCCAGGATGGACTGGTTGGATCTCCTTGCAGTCCAAGGGACTCTCAAGCATCTTCTCCAACACCACAGTTCAAAAGCATCAATTCTTCAGTGCTCAGCTTTCTTTACAATCCAACTCTCACATCCATACATGACCACTACCCAAAGCCATGTCCATTGAGTCGGTGATGCCATCCAACCATCTCATCCTCTGTCATCCCCTTCTCCTCCTGCGCTCAATCTTTCCCACCATCAGTGTCTTTTCAAATGAGTCAGATCTGGTGGCCAAAATATTGGAGTTTCAGCTTCAACATCAGTCCTTCCAATGAACACCCAGGACTGATCTCCCCCAGGATGGACTGGTTGGATCTCCTTGCAGTCCAAGGGACTCTCAAGCATCTTCTCCAACACCACAGTTCAAAAGCATCAATTCTTCAGTGCTCAGCTTTCTTTACAATCCAACTCTCACATCCATACATGACCACTGGAAAAACCATAGCCTTGACTAGACAGACCTTTGTTGACAACATAATGTCTCTGCTTTTTAATATGCTGTCTAGGTTGATCATAACTTTCCATCCAAGGAGTAAGCGTCTTTTAATTTCATGGCTGCAATCATCATTTGCAGTGATTTTGGAGCCCAGAAAAGCAAAGTCAGCCACTGTTTCCACTGTTTCCCCATCTATTTGCCATGAAGTGATGGGACCAGATACCATGATCTTAGTTTCTGAATGTTGAGTTTTAAGCCAACTTTTTCACTCCTCTCTTTCGTTTTCATCAAGAGGCTCTTTAGGTCTTCTTCATTTTCTGCCATAAGGGTGGTGTCATCTGCATATCTGAGTGTTAGTGTTATTCGCTCAGTCGTGCCCGACTCTTTGCGACCCCATGGACTGCAGCCCTCCAGGCTCCTCTGTCCATTACTAGAATGAAAACTGACCTTTTCCAGTCCTGTGGCCACTGCTGAGTTTTCCAAATTTGCTGGCATATTGAGTGCAGCACTTTCACAGTATCGTCTTTCAGGATTTGAAATAGCTCAACTGGAATTCTATCACCTCCACCAGGTTTGTTCATAATGATGCTTCCTAAGGCCCACTTGACTTCACATTCCAGGATATCTGCCTCTAGGTGATTTATCAGACCATCATGATTATCTTGGTCATGAAGATCTTTTTTGTACAGTTCTGTGTATTCTTGCCACCTCCTCTTAATATCTTCTTCTTCTGTTAGGTCCATACAATTTCTGTCCTTTACTGAGCCCATCTTTGCATGAAATGTTCCAGTATATGTGTATGTATGTGTATGTGTTAGGTCCATACCATTTCTGTCCTTTATTGAGCCCATCTTTCTTGAAATAGGCTAGAGAGCTCTTCAAGAATGATGGGCTCAATTAAGGACAGAAACGATATGGACCTAACACATATACATACATACACATATAGTGGAATGATTATCAAGATCAAGGTAATTCACACATCTCATATAGTTAACCCTTTTTTTGTTGTTTCGTTGGTGAGACCACTTAATATACACTTCTAGCAACTTTCAAGTATGCAGTAGCCAATGCTAAGTTGCTTCAGTTGTGTCCCATTCTTTGCAACCCTAGGGGCTGTAGCCGGCCAGGCTCCTCTTGTCCCTGGGATTCTCCAGGAAAGAATACTGGAGTGGGCTGTGTGCCCCCTTCCAGGGGATCTTCGTGATCCAGGGATCAAACCTTCATATTCTATGTCTCCTGCATTGTCCGATGGATTCTTTACCACTAGCAACACCTGGAAGCCCGCAGTACCCAATACCATACTATTAACTATAATCACCATGCTGTACTTCATATCCCAGAACTTGTTATAACTGAAAGTTTGTACCCATCAATCTACTTTCCCCCATCTTCCCTTCATGCCTCTATTTCATATACAATTGATACCATATAGTATTTTTCTTTATCTTATTTCAGTTAGCATAATGCTCTCCAGTTTTATCCATGTTGTCCCAAATGGCAGAATTTCCATCTTTCTCATGGTTGAATATTATTCTTGAGTGTGTGTATCACATTATATTAATTCACTAATCTGTCAATGGACATTTAAGTTATTTCTATATTTCATGAATAATGCCAAATAAACATAGCAGTTCATGGGGTTGCAAAGAGTCACTAACGATTTAGTGACTAAAGAAAAACAACAAAACATGGGAGAGCAGCTACCCCTTTAAGATCCAGTTTTGCTTTCCTTTGGAGTGGAATTACCGGACCCCACGGTAGTTCTTTGGCCACCTGATGGGAAGAAATGACTCATTCGAAAAGACCTCGATGCTGGGAAAGATTGAAGGTGAGAGCAGAGGGAGATGACAGAGGATGAGATGGTTGGAAGGCATCACCAAGTCAATGGACATGAATTTGAGTAAGCTCCAGGAGTTGGTGATGGACAGGGAAGCCTGGCGTGCTGCAGTCCATGTGGTTGCAAAAAGTTGGACATGACTAAGTGACTGAACTGAACTGAACTGAACTGATGGTAGTTCTAATCTTTAACTTTTTTTAAAGAGCCTTCTTACTGTTTACCATAATGGTTGACCCAATTTATATTTTCACCAACAATGTACAAGGGTTCTCTTTTCTCCAAAGCCTCACCAACATTAACTGTCTCCTCTCATTTTGATAATAGCCATTCTAACAGGTGTGAGGTGATATCTCATTGTGGTTTTGATTTGCATTTCCCTGATGATTAGTGATGTTAAGCATCTTTTAATGTATCTGTTTGTTATTTGTATGTCTTCTTTGGGGAAAAAAAATGTCTATCCAGATTCTTTGCTCATTTTTAATTGTATTATTTGCTTTTGTGCTATTGAGTTGCAGATATTTTCTCTCATTCTGCAAGTTTCTTCTCAATTTATTTTTGTATCCTTTGCTGGGGAGAAGTTCTCTAGTTTGATGTAGTGTCACTTGTTTGTTTTAGCTTTTTCCCCTGTGCTTATGGTCTCTTACCCAAGAAATTATTGTCAAGACCAAGGAGCTTTTATGCTGTTTTCTTCTATGGGTTTTATGGTTTCACTCACTGAGAAATGAGTATCATTCTTCATAACCAGGCCAAGTTTCAATGTCTATGACAGGTGAAACTTTATATCTGATTTGGAGAATAGTTTGTATTTCTGAGTTTCATGAGATAGAGGCAGGGCTCTCCTTTCAAAATCCAGATAGGAAACAATACATGAAAGTCTGCTAATGGACTGGATCCCTTTACAACATATTTTAAAGGCTATACCAAATACTGTAATATTCTATTTTATAGTTATGCAATTAGATAGAATCCATATTATGGTATTTTAGAAAGCAAAATTATAAAATAATAATTCATAGTTTATATAACCCATATGAAATATTCTTTACAACTTCTCTAAGCATGGCTAAAACAAAAATATAGAAATATAACTTATCAAAATAGTATAACATTTACAATGATTCATCAGTAATTCTTGCTTAAAAATAATGATGCATCAATAAAAATTAAACAGCTTAAATTGCTCTGATCTTGATTTTTAAAAATCTTTATGGATATTTTAGCAGAATCTGTTTTTATACGTAAGAAAATAATCATATAAGCAGTTCTTTATCTGAGGACACTTGGCAGTATTTTCTTTCTTTTAAAGAAGTGCTAGTGATTAATTCCAGGCATAATATTTGAGCAAAGTCACCCAAATTGGCTAATAAATGCAGATGCAAAAAAAAAAAATGACATATAAGCTTAATGTTCTTATATACCAAGACATTTTCCCACACAAATGACAATTACCTATATAGCCCATCATATGATCCTTACGTGAAAGTGAAAGTTAAGTATCTCAGTTGTTAAGTATCTCGACTCTTTGCCACCCCATGGACTGTAGTCCACCAGGCTCCTCCATCCATGGAATTCTCCAAGCAAGTGTACTGGAATGGGTTGCCATGTCCTTCTCCAGGGGATCTTCCCGACCCAGAGATTGAACCCAGGTCTCCCACATTGCAGGCAGATGCTTTACCATCTGAGCCACCAGGGAAGCCCCATGATCCTTATGTAATATATCATAAAGTTTCCTGAGTCCTAGTGTAGACAATATTTGATATTAGATTTATATACAGGTCTAAGATGGTATATACAGAGAAGGCAATGGCACCCACTCCAGCACTCTTGCCTGGAAAATCCCATGGACAGAGGAGCCTGGTGGGCTGCAGTCCATGGGGTCGCTAAGAGTTGGACATGACTGAGCGACTTCACTTTCACTTTTCACTTTCATGCATTGGAGAAGGAAATGGCAACCCACTCCAGTGTTCTTGCCTGGAGAATCCCAGGGACGGGGGAGCCTCATGGCCTGCCGTCTATGGGGTCGCTCAGAGTCGGACACGACTGAAGCAACTTAGCAGCAGCAGCAGCAGCAAGATGGTATATAAACAAGTAATTGCTGTTCTTTGCAATGATGGTACTCACAGTTCATTTGCTCCAGTTGTTTTTCATAATCTTGCTCCTTTCAGCCATCTTGTTAGTGTTTGTACAGACTCACTTGCATATATTCACCTCAAATGGCATTCCCTAAATAGTCATTGTAAGGTAGAAAAAAATAGCCCTATTAATGAGATCAATTGAAAATTTTAGCTCTGTAGCATATTTGTGTCTTTATGGAATATATAATCATTCTTTAACTTTTCAAACAATCTAGGTGTCCTGCAATTGAAAGAAGATACTATTGAAAGTTTGCTGGCTGCAGCTTGTCTCCTGCAGCTGACTCAAGTCATTGAAGTCTGCTCCAATTTTCTTATAAAGCAGCTCCACCCTTCAAACTGCTTAGGGATTCGATCATTTGGAGATGCCCAAGGCTGTACAAAGCTCCTAAATGTGGCGCATAGATACACAATGGTAAAATCAATTGATTCATATTGTATTTATAATATATTAACACAATATCTACAGAGAAGGCAATGGCACCCCACTCCAGTACTCTTGCCTGGAAAATCCCATGGATGGAGGAGCCTGGTGGGCTCCAGTCCATGGGGTCGCTAAGAGTCGGGGATGACTGAGTGACTTCACTTTCACTTTTCACTTTTCACTTTCATGCATCGGAGAAGGAAATGGCAACCCACTCCAGTGTTCTTGCCTGGAGAATCCCAGGGACAGGGGAGCCTGGTGGGCTGCCACCTATGTGGTCGCACAGAGTCGAACATGACTGAAGCAACTTAGCAGCAACACAATATCTAACCTAATGAAATGTTTACTGATATGTGTGTTTAGAACCATTCCAAGGTAAAGATTATAATGTTGGGATAACATTAAAAAGCAATATAGATTTATATAATTTTCAAATTACTTGCACATAATAAATATTAGCTAAAAATATTGGCCTGGT
>SJYT01059927.1:0-20622 GCA_006410635.1 Cephalophus harveyi | reverse complement strand
ACAAGTACATAAAAGTGAACAATAAAGAATCACAACTAAAAGCAACAATAAAATTAATATTACAATTCTATAATTGAGATATATATAATTTAAAAGTATTTCTAGAGTTTTATACAGACCTCAAAATTTTCAAACTTGCAATATTTAGATTCTCTAAAAAAGTTCTTGTAAAACTTTGCCTCTGTTCTTCCCACCCTTGGTCATTTTTCAATATTTGAAGTTTTAAACATGTTCCTGAAATGATACCATATTATAATGGATTGACATTTTAACATATTATTTACTTATGCTATTTATATTCATATGTCCTAAATAGAGATGCTATATAAATTATAGAACAGTGGTTCAAAGGTTAATCCTACTACAAAAGCCAAGCATGAAAACTTCCTGTTAAATTACTTAAATTCTTGAACTATGTATTAACAGTTTCCTGTCTGGTATCTTACTCTTGCTGACAAAACACATTCTGATAAACAGCTTGAATTATTTTTGTTGCTCAAAATGAACTTGTCTTCCTTTTCCTATTATGTGACTGAAACTGAATGCTAAAGCAGGATGTACATAAAAATGCAACAATGTTGTCTCCTTTCATCTCTCTTTAGTTATTTTAGTATCTATTATAAATTTGGTAAAATATGCCAAGATCATGCTATAATAATGCTTTAATACTACTGCATTGATAATATAAAATGCAAATAACTTTAATGTCTAAGAATAATGTTTATCTCTAACAATTTAGTCATTTGAACCATAGACTGAATAAACAGATTGTCTTATCTAATGTGAGTGGGCCTCATCCAGAAATATCCTCACAGACACACCTAGAATAATGTTTGGCCAGAAGACTCCAGGGCTGAGTCAAGTGGACACATAAAATAGACTATCACAGTAATATAATTAGTAGTCTGCATTGATGGAACATTCAGGAACTAGGCTATATTCATTTAATATGATTTAACACAATGTAATTGTGGATTTTAAAAGATGAATACCAAATCAAGGGCACACACACAAAAGACACTTGGGAAGGTGATTAAAAGAAAGCATTTACCTTGAAATTAGGAGTAAAATAAAACAATTTAAAATTAATCTTAAACTTGACTAAATATCTGTTTTATAGTACTGGATATTTCAGTGCCATATGTATATAATTTAATTAGCCATTGAGGTTTTACATACTAGGCTAATCTTCCTCTTTTTTTCCTCTCTCTATTTTTATTTTCTTTCATCGGACAGTAGATAGAAAGGAGAACGAGATATGGGATCATGCATAACAGTTATACAGCTTCAAAGTTTACATACACTATCAGTAATAGGTAGCCATAAGTTTTGGAGTGTTTTATCTTTTTCTTAACCCTTTCATAAAAATTATGTCATTTATGAAAGTCAGTTGTAGTATCAAATAAAATGAAGCAGACCTGAAGGCATAAATGTGAGTCCACGCTTAGCCATTTACTGTGCAGGAGATCAAACCAATTCACAGCCTGTTTTCTCATCACAGTAATTACACTTTCCACAAGATTGCATTGGTGTGACTTAATGTTTATAAAAGAAATTTTTAAAGTGTGAAGTGCTGTACAAGTATAATGAATTATTAGTTTTAGTACTAACTTCACCACTTTGCTATAGGTGAGAGGGTTTTCAACAAGGAACATCTGCTATAGTAAATTCAACAGTTCTCCCCCTGGTGCTTGCCTTAGTCACAAGGAGGCTCTTTGTCAGGCAAGTCAACTTGGAATTTATGGTCTTAGAGCCTCCTGATGGGACTATCAAGCTTGATGATTGGAGTATGGAGAATTTTGTTATTAGGTTAACTGAGTTTCACAATGAATAAACTCAAGGGGATAAGTGGTTCATTGGCAGAAGTCTCACCTCCCACAATGACTGAACTCAGTCAGAATGGAGATGAAAGAATGATCTGGTTTATCCAGATCCCCCAGTTATAAACAGGCTGTCTTAAGCTGCTTCCAAAATATCAGTGTACTAGGCAATATAAGTTACCAACTAAACAGCTAAATGAAAAATAATGAGATAAGAATATTCCTTTATATCAATTTCAAAAGTATATTTTACTGAATTTAAACTTAAGATCTTCACTATGAAAAATATTCAAAATGGTAATTGTGTTGTCAAATAAATATATATAGTATTATAAATAGAAAAAACATAGTAATGTTTTGATTTTAAAAGTTGAAACATAACTACCTGAGATTTGATACTTGACAAAAATACAGCACAAATGACAGAAGGGAGAATTAAGGTAAAATATATAAAAATTGAAAGATAGCCCCACTATCCCTCAACAAACAACTCCATAAGAGTCACTTTCAGATCTTAACTTGTAGATCTTTATTCATTACAAAATATACCTTTGCCTTGATTAATAGATCATGTTTTTTCACAAGAGGAAGAAGTTTTTAATTGACCTCTTTCTCATTGCAAAATAATTCAGTATGTTGCCCCCTCAAATGCACAGCCTCCCCCAGGCCTTCTTTGATTCCTCAGCTTCAGAAGGCACATCCGACCCCCCTCTCATGGGCGGCAATAGCATCTATTTTTTATAAATGCATATATCTGTCTCTCTGACTTTTTCTGAAGTTTAACAAAGTAAAATGCTTTGATAAGCTTATTCTGTTAAGAAGTTAAAGTACAAAATTTCAGTAGATCTCTCTTTTCTAGGAACACTTCATCGAGGTAATACAGAACCAAGAATTCCTCCTCCTTCCAGCTAATGAGATTTCAAAACTTTTGTGCAGTGATGACATTAATGTGCCTGATGAAGAAACCATTTTCCAGGCTCTAATGCTCTGGGTGGGGCATGATGTGCAGGCTAGGCAACAAGACCTAGCAATGCTGCTTTCTTACATCAGATTGCCGTTACTTCCACCACAGGTATGGAAACTTACTCAGGTAATGGAAATTATAATTCTAAATGACAACTGGACATTAATCTATTCCTTACTTCCCTGGTGGCTCAGACGGTAAAGCGTCTGCCTACAATGCGGGAGACCTGGGTTTGATCCCTGAGTGGGGAAGATCCGCTGGAGACGGAAATGGCAATCCACTCCAGTACTATTGCCTGGGAAATCCCATGGACAGAGGAGCCTGGTAGGCTACAGTCCATGAGGTCGCAAAGAGTCAGACATGACTGAGCGACTTCATTTATCTGTTTTATATGGAGAATTTCTAGTACAGGATTTGTTTCACAGAAGGACAAATACAGCCTTCAGTTAGCAATATTAATAATGATAAGAGAGAGGGGAAAGAAGGTTTAATAAAAAACCTACAAATAATCTCCAAACTTTAGCATACTCAGTAGTTTCAGTTCACCAAACAGCAACTGTAACAAGCAGGGCAAATGACTACAGCTAACTCTTTTTCTTTTCCTACCACCTTCTGGGAAAGGTGATAGTAATTATTACAATAACATCCCAGAAGAGACTCTAGGAAGGAGTTAGATTCTGAATAAAACCTACTAACATGAGCAATTAACTGCTATGATTGAAACCATATTAAAGAGTTTCAGATGCACTAGAGCATCATTATAGTCAGTGATCAACTTTTGTTGAAATACATAACAATGCTATGTTAGTTTCAAGTATATGGTAGATTTTATGTATATATATAAACTGAGCATAACACACTCCAGGACCATCCATGTTATTGCAAATGGGAATTTTTTTAATGGCTGAGGAGTATTCCAGTGTGTGTGTATACACCACATCTTCTGGTGAGTAGGCTTATGTCTCTTCTCAGTTAGTTGTTTCACCTGAGGCATCCCAGGATTAGTGCCTGTAGTCTATTGGATAGGGGCAGGTCTGGCTGCTATTAAGCTAAAGGGAAGTTTCCAAAATGGCCCTTGCTAGGACCAGTGTCCACATGGTAGAATGAACTCCCACAATGGTTGCTGCCCATGTCTGATTCTAAGGTGAGCTATCTATTGCCTTTCCTGGTGACTCTAAAATCAGCTGGTAGCTCTGACCCTGTCTCCTTTCAAGTTCCTGTTTTTTCCCTGGATCCCAAGCCATGTGAAATTTTGTGTGTTCCCTTTAAGGATAGAGTCACTATTTCCCACAGCCCTCTGAGTCTCCTGAATATAAACCTTGCTGATCTTCAAAGCTAAATAGTCTGGAGTCTTCCTGGTACAGGACACCTGGACTAGGGAGCCCAGTGTGGGGCTTAGAGCCCTCACTCTTTTGAAGGGTTGTAATTATTCTCCTGTTTGTGGATCACCCACCCTAGGATTTTGGGTCTTGACTGTACCAAGATTCTATCTCTCCTACCTAACTTGTGATTCTGTCTTTACATCTTTAGTTGTAAATGATCTTTTCTGGTAGGTTCTGGTCTTTTTTAAAATCAATAGTTATCCTGGAAAGAGTTGTAATTTTCATGTGCCCACAAGAAGAGGTGAGTTCAGAGTCTATTCTCTGCCATCTTTGGAACTCCCAGTATACATTTACTCTTAAGACTGGAAGCTTGTTTGAAACTCAGCTTCTCAGGCCCCCACCACAAACCTACTGAAACAATTTATGCAGCTGAAGCCAAGGAATCTGTATTTTAGCAAGTTTTTCAGATGACTCTTAAAAATTTGAGGTGCACTGGTATACAGGTTCAGAAGCCCTTAATTTTATACTTCATAAAGGAGGTACCTGGAATCTCACCAGCCAAGTCAAAACAGTGATCCATCAGAGATAACGAGTGGGGTGAGAACAGAGCTGAGGTTAACCAGTGCAGCACAGGAAACTTCAGGGAAGTTTTATGGGGTAAGATTAGTACCTCCTTTCCAACAACCCGATTGCTGCTCCTGACAGTATCCTATGATAGCTAATGTGGACTCCGAACTTCTAAGAATCAATCTAAATGACCCTTGGAAAAATTCTAAAAAGGCTTGTAACTTCTCAGCTAGTCTCAGGAAGAATACTTTACCTAGATTTTATTTCATTCAACTGGGGTCATATTATCTGTCAGGCAACATTGGTTAGAAAAGGTTGATGTCATATACTACTGACAATGAATCACCTAATTACTAATACATGTACTTTGCCTGTGTATACATGCACATATATAGATAAAAAACACCTGCTTTGTGCTTTGATTTGATGATAAATCAAATACCCCATGGTGATCTTACTTTAATTGGTCATGTTTGCTCTACTTCCCTTAAATCAACCAAAAATTTGATTGCTTCTCTAGCTACATGCAGTAGGACAAGAGATGCTTGCTTTTGTGCAGACACAGCCATTTACTTCGCTTTCAGCAACACATTTTATGAGTGCTTTTTCACTTTTATTCCTGGAGATTGTATGCAAAATACATATTCAAATGAGGAATGGTATGTCAAATAAATTTTCATTAATAAATTAGTTGCTACAATGAGGCTTTTAGTCATAAAATATGTTACTTAGGTAACTTAAAATATTAAATAGTAACACATACATTAGAATTAGCTTGAGTTTCCTGCAAAATTATATAAATGAAAATGTTACCTCTAATGATCTGCTCTTTACTTCATATACCATGCATCATTACTTTTCAGTTACTGGCAGATCTTGAAAACAGCTCCATGTTTACTGGTGATCTTGAATGTCAGAAACTCCTGATGGAAGCTATGAAGTATCATCTCTTACCTGAGAGAAGACCCCTGATGCAAAGTCCTAGGACAAGGCCTAGAAAATCAACTGTGGGAGCACTTTATGCTGTAGGAGGCATGGATGCTATGAAAGGTAACAGAAGCAAATTAATTACTCTTAACACCCTCCAAATTGTGAGGGCAGTATTAAAGCCATATTGAAATGTGTGCATCTAAAGTTAATTTTGTATAAATAAAGTAATATAAATTTTCTGATACCTTTTATTTTACTATTGCCTTATGGGATATAAGCCTTTCATTAGAGTTTCCTTAACTGTTAATAGGTACTTTTTTCCTTATGACAGTAATTTATTTTTCTATGATAAAATTAATTTCTTTATATTGAAGTATAGACTTATTATATTAGTTTCAGGTGTACAGCATGGTGATTCAGTATTTTTTTAGATGATACTCTAAGTTGTTGCAAGATAATAGCTGTGATCCCCTGTGCTATAAAATGGATCCTTGCTACTTGTCCATTTTATTAACAGTAGGTTGTACCTGTTAATCCCATACCCCTAATTTGTCCCTCCCTCCTTCCCTCTCATTTTTAGTAACTACAAGTTTGTTTTCTATATGTGTGTATCTCTTTCTGTATTCAATATACATTTGTGTCAATTTTGGGGGGTATTTCACATATAAGTGATATCATATACAGATTTATATTTGTCTGACTTACTTCAAAAGCATAATATTGTCTAGGCCCATCAATGTTACTGTAAATGGCAGAATTTCCCTCTTTTTTGTCAGAATAATCTTTCACTGTGTGTGTGTGTGTGTGTGTGTGTGTGTGACACACACAATGAAATATGCCAAAGAATGCTCAAACTACTGCACAATTGCACTCATCTCACAGGCCAGTAAAGTAATGAGCATCATGGACTCGATGGACGTGAATGTGAGTGGACTCAGAGAGATGGTGATGAACAGGGACGCCTGGCGTGCTGCGATTCATGGGGTCGCAAAGAGTCGGACACGACTGAGCAACTGAACTGAACTGAACTGATGATCACACAGTCAAAATTTTTAAATGGTTGAATGCTAAACTTCAGGCTTTTGTGCATGCCAGGTATTCAGTAAATTTTCACTTACTAAAATAATGAATTCTGAGAAACAGTATGGCAGGGAAGAAATAAAAGCTAACATAGTGATTTTTAAGTTCATTTGAAAATAGATGGAGGAAATGACTAAATTAGATAGATTCACAACTGCAGGAACTATTGTTCTAAACAATACCACAAAGTTTAGTTGATTTTGTTCACCCTTGAATAGATCATAAGTGAGAGTTGAATAGGAACTTTGAAATGAAGTAAGAAGCAGTATTTGCAACATTTTAGAGCAGAAAGTTGATAAACACAGAAAAAACTGTGAAGTGAGTCCCAAAGAAAAAGATTAGTTAAAAAAAGAAAAACTCTTTTTCAATCAAACACAGAGTTGCCATAATAAGCCAGCTAGATGATCTGCATTTTGAAGCCAGCTAGATGATCTGCATTTTGATTAGTAGGAAAATGGGCTAAAAACACTTCAGAATTAAAGATACAAAACTATCAGTCATATATGTTCATAGATGCAGATAAGAGATATAGAATAAATTCATCTTTTATATTTTATTTAATGTTTGGAAAAAATAACTTGGCTTTAAGAAGACTTCTACATCATTTTAATGTAAGTCTTCTATACATAGTTGATTAATGTAGCTTGGTATAATTTCCTACTAACTTCATCATTAATACCTCCATAATTTTAACAATCAGTGCAGCCTAGGTTTCATTTCAAGAAGATCTCTTCAAGAAAATTAGAGATACCAAGGGAACATCTCATGCAAAGATGGGCACAATAAAGGACAAAAATGTTATTATGTGAATCATGTGAATTAACACTGAAGGCCCATTTAAAAGGAATTTTCTTTTCTGTTCCTTTAGTCATTTGTGTTTTAGATAAACACATACAGACTAAATTGAGTAAAATAAAAGGGCATAAATTAGTATATTGAATGTTCATAGTTAAGTAAAACCATAATGGATGTGTGAACAGTTAGTAATGCATTCCAAAGCAGTTTTTGTTGTAAAATATGGTGTCTGGAACCTGTGTTAGTACTAACAGTAGCATATTATAGCCAAAGAAGTCATTATAAACATATAAACCATATATATTAAATAAACTATTTTATTCTCACTTTTCCATTTGGATTCAGAAGTGGTGAAATATTATCCTTGCCTTGTCTTACAGGTTGGAGAATTATCTGGGCTACTTATTTTAATTTCAACTGCAATCACTGAGTTTATACTATAAATATAGATACAGAAATATAATATGAATGATGAAAACATTTTGCACAAGTAGTTTTTAGCATTGTTTAATATTCCTTTAACAGGTACCACTACAATTGAAAAATATGACCTGCGGAACAACAGCTGGCTACATATTGGCACCATGAATGGGCGTAGGCTTCAGTTTGGAGTTGCTGTTATTGATAACAAACTCTATGTTGTGGGAGGAAGAGATGGTTTAAAAACTTTGAATACTGTGGAATGTTTTAATCCAGTTGGCAAAATCTGGACAGTGATGCCTCCCATGTCAACACACAGGCATGGTTTAGGTAAGAGCTTAATGTTGTATAGTTTCTAAAGACTACATTTACTAGAGCTTAAAGAAGTGGATATCATTGAAATTTAGTCATACTCTTATATTCAAAATGTCTGAAAATTCTGAAAAGCTTAAATAAATGGTAAAAGCGTGTGAAAGTTTTTTCCTTGTTTCAGGTGTCATACTTGTTGTAACTGTACCTCCATTCCACTGGTATTTTAAAGGGGTCCCGCTTCAGGAAGGGTAAAACCTTTTAGAAAGAATACATTGTTGAGAAGCATGCAACTACAACAAGTTTTCTTCTAAGGTCAGTTTAGAGAAAAGAACACTTGCTAACGGAGAGACAATGTGTTTCTAGTTATTAGTGTCCCTTCCCATAAGAATCAAATCTATATTTAGGCAAAAGTCTTCAGATGCAGTTTGAAGGCAGGGCTATTTAGAAAAACCACTTGCTTTGAGAGCAGCCCTAATTTATACTTAAGTCAGAGGTTCCCAAGAAGCATAAGAAGGAATAGAAACTTCTTGAAGAGTGAAGAACTTTGATTCTCCTGATGGCTTGTCAAGGTCCGCTTTTCTTAGTGCTAGACTCCGTATGTTTCAATACTACAGAGTTTGTTTTTTAAGAAAAGAATTATTGCATTGCTTTTAAAGAACCAAATTTTACACAGCTAAGGTGTGACATATCCAAGATGGGTATTGTTTGCCCCAGTATAACTGATAAATTATAGCAAATGATAGACTATGTAATTATTCAGCTCAGTTCTGTATGTGTGATTTTTTAGAAAAAATATCTTACAGAGACACCAAAGAAAATTTTAAAACTCTTAATTGCTATTGCTAAAGAGATAAGAGAGGTAGTGTGGATGGCAAATTGGGATGGTGAAGAAGGTGGCAGGAGGAACCAGTAACGTGAATTCCCAGAGCAGATGAGAAACAGAAAGGAGCTATTCATGGAATCCAATAGAAAAAACCAGATTGATTATATTCTTGCAGCCAAACATGGAGAAGCACTATACAGTCAGCAAAAACAAAACTGGGGGCATACTCTGGTTCAGACCATGAACTCGTTATTGCCAAATTCAGACTTAAATTGAAGAAAGTAGGGAAAACCAGTAGATGACTTAAATCAAATCCCTTATGATTATATAGTGGAAGAGACAAATATATTCAAGGTATTACATCTGATAGAGTGCCTGAAGAACAAAAGACAGAGGTTCATGATATTGTACAGGAGGCAGGAATCAAGACAAGCCCCAAGAAAGAGAAATGCAAAAAGGCAACATGGTTATCTGAGGAAGCCTTACAAATAACTATGAAAAGAAGAGACGTAAAAGGCAAAGGAGAAAAGGAAAGATATACCCATTTGGATGCAGCATAGCAAAGAAGAGCAAGGAGAGATAAGAAAGCCTTCCTCAGTAATCAATGCAAAAGAATAGAGGAAAACAATATAATGGGAAAGACTAGAGATCTCTTCAGGAAAATCAGCGCTAGCAAGTGGATGTTTCATGCAAAGATGGGCTCAATAAAGGATAGAAATGGCATGGACTTAACAAGGGCAGAAGATATTAAGAGGTGGCAAGAACTACACAAAAAAGATCTTTATGACCCAGATAATCATGATGGTGTGATCACTCACCTAGAGCCAGACATTCTGGAATGTGAAGTCAAGGGAGCCTTAGAAAGCATCACTAGGAACAAAGCTAGTGGAGGTGATGGAATTCCAGCTGAGCTATTTCAAATCCTGAAAGACAGTGCTGTGAAATGACTGCACTCAATATGCCAGCAAATTTGGAAAACCCAGCAGTGGCCACAGGACTGGAAAAGGTTGGTTTTCATTCCAATCCCAAAGAAAGGCAATGCCAAAGAATGCTCAAGTGAAGTGAAGTCGCTCAGTCGTGTCCGACTTTTTGCGACCCCATGGACTGTAGCCTACTGGGCTCCTCTGTCCATGAGATTCTCCAGGCAAGAATACTGGAGTGGGTTGCCATTTCCTTCTCCAGGGGAACTTCCCAACCCAGGGATCGAACCTGGTCTCCCACATTGTAGGCAGACGCTTTACCGTCTGAGCCACAAACTACCTCATAATTGCACTCATCTCACACTCTAATAAAGTAATGCTCAAAATTCTCCAAGCCAGGCTTCAACAATACATGAACCATGAACTTCCAGATGCTCAAGCTGGATTTAGAAAAGGCAGAGGAATCAGAGATCAGGTTGCCAACATGGATCATAGAAAAAGCAAAAGAGTTCCAGAAAAACTTCTACTTCTGCTTTATTGATTATGCCAGAGCCTTTGACTGTGTGGATCACAATAATCTGTGGAAAATTCCTCAAGAGATGGGAATAGCAGACCATCTGACCTGCCTCCTGAGAAATCTACATGCAGGTTAAGATGCAACAGTTAGAACTGGATATGGAACAACAAACTGATTCCAAATTGGGAAAGGGATATGACAAAGCTGTATATTGTCATCCTGTTTATTGAACTTATATGCAGAGTACATCATGAGAAATGCTGAACTGTATGAAGCACAAGCTGGAATCAAGATTTACAGGAGAAATATCAATAACGTCAGATATGCAGCTAACACCACTCTTATGGCAGAAAGTGAAGAACTAAAGAGCCTCTTGATCAAAGTGAAAGAGGAGAGTGAAAAAGTTGGCTTAAAACTCAATATTCAAAAAACTAAGATCATGGCATCTGGTCCCATCACTTCATGGCAAATAGATGAGGAAACAGTGGAAACAGTGCCAGACTTTATTTTGGAGAGCTCCAAAATCACCGCAGATGGTGACTGCAGCCATGAAATGAAAAGATGCTTGCTCTTGGAAGAAAAGTTATGACCAACCTAGACAACGTATCAAAAACCAGAGACATTACTTTGCCAACAAATGTCTGTCTAGTCAAAGCTATGGTTTTTCCAGTAGTCATGTATGATATGAGAGTTGGACTATAATTAAAGCTGAGCATGGAAGAAATGATACTTTTGAACTGTGGTATTGGAGAAGACTCTCGAGAGTCTCTTGGACAGCATGGAGATCCAACCAGCCCATCCTAAAGGAAATCAATCCTGAATATTCATTTGAAGGACTGATGCTGAAACTTCCAATGCTTGGCCACCTGATTTGAACCACTGACACATTTGAAAAGACCTTGATGCTGGGAAAGATTTAAAGATGGGTGGAGAAGGGGACAACAGAGGATGAGATAGTTGGATGTCATCACTGATGCAATTGACATGAGTTTGAATAAACTCCGAAGTTGGTGATGGACAGGGAGGCCTGGCTTGCTGCAGTCAATGGGGTTGCAAAGAGTTGGACATGACTGAGCAAATGAACTGAATAGAACAAATTTCTAACTAAACTTCAAAAACCCCTGTCTACTGAGATGTCCTATGGGAATCATTTTTATCCCTTTAATAAAAATAAGGGATTAGAAAGATCTATCACACTTAGCCAACAGTTCTAGTATTTATCTAAGATTCAGTATCATATCTCATCTATCTTTTATATTTGAAAAATGACATTGAAACTGTGACAGAGAAAAATCATCTTTCCTTTTCTGTTAATTGCAAGAAATGGTGTGTTCATCTACTTTCTATGCCTTTAGCATTATAACCATGATACCCTTCCATGATATTTCCGAGGGTTAAAAGACCATATTTAGTTTTAGTTTCAAATCAAGATTGGCCAATTATTCATTAAATAGCTATTTACAAAACCATTAATAGACAAAAATCAAGTTTTTAAGTAGTCACTTCCTTGTAAAATGAAATATCTATTATATATGTCCTACCTAGGTGAGCTCTCATGCTATTTTTATCCTTTAGGTGTAGCCACACTTGAAGGACCAATGTATGCTGTTGGTGGCCATGATGGATGGAGTTATCTAAATACTGTAGAAAGATGGGACCCTGAGGGACGTCAGTGGAATTATGTGGCCAGTATGTCAACTCCTAGAAGCACAGTTGGTGTAGTCACATTAAACAATAAGTGAGTAGAGCCAAACATGCATGCGTTTGCTCCCATTTCTTGTAGTACAGCACTTCAGTGATGTGATACACCTGCCAATAAGCATTCTCAGTGACTAGGACATCCTAGTAATGGATTGTAAAAGGCCTTTGTTGGACCTCTTCCTTCATTATGATGGAAAATATTTATCTAAAATGAATATTTAATTAAATATCCTGAGACCAGCAGTAGCATTACTACCTGAGATCTATTTAGAAATGCTGAATCTTAACCCCAGCCCAGACCTCCTGAATCAGAATAGACATTTTAAGAAGATCCTCAAGTAACTTGTATTACACATTAAATTTGAGAAGAACTTTTGTAGGCAAGCCAGTTTCAATCTTACCCTCAAGAAGCTACCATTATTTGGTTATAAATTTTTCTTGACTTATCAAAACTTCAGTCTGTTTTTGTAGTATGCCAAGTCTTTTTTCTCTTTATAATTCACTCTCCTAAGTGTTCTAGAATTATAGCTAGTCCCATCTTTCTGAATCTTTCCTACTTTCTGATCACTTTCTTATGAGAGAAAATAATATATTGAAACTTGATAATATTAGAGGTTTCTACAAGCTTGAATTATTCTTCTTGCAGGTAACTTGTGTCCTTTCTGAAAAGGGATCTTTGGAGATAATGACAAGCATATAGGTGGAACTTGAATGATGAAAATTTCAGACACCAGGATGACAGTCTTGTGTGTCTGTATTGACTATTCATAAAGTCAGTATCTCATCATATAACTGGGTTCAATAGAAATTTCAATGCAGATGTTTTTTAGCACCTTGTGCATAAAGTAAGTGGAGAAGGCAATGGCACTCCACTCCAGTACTCTTGCCTGGAAAATCCCATGGACAGAGGAGCCTGGTAGGCTGCAGTCCATGCGTTCGCGAAGAGTCAGACAAGACAGAGTGACTTCATTTTCACTTTTCACTTTCATGCATTGGAGAAGGAAATGGCAACCCTACTCCAGTGTTCTTGCCTGGAGAATCCCAGGGATGGTGGAGCCTGGTGGGCTGCCATCTATGAGGTCGTGCAGAGTCGGACACGACTGAAGAGACTTAGCAGCAGCAGCATAAAGTAAGAAGTGTCTGTGGTTAACAGGAAACCCAAATTTACAGTGTTTTAGGGTTTAAAATACTCCTAAATCTGATTATCTCTAGCCTAACCTGAATGATATCCAGTGACTCAGTAGTGATCTCCTACCTATTACAGAACAGGCTGAAATAATTGAATTTAAATAATTTAATTTTGTCTTGCTAACTTGCTATTGTTCACAACTGAGCATGAAGGGCAGTAAACTATATGAAGGCACATAGTTTAATAAATGTTGATCTTCTCTATTGTTTGGAATTAACTTTAAATTAGACTAAAAATAATGTCAGAAAAACATCTATTTCTGCTTCATTGGCTACACAAAAGCCTTTGACTGTGTGGATCACAACAAAATGTAGACAATTCTTAAAGAGGTAAGAATACCAGACCACCTTACCTGCCTCCTGAGAAACCTGTATGCAGGTCAAGAAGCAACAGTTAGAACAGACATGGAACAATGGACTGGTTCAAAATTGAGAAAGGAGTATGTCAAGGCTGTGTATTGTCACCCTGCTTGTTTGACTTCTGTGCAGAGTGAAGTGAAAGTCGTTCAGTCATGTCTGACTCTTTCTGACCCCGTGGACTGTAGCCTGCCAGGCTCCTCTGTCCATAGAATTCTCCAGGCAATTCTACTGGAGTGGGTCTCCTGCATTGCAGGATGATTCTTACCAGCTGAGCTATCAGGAAAGCCCCCTCTATACAGAGTAGGTCATGCAAAATGCTGGGCTGGATGAATCACAAGCTGGAATCAAGATTGCTGGGAGAAATATCAACAACCTCAGATGTGCAGATGATAGCACTCTAATGGCAGAAAGCAAACAGGAACTAAAGGGCCTGTTGATGAAGGTGAAAGAGGAGAGTGAAAAAGCTGGCTTAAAACTCAGCATTTAAAGAATGAAGATCATGGCATCTGATCCCATCACTTCATGGCAAATAGGTGAGGAAAAAATGGAAACAGTGACAAACTTCATTTTTTGGGGCTCCAAAGTCACTATGGATGGTGACTGCAGCCATGAAATTAAAAGAAACTTACTCCTTGAAAGGAAAGCTATGACACAACTAGACAGCATATTAAAAAACAGAGACATTTTGCTGACAAAGATCTGTATAGTCAAAGCTATGGTTTTTCCAATAATCATATACGGTTGTGAGAGTTGGTGCATAAAAAAGGCTGAGTGCCAAAGAATTAATGCTTTTGAACTGTGGGGCTGGAGAAGAGAGTCCCTTGGACATCAAGAAGATCCAACCAAGCCTAAAAGAAATAAACCCTGTAAATTCATTGGAAGGACTGATGCTGAAGCTGAAACTCCAATACTTTGGCCACCTGATATGAAGAGCCAACTCACTGGAAAAGACCCTGATCCTGGGAAAGACTGAGGGCAGGAGGAGAAGGGGATGACAGAGGAGGAGGTGGTTGGATGGCATCAGTGACTCAATGGACATGAGTTTGAGTGGACTCCAGGAGATAGTGAAGGACAGGGAAGCCTGGTGTGCTACAGTCCATAGAGTCACAAAGAGTAGGCCATGAAAGAGTTGAACAACAATAACAAATTAAAAACACTGCTAATCCACCTGTGGCGGATTCATGTTGATGTATGGCAAAACCAATACAATATTGTGAAGTATTTAGCCTCCAATTAAAATAAATAAATTTATATTAAAAAATAAATACATACAAAAAATTGGCATTTTAAAATTATGAGAGAAATGTTATAGATAATACATCTTCTTAGGAAAAAAATCTGGATATTAGGTTTTATCCTATTCCAATCTTCCTGACCCAGGGATCGAACCCGGGTCTCCCGCATTGGAGGCAGACGCTTTAACCTCTGAGCCACCAGGGAAGCCCAACCTTTAATCTATTATATCAAAGAAACTTTCAAAAAAAATTATGAAACAGGTAGGTTTAGGGTAAGGTAGACTTTTTCAAATGCCTTCACAAATTCAGGCCTTTCGCTATAAAATCCTGAGGGAGTAGAATACACAGTCCAATGCTGTGTGCAGTGTATTTTCACTTTCATTCTATGCACAAATATATACACACATACACATACTTCTGTCTTTATTCTAGGCTATATGCTATTGGTGGACGTGATGGAAGTTCCTGCCTCAAATCTATGGAATATTTTGACCCACACACTAACAGGTGGAGTTTGTGTGCTCCAATGTCCAAAAGACGTGGAGGTGTAGGAGTTGCAACATACAATGGATTCTTATATGTGGTTGGAGGCCATGATGCCCCTGCTTCTAACCATTGCTCCAGACTTTCTGCCTGTGTTGAACGGTAAAATATTTCTATTTATTCATTATTTATTTGGTTATTTGTTTTTTTCAGAAATGAGAAGGATTTTTAAGCTGCCAAAATGTAGTCTTCCAAATAAGTGTTAATCCTTTCAGAGGTTTAATTTTTTTTTAAATTTTATCCTTACTTCTAGACTCAGAATATTTTGAATAAATCTTGCATATGCATTCCAGATTCATCATGAGAAGTGTATGAAAAGAATACATTGTTTTATTATTTAGCAGTCACTCTATAAAATGAGACAGAAGAATAAATATACTTTTATGACAAGCTATATCACTCAGCTATTCACTGGCTCAAATCACAACTTTACTGTTTCAAAAACTGAATCAGTTCTCAAAGGATAAAGGCTTCACTTCAGTTCAGTTCAGTTGCTCGGTCATGTCCGACTCTTTGCAACCCCATGAATTGCAGCACGCCAGGCCTCCCTGTTCATCACCAACTCCAAGGCTTATCACTGCAAAATAAACAGAAAAAAATCCCAAGGAGAGGTGTTTATGATGTTCTGAACAATGACTGTATTGCATTAAGTATTTAATTTCTCACAGGTAGCTTCCTTGAATGGGAGACATTAATCTGGATGAACAAAGTGTGCTACATTTTTTGTCAGTCATGTTACTTTGTAGCTTTACCACTCACATTCTATTCCTAAATTGGGAAGATCCTCTAGAAAAGGGAATGGCTATCCATCCCAGTATTCTTGCCTGGAATACTCCATGGACAAGGAGACTGGCAGGCTACAGTCCACTGGATCACAAAGTCAGACACGACTGAGCAACTAACATTTTCACTTTTCCCTTTCAAGATAGAGTGCATGAACACACTACATATATGTGTGTGTGTATATATATATATGTATTTGTATATGTATATGTATAAAGTGAAGTGAAGTCACTCAGTAGTGTTTGACTCTTTGTGACCCCATGGACTGTAGCCTACCATGCTCCTCTGTCCATGAGGTTTTCCAGGTAAGAGTACTGGAGTGGGTTGGCATTTCTTTCTCCAGAGGATCTTCCTGACCCAGGGATCGAACCTGGATCTCCCACATTGTAGGCAGATGCTTTACTGTCTGAGTCACCAGGGAAGTCCTATATATATGTATATATACACACAAACATAGCAGTTGATAATAGCCTAAGTCCAAGTGACAAATTTAGTCAGTTATCAGAATTCAGAAGACAGATCAGTATGGATGCCATCTGTCAAGAGAAATTCATGGACCAGGTAGAATGTGTAATTTGTAGGCATAAAAAAGAATGGAGGGAATTTCAGGTCTAGGAAAAAACACAACCCAAACCATGAAAGCAAAGGAGAAAGCATCATAGATATGAGCAGAGACTTTAGACTTAAAGGTATTTGGAAGAGCAATTAAAAACTCAATTATGTACCAGATTTTTGATAGCCAGAAATGCCAAGATGAAAACTTTTGGATTTTATCTCACAGACAAAAGGATAATTAAATTTGGGAGAAATGGAATATTGCAACGAAAAATAGTTTGGAGAAAATTTATTTAACAGTCATATATAGGATAAAATGCAGGCAGAAAAGACTAAAGGAAAGCATACAAATACTATTATTTTTCTTCTGAAGGGCATAATTGATAGTGCTAATACCTTGTTTCTTACAGGGAATAATTGATCTTTGGTCGTTTTTTTTTTTTTTTCCCCTAAGTTTAATCCTAAATGATTGGCTCCCTGCTACTCAGTATATATCTGGAATGCTTTTCAAGAGATTGGTTCCTAACAGATGCAAACAAATTTTAAGAATTATGCAAAACATAAAGAAGGTCAATTACTGTCTCAAACGTATAATACAGTTCAGTTCAGTCACTCAGCCATGTACCACTCTTTGCAACCCCGTGGACTGAAGCATGCCAGGCTTCCCTGTCCATCACCAACTCCTGGAGCTTGCTCAACCTCTTGGATCCATCCATCCATCTTGGTTGGATGCCATCCAACCATCTTATCCTCTGTTATCCCCTTCTCCTCCTACCTTCAATCTTTCCCAGTATTAGGGTCTTTTCCAATGAGTCAGTTCTTCACATCAGGTGGCCAAAGTATTGGATATTATAGTTAAATATATGTGGGCTTTCCTGGTGGCTCAGAAGGTAAAGCATCTACCTGCAATGTGGGAGACCTGGGTTTGATCCCTGGGTTGGGAAGATCCCCTGGAGAAGGAAATGGCAATGCACTGGAGTACTCTTGCCTGGAAAATTCCACGGATAGAGGAGCCTGTTAGGCTACAGTTCATGGTATCGCAAAGAGTCGGACACAACTGAGCGACTCAAATGAGTCAGTTCTTCACATCAGGTGGCCAAAGTATTGGATATTATAGTTAGATATATGTAAAAGTGAGCTTTTCCATATCAGTCTTCTCCAGAGTTAGCAAAGTAATAATTGATCACCTGTTCATTACGCCAGATTATTTTTTTAGTGTGGCAAAATATATATAACATAAAATTTATCATTTTAAGCATTTTTAAGTGCACACTTCCCTGGTGGCTTAGAGGTTAAAGCATCTGCCTCCAATGCGGGAGACCCGGTTTCGATTCCTGGGTCGGGAAGATCCCCTGGAGAAGGAAATGGCAATCCACTCCAGTATTCCTGCCTGGAGAATCCCATGGACAGAGAAGCCTAGTAGGTTACAGTCCACGGGGTCGCAAAGAGTCGGACATGACTGAGTGACTTCACCTCTTCACCTCAGTGTCATTAAGTACATTCACATTGTTGTGAAACATTATCATCATCCACCTCCAAAATTTTTTCACTTCCTCAGATTGAAACTCTATCCTCATTAAACAATAAATCCCCATTCCTTCCTCACCTCAGTCCCTGGCAACNCATCTCGAGTTCATGGTGGGGAAACGGGGCTCCTCCTGAGTTGTGCTGGGACCCTCGGTGTTCCACCAATGTGGGAACGGGTATGTCTCAGAATTTCTTGAGTTGCAGCAAGGGTGGGAATGACCCTCACGAGGTTCAAGAGACAAAGGCGTGAATGCCCTCAAGATGCGGCTGCAGAAAACGTCCTTATCTAGCCCAGAGGGGAGAACCACCTGGTTTTTCCCAAGTTGCGGCAGGTTATACTCGAGTTAAGATGGGTCCCTAAGGGACCCGCTTGTGTGGCCTCAGGAAAGGCGATTCTCCGAGAGAGTTGAGAGTAGCCCCTCGGGATTCCTCTCGAGTCAGTGACGGGTCCTACGTCCCCGTCGGGAGCCGAAACTGGAACCTCATGGTTCAGCTCCAGTGTTGGCATGGATCCTGGGGTTCCTCTGGAGAATCCCCAGGGGAGTCAGGCCTGGTCTCCGGTGGTTACGTGCACGTCCTCTTTCCTCCCGAGCTGTAGCAGCAGTGTCAGTGTTCCCGTCGAGTTGACCCAGGGATTTCTGTCTTTCCCTCGAGATGCCATAGGGCTGTGGAAGGAACCACCGTGGTGTGAGGCAATAGGCGGGTNGTGGTTACGTGCACGTCCTCTTTCCTCCCGAGCTGTAGCAGCAGTGTCAGTGTTCCCGTCGAGTTGACCCAGGGATTTCTGTCTTTCCCTCGAGATGCCATAGGGCTGTGGAAGGAACCACCGTGGTGTGAGGCAATAGGCGGGTGACACTCGAGGTAGTGCAGGGAAATCACGTTCATCTGGAGTGGACTGACACATCTATGGGACTTTTAGTATGGTGGCCCGACCCCAGGAGAACTCCGCTTTCCTGTTGCGAGCGCCACCTCTTGAGATGCGACAGGAATGGCGGGAATTCTTTCCCGACGAAGCTGGGAAATGGACCCTCATCTCAAGCTGACGGTGAGGAAACGGGGCTCCTCCTGAGTTGTGGTGGGACCCTCGGTGTTCCACCAATATGGGGACAGCTATGTCTGGGAAATTCTTGAGTTGCAGCAAGGGTGGGAAGGACCCGCGTGAAGCTCAAGAGAGAAGGCGTGAATGCTCTCGAGATGCCGCTGAAGAAAACGGCCTTAGCTCGCCGGAGGGCAGAACCTCCTGGTTTTTTGCAAGTTGCGGCAGGTTATTCTCGAGTTACGACTGGGCCCTCAGAGACCCGCTTGCGTGGCCTCAGGAAAGGCGAATTTCTGAGCGAGTTGAGAGTAGCCCCTCAGGATTCCTCTCCAGTCAGTGCCGGTTCCTAAGTCCACATCTGGAGCCAAAACTGGAACCTGATGTTTCGGCTTCAGTGCTGGAATGGATCTTGGGGTTCCTCTGGAGTCTCCCCAGGGGATTCAGGCCTGGTCTCCAGTGGTTATGTGCATGTCCTCTTTCCTCCCGAGCTGTAGCAGCAGTGTCAGTATTCCCGTCGAGTTGACCCAGGGATTCCTGTCTTTCCCTCGAGATGCCACAGGGCTGTGGAAGAAGCCACCGTGGTGTGAGGCAATAGGCGGGTGACACTCGAGGTAGTGCAGGGAAATCACGTTCATCTGGAGTGGACTGAGACACTATGGGACTTTTAGTATGGTGGCCCGACCCCAGGAGAACTCGGATTTCCTGTTGAGAGCGCCACCTCTTGAGATGCGACGGGAAAGGCGGGAATTTTTTCCCGACGAAGCAGGGAAAGGGACCCTCATCTCGAGCTGACAGTGGGGAAACGGGGCTCCTCTTGAGTTGTGCTGGGACCCTCGGTGTTCCACCAATGTTGGGACGGGTATGTCTGGGTATTTTTTGAGTTGCAGCAAGGGTGGGAAGGACCCTTTCGAGGTTCAAGAGAGAAGGCGGGAATGCCCTCGAGATCCCACTGCAGACAATGACTTTCTCTCGACTGGAGGGGAGAACTTCCTGATTTTTCTCAAGTTGCGGCAGGTTAATCTCGAGTTACGACGGGGTCCTCAGAGACCCGCTTGCGTGGCCTCAGGAAAGGCGATTCTCTGAGCGAGTTGAGCATAGCCCCTCGGGACTCCTCTCCAGTCAGTGCCGGGTCCTAATTAGCGGTTCCGAGCCGAAACTGGAACCTCATGTTTCGGCTCCAGTGCTGGCATGGATCTTGGGGTTCCTCTGGAGTCTCCCCAGGGG
>SJYT01059926.1:34548-44865 GCA_006410635.1 Cephalophus harveyi | reverse complement strand
AAGGAGTACGTCAAGGCTGTATATTGTCACCCTGCTTATTTAACTTATATGCAGAGTACATCATGTGAAATGCTGGGCTGGATGAAGCACAAGCTGGAATCAAGATTGCTGGGAGAAATACCAATAACCTCAGATATGCAGATGACACCATCCTTATGGCAGAAAGTGAATAAGAACTAAAGAGCTTCTTAATGAAAGTAAAAGAGAGTGAAAAAGTTTGCTTAAAGCTCAACATTCAGAAAACTAAGATCATGGCATCTGGTCCCATCACTTCATGGCAAATAGATGGGGAAACAGTGACAGACTTTATTTTTGGGCTCCAAATTCACTGCAGATGGTGATTGCAGCCATGAAATTAAAAGATGCTTGTTCCTTGGAAGAAAAGTTATGATCAACCTAGACAGCATATTGGCACCCCACTCCAGTACTCTTGCCTGGAAAATTCCACGGACAGAGGAGCCTGGTGGGCTGTAGTCCATGGGGCCGCGAAGTCAGACATGACTGAGCGACTTCACTTTCACTTTTCACTTTCATGCATTGGAGAAGGAAATGGCAACCCACTCCAGTGTTCTTGCCTGGAGAATCCCAGGGATGGGGGAGCCTGATGGGCTGCCGTCCATGGGGTCGCACAGAGTCGGACACGACTGAAGCGACTTAGCAGCAGCAGCAGCAGCAGACAGCATATTAAAATACAGAGACATTACTTTTCCAACAAAGGTCTGTCTAGTCAAAGCTATGGTATTTCCAGTAGTCATGTATGGATGTGAGAATTGGACCATAAAGAAAGCTGAGCACCCAAGAACTGATGCTTTTGAACTGTGGTATTGGAGAATATTCTTGAGAGTCCCTTGGACTGCAAGAAGATCCAACCCGTCCATCGTAAAGGAAATCAGTTCTGAATATTCAGGGGAAGGACTGATGCTGAAGCTGAAACTCCAATACTTTGGCCACCTGATGCACAGAGCTGACTCATTTGAAAAGACCCTGATGCTGGGAAAGATTGAAAGTAGGAGGAGAAGGGGATGACAGAGGATGAGATGGTTGGATGGCATCACCGATTCAATGGACATGAGTTTGAGTAAACCCAGGGAGTTGGTGATGGACAGGGAGGCCTGGCGTGCTGTAGTCCATGAGGTTGCAAAGAGTTGGACACGACTGAGCAACTGAACTGAATGTCTGGTCATGAGCACCAGTAGGTGTGCCATTTAATATCTAATGTAGTAGAATCAGCAAATAATGAGACAGGGTCTGTTGGAAGTCAGATTTATTGCCATATTGGTCCTAGCTGGTTCTGTTTTTTTTTTTTTTTCTTCTATTTTTGTAGTTTCCTTTCTTATCTCTGGACCCTTTAATTTAAAGATTATATTAACTCCTGCTGAAGCCTGGGTTGGTGGGCTTTGAGCAAAGAACTGAAGCACCTCTGGCAACAGTTTGTACACTAATGGGGTAAGTATGGTCATGTTATACGAACACACTGGAGGAGCACTCGTGTCGATATTAGGCTCTTCCAAACAGTCTAAAGCAGAGAAACACTTGGTTTCCATTTTTCAAAACCCCTGTCATGAAGACCGCTATATTTGGTTGACCTAGTTCATTGTATTGTCATCATAGATGACGTCTTCCGTGGCTCCTGGACCAGTGAATAATGGTGGATGCAGTAGTTCACAGAGGCCTCTTTGTTCACAGAGTTCCCCTGGTTCTACTCATCATTTCTCCTTGCTGTAGATGATTGCATCAAGGATTGAAACTTCCTGGTAACAGCCAATCCTCCTTTCTCTCCTGAGAATTTGAAAAAAATGTTTACAGAAACTAAAGACAGAAGATGCCTGACTTGACCAAAGCACTGGTTCTCGGCTTTGAGCATGCATCAGAATTCCTGGAGGGTTTGTTGAGATGCCTGTCACTGGGCCCACCTCCAACCCAAGCTTCTGATTCAGTAGGTGTGAGGTAGGGTCAGAGGATTTGTGCTTCTAACCAGTTCGCTGCTGCTGCTGCTGCTGCTGCTGCTGCTCGTGATCCTGGCACCACAGTTTGAGAATCACTGGGCCAAAGAAAAGAGACATTTTGTGTCAAAGCCCCTGTGGAGTGCTCGTATTACTAAAAATGGCCCTCAGGGTAGACAGCTTGTTCTTTCACAAGAGCATGTGATGGACTGACTTCCTGCATATGGTTCATATCCAGGCAGGAGGTAGAAGAGGGGAAGAGAGTCAGCTTGGCCAATTATAGAATCTAATTTGGTGTCGAGCACCTCTTTGCAAGTTGTATTGCTTTGGGAAAAGTTTGTCCTCTTTAATCAGATTTAAATCTACTCCTGAAAATATATTTTTTTTTTGTCCTTGGGACAGAGATTTATTTTGCCCAGTGTTTACCCACTGGGGACTGAGCAGAGAAGGGGGCAGTTTCATCCTGCCCTGCTGGGGAGGGAGCTCGGACGAGCTGACTTATCACACCAGAGATCCTGGGCTGTTCTGCTGGACTTTGGGAACGTCCTGCCTGAGAATGAGAGAGCTGTTGACTACACTTAAAAATGCTCAAAAGGTGCTGCTTGAGGTTGGTTCCCCCAGAAGACCCTGAGATGAGGATTCATGTGAGAGTCTTTTTTTTTTTTTTTAAAAAAGTGCTTCCAGGGAGACCTTTAAAGGGTGAGAGAAACCGGAGACTGGAAAGGGGATAAACCCTGAGGGCGTGATCTCATGTGAAGACCCAGCCTCAGCCTGACCCTGTGAGGGGTAGGGGGCCTCTGGAGATGATCACCCCTTTGAGTTTGTCCCAACTTCAGGCCAGGGAACTGGGCTTTCATACTCCTCTGCCCACCTAGCCCTGGCTCTGGCTCTTTAAAGCAGTTTCAGTAGCATAAGGACAGTCTCCTAAAAAGTCTCAAATGTAGACCATTAGAAGCAAAAGCACACAGAAGCCGAGAGAGGAGCGTATAGATTCTGTAAACGGGGTCCCAGAGGGCCCGGATGGGGCCCCCAACTGCACACTGCAGAAGCTGATAAGCCCAGCACTGTGCTGACCCCTGAGACAGGGGGTGGCCTTCTCCTATGGTGGAATGAAAACGGCACTGAGCACGTGATGAAGGGGCCTCCTGCTCTCTCTCTCCCTCAAAGGGACAGAGAAGAGTGGGCCTGGGAGCAAGTCTGAAAACTAGAATGTGCCCTCAAGAGGACCCCACCCTCCTCAATGAAGTGTTTAATGTCCTTTGTTCTTTTCCTTTGGACTATGAGAGAATTGGCAAAGAGTCAGACACAACTGAGCAACAACAGCATGAGAGAATTCATATTTAGCATTTAGTTAAACAGTTTTTTCTACCCTGTAAAACCAATAAGTTTATCCCCACGTGATCAGTAAGGTCTTAATCCCCTGCCGTCGTGGGGGAATGAAGGGCAGGCCACCATAGGGAGTGTGGCCCGCCTTCCCTTTCCATGACAGCATCGTCACACGGGGGAGAAGGCTGCCTGGTGGCGCAGAGCAGGAGCTCACAAAGCAGAGAAGGGGGTGCCATGTGTATGACTCTGGATCAGATAGATGATGAACCTGCTTTTCTCCAAATATAATAGAAAAAACATCACATTTGAAGACAGTAGGGAGAAGCTATGGCTTGGGTTACATGTAGAATGTGTCACATGGGATGTGAGAGGTTCTTACAAGAGAGGATACTTCGTACCTTGGCCTTGTAAAGACTAGATTATCATCAAAATGGCAATGGCACAAGGCATTGACTTTCTGAGACAGATGAACAGATAATGAACGATATTTCCAGAAGAATGTAGGCCAGGAGTCATATCTCGTTTTTATATATGACAAAACTAAAATTATAGTTGGGGCTATCATCTTTTCTTAGTAATGCATTTCAACTGTAATTTAGTATTAGACAGTGTTATATATTTAGTAACATTAGTCAGCCTTATTAAAATGGATCTGATGACACAGTTTTCTTTTAAAAATATATTAAGTTTTTACTCTTTTTCAAAAATGTAGGATGACTAAATCGGGGCTACTTTGTCTATAGGAACTTCTTTGGGTAAGGTAATATGGTGAGCTTGAATATACACAGAATTTTACTATATACATGAATTATATAAACATTAAAGTTATATATACCAAAGCTTATTTTTTTTTTTTTTTCCATTTAGTAATTCTTGTAAAAAACATGCAGTCTATGGACTGGGTTAGGGATTAGAATGTTATGGATAATGAAAAGGTTTTTGGCTTTTTTTATTGTTTTTGAAAAAAGCTTTTTGTTGTTGTTGAAGTGTAGTTGATTTACAGTGTCGTGTTAGTCTCTGCCATGCAGCAGAGTGAGTCAGTTATACATACACATATATCCATTCTTTTTTAAGATTCTCTTCCCATATAGGTCATCACAAAGTATTGAATAGAGTTTCCAGTGCTATATAGTAGGTTCCCATGGAAAAGATTTTTGGCTTTAGCCATTGTCCTTGGAAATGCTTCCAAGTGGTAGCAGGAGTCCCCTTTGACCTCCGCAGGTATGAGATTGTGGATGGAGCCGAGTCTGGGGGTGATGATGCTGATCTTGCTTTGCTTCTGGATCCTGACCCTGTATGGTGTTTTCATTATGTCTCTTGGGAATGAATACATTTCAGATTTGCCCATTTTCTTGTGATTTTTTTCCCCTTTCCAGTGTTTCGAGGCTCTGCTAATTGAGCTTCTAATGGACTGTAAGCCTCAACCTGAATAAATGCTTCACCTTGGGAAAAATTAGAAATAGGGAAGAAAAAAAAAAAAGAAGCTGTGATTCCTAAAGGCCTTGCTAGAATATCTAAGCCCAAAGGCTTCTAGGCAGTACATTTTAATTTCAGGGGAAAGAGAAAGTTTGTCTGCTAAGAAAAACCGCATATATTCCTGAATTTGCTCCAATCATGTGAGCTTTGAGGAGTTTTAAAACCGTTTGGGTCTCTTTTTCCTCAGGCTTTGAGAGATTAAGGAATGCAGATACTGTACACCGGGAACACTCACTAGCTGTTAGCCATTGTAATTCTAGAAAGCTAAACAGAGCTAAAGAGCAGGTGACCTCTGTTGACATTAAAAACTCAGTTTACATGATCTCGGTTTACGTCATGGGGGTGATCCCTGTCTCTGGTTGCACCAGGACAGGGAGCTGGATTTGTCAAGTGTAAACTGTGGACTGATATCAGAAAGGAGTTGGCAGTGCATGTGCTGGGAAAGTGACCTGGCCAAAAGGCCTGCAGAAATGGAACATTCCCGCGCAGTCCTCTGAGGGGGAAATGGGGAGCCGGTGGCCTCTTCTTCCAGAATGCAATCAGCAGTGGCCTGGGAGAAGCACACTTGGAAACAACCCCATTAGCAAAATAGGCCTCTCAGTTTTGGTTTTTCCCGATTTCAGAGCCTGAGTTCCTACCACTATTTTGTTCTGGTTGGGTTTGTTCTGCGTTGCTCAAAGACCCCTAAACTTTTTCTGACATTTGGGATCTTGGAAACAAAGCATTTTGTAAAATTAAAGAAGGATGATAGTGGATATTCTGGGCAAGGCTGCCTGTGTCTTTTTCATACATCTCTTCTTTCCCCTCAGTTTCAATCAGATATTAGACAACCAGGTAGCACGCTTTTGTTAGAGAAGTATGAGGTTGTGCAAACTTTGATTCAGTAAACTACAGGCAGCAGAATACAGATCTTCACTAATTCTAAACACTGTATATAAAACATACATTCATTTTCTAGTGCTGCTATGATAAATTACCACAAATGCAGTGGCTTAAAACAACACAAATGTATAATCTTGTATTTCTGGAATGCAGAAGCCTGAAATCGATCTCACTAAGAAAAAATGAAGGTGTTGACAAGGCTGCATTCCTTTTTGGAGACTCCAGGGAGGATTTGTTTCCTGGCCTTTTCCAGCTCCCACAGGCCATCTGCATTCCTTGGCTTCTAGCTCTTTGTTCCATCTTCAAGGCCAGCAGCAAAGCATCTTTCAGTCTCTCTCTCTGACTTTCCTCCCTCCCTCCTTCCCTTATAAGGATCCTTGTGATTATATTGGGCCCACCCAGAAGGTCAAGGATACTATCCTCATCTCAAGCTCTATAGCTTAATCATATCTGCAAAGTCTCTTTTGCACTGAAAGGTAAGAGAATCACTGGTTCCAAAGAGTAGGATGTGGACATCTGGGGGCAGGGGTATTATTCTGTCTACTGTGAGTACCTAGCAAGGCCTGGTGCTATGTCCTAGGTAAGCAGTAGTGAGCAAAAGAGCAGTCTAAAGAATGCCATCATTCCCCAACTTCCTACAATCTTGACCCCCCGCCAAAAAAGATTGTGAATTATATGTGATACCATGTAAGTCGCCACAAGCCACACAGTCTCTTAAAGCTAGCAACTCTGAGTCAGATTCAGCTCTCCTTGTTTTCAGTGCTCAGTCTTCCTTTATAGCCTCACTAACATTGACCTCATCACTTACCACTGGGATACTGTAATCACTTCCTGACCTGTTTTTCCTGCCATCAGTCTCACCCAGTTCCACTCCATTGTCCTCACCATGGTGCCCCACTGTCTTAAAGAAATAAAAGGAAAAGGCAGTTGGAAGGGTGATGGTGAGGAAAAAAATGGCTAACCTTTAATGAGTTCTCACTATGTCCTTAAACTTCAAAACAACTAAATGAGGGACTTCCCTAGCAGCCCAGCAGTTAAGACTCTCTGTTTCCACTGTAGGTGATGGGGGTTCAATCCCTGGTCAGGCAACTAAGATCCCACATACCTCACGGTGTGACCAAACATTTTTTAAAATAAAAAAAAAACGTAACTCAACCAAGTAGGTGTCAGTGGCATCATCATCATCTCAACTCAATTTATAAATGAAGAAATGATCACAAAAGAATAAAATAACTTGCTCAAAGGCACACACATAATTATTTGAACTATGGTTTGGACTCAACAAGCTGTAGAAATTGACAAGATGATTCTAAAATGTGGAAAAGACAAAACGATTAAGTTAGCCAAAATTAATCTACAAAAGAAGAACAAAGTTGGAGCTTTATCACTACCTGGTTTCAAAATTTATTATAAAGCTGTAATAATTAAGACAGAGTGATATGGCACAAAGATAGACAAACAGATCAGTGGACCAGAAATGAGAGTTCAGAAATAGGGCTTCACATATATGGTCAATTGATTTTTTGCAAAGGTGGGAAGGCAGTTCAATGGAGAAAGGATAATCTTTTCAACAAATGATACTGGAACACTTGGACCTCCGTATGCAAAAAATGAACCTTGACTTATACCTGACACCTTATACAAAAATGAACTCAAAATAGACAATAAACCTAAATATAAAAGCTCACTACTATAAAACTTCTAAAAGAAAACATAAGAGAATAGCTTTGTGAACTTGGGCTAGGCAAAGATTACATAAACCTGATACCAAAAGCACAACGTAGAAGCGGAAAAAGTGATCAATTGGATTTCATAAAAATTAAGAAATTTTGCTCTTCAAAAGGCACTGTTAGGAGAATGAAAAGACCCTGATGCTGGGAAGGATTGAAGGCAGGAGGAGAAGGGGACAACAGAGGATGAGATGGTTGGATGGCATCACCGACTCGATGGACATGAATTTACACAAATTCTAGGAGTTGATGATGGAAGCCTGGCACGCTGCAGTCCACAGGGTCACAAAGAGTCAGATATGACTGAGAGAATGAACAACAGCAAAGGAGAATGAAAAGATAAGACAAATAGGGCTTCACATATATGGCAACTAAGATCCCACATACCTCACAGTGCGATAAAGATAAGACAGGGAGAAAGTGTTCGCAAACACATGTCTCCGAAACGACTAGTATCCAGATCATATAAAGACTCTCAAACCTCAACCCAGTAAAAAATAGGCAAAATATTTGAAGAGACTTATCAACAAACATATAAGTGGAAACTAAGCTCATAAAAAGGTACTCAATATCACTAGTCATTAGGGACATGGAAAATAAGCCCCCAGTGAAATACACTAGACACCTATTAGAATGGGTTAAAACAAAGCAGACCTGTTAATACCAAGCACTGACAAAGAGGAGAAGCAACGGAGACTCTAAACATTGCTGTTGGGAATACAAAATGGTACAGGCACTAACAGTATGACAGTTTCTTGTCCAGTTAGATACAGACTTACCGTGTGACCCAACATTGCTATGCCTAGATATTAACTCAAGTGAAATGAATACTTACATTCACAGAAAATCTTATTTGCAAATGTTTACACCAATTTTGTTAATAATCACCCCAAACAGAAAACAACCAAAAGCTGTTAACTGGGTAAACAAACCCCAGTATATCCACACAATGGAATATTATGCAGCAACTTTTTCCATGATCCAGCGGAGAACAAACTAATAAAGAACAAACTAATAACACATGAAACAGCATGGATGAATTTTAAATATAGGTATGTTAAGGAAGCCAGCCCCCAAAGCTATATGACTTATGAATCTATATGACATTCTGGAAAAGATGGTCCATAGGCGTAAAAACATCAATGATTGCTAGGGACTCTGGGCAAGGCCAGAGTTGACTCCAAATATGCAAGAGGGAATTTTTTGGAAAGAAAGGAACAGTTTTATATCATGATGTGGTGGCTACATGACTGAAAACAATTTTCAAAACTCACAAAGCTGTACACTGAAAGTGGTAAATTTTACTCTGTATGTTATACCTAAAAAAATTTCATGCTTGACTCATTGAGTATGGAACAGATGAGCTGACTGTTGTAAATTATGTAACTTATCTTGTTAATTCAGTTCTCTTCCTCCTCCAGCACGTCTTAATCTGGCCATGGGTTTTCCCAGCGTGTGCATCTGTATGGAGCTGCTGTAGGGGATAGCAGCAGTTGGAGTTCTTGTACTCATGGTTGTTCATGTGTTTCGAAGACTCAAGGATGGTGTGCACTGTGAAAAATTTCAAAAACCCTCATCCAGTCGAAAGACCAGGCAATTAGGGAGCTAAGGGGCAGGGGGTGGCTGAGCCATGAGAAGCCCTGGCAGGCCAACCAGAGCTCACTGGGACACACGCACGGCTAGGCCCAGAGCCTCAGCCAGTGCACGTGTGGCCAGACTGCCTTGGGGGTCGTCCCCATGAGGAGTAAGGCGAAGATCGCACTCTCCACTGTCAGCCTGGTGGGCTGTAGCAGCTGACAAAACCTCATGTGAAATCACCCTTGGAGGCAAGAATCTCATGTGTCCACATGCCCAGATACATTACATGGCACACTCTCTGCATCATCGAGAATGATGGCGTAGCCCATGCTGCCAGGGCCCTGCCCGTGCCCCCGCGGTACTGCCATCCTGGACAGGAGCACTGAGCATCACCGCAAACACTCCTGACGCTCGCTGAGGGCATTCCAGCCACAGTAGCATGGCAGCACTCATATGTGGCAACCCAGAGGGGTCGGGAATACGACCCCCAGGACTGTCCTCGGCCAGTGGGAGAGAGGAGTGCATGATATGTCTCCCAGCTTCTGTGCCTCTAGGTAGGACCACCCGACGCTTGCTCGGCACTGTCTCCCAAAGGCCCCCAGCAGGCAGTGGCTGTCCCCAGCAGCCTTCCGCTCCTGACCGTGCCTTTTATCAGCTTCTTCCCCAGTCCTGACTCAGCTGCCCTTTCCCTGCCCAGAGTTTCTCAGGATGAACTCCAAATAAACTCCTTGCACTCGAATCCTCTTGTCAGGGATGGCTCCTGGGGACCCTGCCTAAAACCCAGTCACCACAACTGAGCCTGTAGTCCATAGGATATTCATTCTGAAGACTCACAACTGAGAAGAATCCAAAATCAATTGGTGAAACTCCTGAATTACAGACTACTATAAAATAAATGTTTTTCTGACCAATAGCAATTGTGATAATTACAGTAGATACAATCTATTGAAATAGGACTAATAACTCCTTGACTAAGAGTTCCTGAAGCATATCCCTTGTTCAGGATATCCCTTGTAGTCCCAGAGGAGAGGGTCAGATACACCTCTCTCCTGAGAGAGGGGCACCCGGGGACATCAGCTGAGGGGCTGACTGCGATCAAGCTCATGGTTTACAGAGCAGGGCACCTCAGGGTTCCGAACCAAGGGAAAGATATGCCCCCAGGGGTTTCAGGCAACACTTCAAGCTGTGTTTGGTTCTCACGACAGGGATGAAAGCTATTGGCATCTAGTGGGTAAGGCCAGGATGCTAGCAAGCATCTTGCAGTGCCCGGGAAAGTCCCCCCTAACAAATGGCACTAGCACCAAGACCGAGACCCCCTGGCATAGAACACACAACAGTCAGAGGACCTGGCTCTGGGCAGTTGGCTCGTCCCTAAAAGCAGC
>SJYT01059926.1:2481-34005 GCA_006410635.1 Cephalophus harveyi | reverse complement strand
GAGTATGTCATTGCAACTGCCCAGCAGAGACCGCCGAAAAGGAAATACTCATCGAGCGGAGAGACGTCTCTCCAGGAAAAACTGTATGACATTTATGTTGAAGAATGTGAAGAAGAGCCTGAGGTTACGGAGGAATTAAGAAGCAACGTGAACCTGTTAGAGAAGCTCCTTAGGAGAGAGTCGTTGCCCTGTTTGGTGATCAACCTGTACCCAGGAAAGCAGGGCTATTCCCTGATGCTCGAAGGGAAAAATGGATCATTTTCAGAGAGCACTCCACTGCCTTATGAAGAAGGGGAATTTCTCGAATATTTGGATGCTGAAGAATTGCCTCCTGTTTTGTTGAATTTCCTGGAAAAGTCTGCGGTTAACGTTTTTCATCAGGGGTGTGTCATAGCAGAGATACGGGACTACAGGCAGTCCAGTGCTGGGGAACCTCTGCGTTACCAAAGCAGGCATATTCTCTTGCGTCCCACCATGCAGACGTTAGTCTGCGATGTAGAGGCCATAGCCAGCGATCACCAGAACTGGACCCAGGAGGACAAACTTTTGCTTGAGAGCCAACTGATCTTAGCTACAGCGGAACCACTGTGCCTAGACCCTTCTGTATCAGTAGCCTGCACTGAAAACAGACTGCTGTATAACAAACAAAAGCTGAACACTCTTCCCATGAAAAGGAGCCTCAAGAGGTTTTCGGCGCCCGCTCTGAATCGGCAACAGGAGCTGTCCCATTGTCCACCTCCTCCTGAGCTAAGAATCCTGACTTCTTGCAAAAAAATAAGAGAAAGTAAAACAAGTGAGCATCATGGCCTTAAGATTTTTAAAGCAGGCAAGTGTGTAGATACATGGAAACAGAGACCCTGTAACTTGGCCGTCCCTGCTCAAGTGGATGTGCAGAAGTATGCTAAAGGGAAGAAGTCTGTCAGATACGAGGAGCCACAACCAACCCAGGAGGTACTAGGTGATTCTGCAGTTGGATGTGAGGCTGCCCACCAATCCCAGGCAACGAGGCTGACCGTCAGGCAGCCAACTGGTAATTCACTTGCCACTGGAAATGGGTCTGAGAAAGAAGCCACAAGGGAGAGAGAGCCGTGTCTGCCCCAGGCCTCCACAGATGACCAGTTCAAGAGGTTCCTGCCCAGGCCACAGACGGATGCTGGGAGAGTGGTCAGTCGATCCGAGCAACTGGTCCAGAAGAGCGCCCAGTGTCCAGGGCAGACGTCACCCAGCTCCAGTGGCTCAGCCCATCTCTGGCAGCCTTCTCCAGGGACACAGTCAGCACAGCCTAGGGCTGTGTCCATTCGGTCCTCAGTGCCAGATTGGGGAGCCAGACCTCCACCCCCACTCAAGAGACGTCCCTGGAGCCCAGACAAGAGCTCCTGCGGTGACAGCTTTGCCTCACAGCAGGCGGGCAGCTCTCAGGCCCATCCAGCTGCTGACCCTGCTCCTCAGCCACCCAGTCTTTCCCAGAGATCGTCTGTGCAGCTGAACAGAGGGAGCTCGCTTCCTGCGGCCGCCCCGTCCACCACAGGTGCGTTACAAAGAACCCCAGACGTCCGGGTCACGACCATCTCCCCTGGCCTGTAGCTCTCAGGCCCATCCAGCTGCTGACCCTGCTCCTCAGCCACCCAGTCTTTCCCAGAGATCGTCTGTGCAGCTGAACAGAGGGAGCTTGCTTCCTGCGGCCGCCCCGTCCACCACAGGCGTGTTACAAAGAACCCCAGACGTCCGGGTCACGACCATCTCCCCTGGCCTGAAGGTCATCAGAGTAGTGGGCCCCTTTTGCTGTAGCCAGGCTTCAGGGGGTGGGTGTGCCCCTAGGGCCCCCGCTCCCGTGGGGATCCAGCCAGGCCAGCAGCCCGCCGCTCAGCCACTGATCCTGCAGCCCGCAGCACCACTGGAGCTTCCTGGACCTGCTTCTCTTCCTTCTACTCCCAGAGCGGTGCAGGTGCTTTTGAAGAACGCTTCTAGTCTGAGGCCCTATACTGTGGTGCAGCTCCCCCAGTCGTTGGTGGTCTGGAGCAACCAGCATGGGGTCCTGCAGCCGCGCCTCTTCCAGGTACTTCCCCAGCAGCTCTCGCCACAGCCCTGCCTTGTGAGTCATTGGCAGCCAGCGGAACAGCCTTCAGGTACACAGGGTCCAAGCGCACAGGCCTCAGGACCACAGGCTCCATGGGCACAGGCCTCAGGGCCACAGATCCCAGGGGCACAGACCCCATGGGTACAGGCCTCAGGGCCACAGATCCCAGGGGCACAGACCCCACAGGTACAGGCCTCAGGGCCACAGATCGCAGGGGCACAGACCCCACAGGTACAGGCCTCAGGGCCACAGATCGCAGGGGCACAGACCCCACAGGTACAGGCCTCAGGGCCACATATCGCAGGGGCACAGACCCCACAGGTACAGGCCTCAGGGCCACAGATCGCAGGGCCACAACCCCCACGGGCACAGGCCTCAAGGCCACGGATCCCACGGGCACAGGCCTCAAGGCCACGGATCCCACGGGCACAACCCCAACGGGCACAGGCCTCAAGGCCACGGATCCCAGGGGCACAACCCCCACGGGCACAAGCCTCAGGGCCACAGATCCCAATGGCACAACCCCCACGGGCACAGGCCTCAGGGCCACAGATCGCAGGGGCACAGACCACACGGGTACAGGCCTTAGGGCCACAGGCACCAGGGCCACAGGCTCCAGAGCCACAGACCCCACAGGCACAGGCCTCAGGGCCACAGTGTCTGGGTTTACAGCCTCTAGGGGCACAGGGCCCTGCCCAGCCCAATGTCACTGTCTACACCCGGCCAACAATGGTCGTTCACCTCCAACGGCAGCAGGACTCCCTGCAGCCCCGGATGCCTGGGTTGTCTCCACCAGACTCTGGCCAGAGCAACCCTGCATGGAGGATCTTGCAGCACAGGATCCAGACCTTGGCAGCCCTGCGCCGGCCGATTTACTGGAGAATGATGCGGTACCCAGTGGCTGCAGACCCCACAGCCCCCACCGTGCCGCCCCCTCAGGACCCCAGTCCAGGCAGCCAGACCACAGGGACCCCGGAGGGAGGCCCCCCAGCCACCTCAAAGCCCTGAGGCCTGCCTGATTTTCTCTCTTAAAAAATCCAAGAGCAGCCACCAAATGAATCCCGAGTGCCAACCTAATTTGGGTTTTTTTTTTAATGTGTCACTATTTTACATTCTTGGATGTGCAGACCTTCCACTGAGGCACAATTTTTACATGCAAGCCCCGAAGGTCTTTAATAAACTGGGATTATTTCACTTAAGCCATGGCTTTGGTGGTGGTTGTGGACAGTTAATTTTTGTGTGTGATATTCTCAAGTGTATCCAGACCCAAACTAGGGTCAGTTTAAACTCCTGAAGCCTTGTTATTTCTCTCAGGCAATAAAACTGTAATACCAAGAAAGTAAAAATTAGTATTAACAAGATGACTTTTAAATTTTTAGATGAGTTACTAACACATAAACTGTGGTGTCTTCACCATCTTACGTGTCCAGCTCACTAGTGTTCAGTAGACTCACCTTGCCATACAACACATCTCTAGGATTCTTTTCTGCTTGCACAAGTGAAACTCTCTCCCCGTGGAGTGCCAACTCCTCGGGTTCCCTCTCCCCCAGCCCCCACCCCTGCCCTCTACTTTCTGGGTCTCTGAGTCTGGCTGTGGTAGATTCTTCCTAGAAGTGGGGTCCTGCAGTTGTCATCTTTGGTGAGGGGCTAATTTCACTGAGTATCCTGACTTCAAGGTCCATCCCTGTTAGCATGCCACAGGAAGGTCGTGGCTTTTTACAAAGGGTTTCACTGTATGTAATCTACAGTGAAGTGGCCTATGAAATATTAGAAACATCCTTCAGAAGAGAATGTACTTCCATATTTGTTTAAGTTTTTGCACCGTGTATGAAATGTAATTTTTACACATTTTGGGGGAGAAAAAGCTAAACGTACCAAAAATTGATCCTATCACTTTAATGTTGAGACCCTGGGACCCCTGCAGGTGTGCAGCAGGAGGTGGGGCACTTGCTTGCATGGTTGTCCCCAGCCCAGGTCGTGTCCTCCAGGCTGCAGCTTTGAAAAGGCACTTCTGGGATGTGGTTGTCTCTCTATAAAATCATTTACATTTTTGAGATCCCTGGGTTGTTTGGAGAAGGTAAATAGCTAAACGTTTGGAAGTGAGTCGATTTGTTTGCTTTTCAGGTGTTTTCAACCTTGTTGCATTCGAGGTGGCATCCCCCTGCCCCATTCCTTTCTCTCTGTCTCTTGCTGAGTGATCCCCCATTGGTCAGCCACCCCTGCTTCCTCTTCTCTATTTGTTTCCTTCTTTCTTATTTCAATGGGGCTCAAAAGATCCCTGAACGTTTCTGTTTACCTCATCCCTTTCCTCCCCCCTTTTTTATTGTGGTAAGTTTACGTAAGGATCGCCTATTTTAAAGTGTGCAATTCAGTGCCATTTACTCCATTTACAATGTTGTGCACCCACGGCCTCTATTTCCGAAACATTTTCATCCCCCAAAGGAAACCTCTGCACCCATTCAGCACTCTCTTCCCAGCTTCCTCTCCCTCAGCCCAGGAAACCACCGATTTACATTCTGTCTCTATGGACTTCCCCATTCTCCGTTTTTCCTAAAAACGGAATCAGAGACTCTGTGACCTTTCCTGTCTGGCCCCTTTCACTTGACATGATGTTTTCGAGGTTCATCCATGTTGGCACAGGTCTCAGTACTTCCTTCCTTTTTAGGGTTGAATTCCCTTTCCTTGTTTGTGAACACCAGCTTTTGTTTATCCACTATGTGTGGATGTGCATTTGAGTTGTTCCCACCTTTTGCCATTGTGAATAGTGTGGCTCTGAACATTTGTGTACAAGTATCTGTATGCCTCTTATATTTTGTTCTTATAACTTTGAAGGAGAACTTGCTTATAAAATTATTTTTTCTAAGTATACATATATGCCTTTTGCCCTAACCATGTAAAAGGAAGTTTGGTCTGGCAGTTCCAAAAGAGATGAGCAAAGAGACAGATAACAGGCGGGTCTTACTCGATCAACCCAGCTGTACTAATGTGCTACAGATCCTGTTAAGGAAAGATTTGATCAGCTTGAGGCCAACAACGCAGAGAGGCCAGCGGAGTGACCCTGAGTCCATTAGAGCTTCATGCAGCGCCCCCTGGACATCTTCGGGAATGGTGCCTGCACTTTTAAGGAGTGAAGCAGTGCAATGGACAATTGCAAGGAAGAGTTTGTGCTCAGCCTTGTGAGCCAACCAGACACCAGAACTCAGAATTTGCGTACCTCCTCTGCTTTGTCCTCACTGACCTTTTCAAGTGCTCCGTGGCGACACCAGCTGAAGTCCTGCTCCCTTCCCAGACAAGCAAATAAATGCAGCTTTGTTTCAGATTACTGTTTGGCGGTCTTTGTTTATTTCCTTCTAATGGTCCTCACCAAGGTTGGTAATTCAAAGCAACTGCCACACTGATGAAGACCATACTCCTGGAAATAAAATCCCAGAGGATGTCTTCATTCAAACAGCTGTGTAGAAAGGACTTCCCATGTACCTTGTACTGTGTGAGGCCCCAGGTGGGATGGGGAGAATGCAGATACCAAAGAAAAATACCTCTTTAGAATGTAGGTCTCATCCAAGAGTCATGTAATTTTATCCATCAGCAATTTAAGCTAGATTCCCTGTATGATAAAGTCTCAATAGAATAATGAATGTTACATATCTAAAGATGAGTACACGACAGAGAAAATGGGAAATAGCAGAAGATTCAAGGTTTTAGTGACTTACCCCCTGCCACAAGTTGGATGTTAGGACACAAACCAAAGAAATGATGGAAATAGGACTCCAGAGAGAAAATATTGCCCCGCTCATGAAGTCCGGGTACGTGTATCTGCACAGAGAATTTGTACTTGTTTATAAGTGATAAATTTAAAAATCTATCATTCAATTCTAGATTGCTGTTTTGAGAAATCTTGAGGAAAAGAATCCTAAGAAACTTTTGTTTATTACTATTTCTTTAAGGTAACAGAAGCATATTAGGTTTCTGGCTAGACAGACTATCTGCAATGCCCTGTTCTTACTGTTGCCACCTCTCAGCAGATACCAATATCGGCCTGTTGGCTTTTGCTGTGTTTTGCCTCCTGAAATAGCACCACGACCTCCTGTTCCTTAGAGAAAGCTGGCTTACTGGCAAAGGAGAGGACAACATTGACAGTCTTAGTAGTGTTTCACATAGTTAAATGTCTTTTCCCATAGAATCGAATAAAATAATCCTTCAACTCCAGTACTTTGATCTGCAGGGGAAATGTAAAACTTAGCTGCTTTAATTGCATTTTGAGAAACACCTACACTCTAAAATACAAAATTTTCCCCGCTGTTCTCACTCTCTGCTAGGTGCTATTTTGTTTTTACATGTTTGAGTTCACTCAGTCTTTGCAAGGAAGGTAGGTAGATGAGGAAACAAGGCGTTGAGAGCTTAAATAATTTTCTCTTGGTCAGCAAGCTATGAAGTATCAGAGCCCAGATTTGGACCCAAGCCTCCTGGGGTCAGAGACCACATCCTTTAACACACTACCCTCTCCACTGCCTCGCTGAGGGCAAGACATAGACTTGTCCCCAGTGGGCTCATCATATGATTGGAAAGACCTCAAAACGTGGATGGAATGACAGATTACCATCTGTCACTTAGCTATATGTTGGTGCTTCTGACCATTTGAAGGAGATTCAGTGCTCAGCTAAACATTGATATATTCTCTTTATATGTTATGCTCATATATTCAGAGATATAAGTGAGATCTAGACCAAGCAGGTTTTCTAATATTGTGCCCTGTATTAGAGAGATTTTTCTACTCACTCATAGGCAGGGATGGAGATCTACAGACCCTCCCCGTGGGTCTGGCTCTCTCACAGAGGGAAATGAGTGGGCAGTGCAAGTCCAAGTTTACTTTGATGAAGAGCTTAATCCCCGGATAAGAGGCCTCTGGCATTTGGTGAAGGTTATAAATCTTTTCTCAGAATAACATTTTTATGTGCATAAAGTATATGACATTACAAAGGAAGCCCATCGTACTAAAATACAACCCTGAAAGTATATATATAAATAATACATATATAATATATATATGTGCATGTATATAAATAATACATAATAAATATGCTTGTTAATGTATTAAATAATGAGATTTAGCAGTAGAACTAATAATTATCATAATTTCAAAGAAGTGCTGAGCATGAATGATATTTTGAGGTATCTGCAGTAAATGAAAACACCTGTGATTTCTAATTTGCTTCAAAGACACAGACATTGTTAATACTACCGTGGTCTGTTATCTGTCTTCAGTTGTGGGAAATAATACATTTCACTTAGAGATCAGAGAAAATAAACATAAAGCACTAAGCATTTTCTTTTCTCATTAAATTCATGGATCTCCTAGAAATGTCCATGGGCCCCATGTTAAGAATACTTGCTCTAATGGAAGCCCCTCCCCTGGCAAAAGAAGTAGGTAATGAGCATCATCTCCAGCGGTGCGTGCTATATGAACAGGACTGTGCTGTGCTTGGTTGCTCAGTCATGTCTGATTCTTTGTGACCCCATGGACTGTAGCCCACCAGGTTCCTGTGTCCATGGAATTCTCTAGGCCAGAATACAGGAGTGGGTTGCCATGCCCTCCTCCAGGGGATCTTTCCAACCCAGAGATCAAACCCAGGTCTCCCACATTGCAGGCGGATTCTTTACCATCTTGGCCACCAGGGAAATCCAAGAATTCTGGTGTGGGCAACCTATCCCTTTTCCAGGGGATCTTCCTGACCCAGGATTCGAACCGGGGTCTCCTGCATTGCTGGTGGATTCTTTACCAGCTGAGCTACCAGGGAAGGCCCATGAACAGGGCTAACAGGGACCATTTGCTCACACTGTACATAGTGACTAGATAACTGAATGGTATCACAGCAGCTTGGAAATGCATGCATTATTCATTTAATCCTCAAAAAGACCCTATTGGTAGTTAGTGTTGTTAACTTCATCCATTTCAAGTGAGGAAACTGAGGTGAATATAATTTGCAATGTAATTTGTCAAAGGTCACACATCTAAGGACAGGTCAGCATTTGAATCAGGTAGTCCAGCTCCAGAACCGACAGTCTTAACCACTAAACTGAACCTGCTTAGTAAGTTTAGAGCACTAGTCTAAGAACACCTGGGGCTAAGTATAACTGCCATTTATAAAGTTATTTCCTTGGAAAAATACTTAGAAAGAAATCACTGGACGACAACTCTTCCACAGACTAGGGCTTCCTCCATATAGAGGTCAGGAATTACTGAACACCCTCTAGTTGCCAGTTACCCACTATGTTGAATAAGCATTATCCCAAAGTTACCTTATTCTGGGTTGCCTGGGCCACAAATTGACTGGGGCTGGAGCAGAATGGAGAGCACTCCCACGGAATTCAGCTTCCTAACTGGAGGGCATGTCACTTCTAAAGATCTCTGTGGAGTACTCTGAGGGGTCTGAGACTCTCCCCTGCAACCTAACAAGCTGGCCTTAATTTCATGAATGCTGGCAGAAGACAAGACTATTGGGTCAGAGACAAAGGACTTTATTACTCATAGCACAACAGGCAGTGTGAATTTCATGTGTGTCTTGGTTTCCTCGCCCTCCAAAGTCCTGTGGGGACGCCGCCGAGGTGTGTTGATAAGGTTGTTTTCTATGCTCATTCTATAAAAGGAGAGGAACAGGGTGCGGTCCCTTTACCAGACCACAGGGATGCTATGCACCCAGGAGAGCCAGTGGCACTGGCTCACTTCTTGAATGAATCATGGAAGGAGGGCGACCTGTGCCTTCTCTTCTCTTGCTACCTTGCCCTTTCAAGTTTTCCTGTCCCCCAGTAAAGCTGACAACTCCACTCATTCCAAGCCCTGATGCATGACACGTGATACCCAAACGGTCTCAGAACAGCAGATAAAGAAAAATAACAGACAACTAATACTTCCCAGCAGCCAGAAGGAGGAACATAAAACAGGACAGGCATCCAGCAAAACAGAATTGCTAGAGGCGGACAGATAGCAACTTAAAAAAAAAATCATAAACATTCTGGAAATGGATGCTATGGCTTTAAACTTCAAAATACATTAGCTGAATTAAGGGAGAGGACAACTACTGTGGTGGCCAGACCAGAGTTAGTAACCTGGGTGAAAGGGAAGAAATACTCAAGGGATAATGTCTCAAAATTTTTAAAAAGAAGAAACTTAGAGAAAAAAAAGTTAAGAGACTTGGAGGATAGATCTAGGAGATACAGCAAGCAAAAATAGGAGATCAGGAAGGAGGGAAAGAAACTGATGGAGGTGAAGCATGATTAAGCAAGTAAAAAATGCAGTTTTCCTTAAACAAAACAAAGACCCACGATTACAAACTGAAAAAAAATGCACTGAGTTCCCAGGTTCCCTTAGAAGCACAGTAGACAATCTACCCATTATAGTAGATTAATTACTGTTCAGCAAGTATTGATTCCCTCCCCTTTAACATGGAGCAAATTCTACTTTCCCAACTACTCAGCTTGAGTTTTATCGTGTGACTCACTTTGGCAGATGGACTCTTATGGATATGGTACAAGAAAAAACTTGACATACACCTGCACAGTGGGCTCAGCACCCCATGCTTCTGCTTTCTGCCCTGAGAAGTGCATGCTTTGGGAGGCTCCTGATCCGAGGAGGTTGACAAACACATCAAGCAGACCTGGGCCCGACCTGGATCTCAGAGGCAAGCCTAGGCTGGATTTGTGCATATGTGAGTGACAAAATGCTCACTGATTAATACCAATGAGGTTTTTGTGGTACTTTGTTACACAGCATTACTGTAGCAAAAGCTGACATACACGCTTAGTCAGAACCTGGTAAAATTATACATCTCAATAATGAAAAATAAATCATAACTTTCTAGTCAGAAAGAACAAGTTTTCTATAAATAATAAATAAGATAAGTATTGGGCTTTTTTTAGACAATGTTGGAAGTCCTAGAAACTAGATGTTGAAGTAACATCTACGAGATTACTGAGAGTAAAGGGCTACAACCCACAAATCCCATACCCAGCCAGTATTTCATTCATCCATCCTGGTTTTTAAGAATTAAAAAAGTTGAACAACAACAGGCTCTCATCGAGAAAAATCATTCTAACCATTCAATCATAAAAAAAGAATGAAATAATGCCATTTGCAACAACATGAATGGACCTGGAGATTGTCATACTGAGTGAAGTGAATCAAAGAAAGATAAAAGCCATATGATATCACTTCTAAGTGGAATCTTAAAAAATGATACAAATTAATTTACATACAAAACAAAAATAGGGTCATAGACATAGAAAACAATCTTAGGGTTATCAAAGGAGAAAAGGGGTAGGGGAGGATGTGTGAAATAGATAACCAACAAGGACCGACTGTATAGCACAGGGAACTATATTCAGTATCCTGTAATAAACTATAATGGAAAAGAATCTGGAAAAGAAGCTACACACACATCCACACACATATATATATCTTTGCTGTACACCTGAAACTAACAACATGGTCAATCAACTATTCTCTAATATAAAATTAAAAGTCAAAAAACACAAATCCCCCCAAATTAATTCATTAATTAAATGGATAATGATTGGATTTCTAAAAATAAGTAGTGTGTATTTTAATATAAATCAATCATAAAAGTCTTAGAATATGTAATATAAATACTAGATAAGGATTCTTAAAACAAAAGAGGTTGCTGCAAAGACAATTTTATAATAATCTAGAACTAAACTTTCAGAAACCCTAGACGTTGGATGTGGTGAGCATGGAGGTAGAGTGGAGAAACAGCATTTGAAACTTCTCAACTAGAGCAGTTGAGAAATTTCTCTGCCTTGGTGAGAAAAATAGTTGAGGTGCCTTATGTTCAAATAATGGTAACAAAAGAAGTAATTGATTAAGAATACCAGAGAATAACAAGTTGCCATTAAAAGAATGGAAAAGTACAATGGAATGCCATTAACAATGGCAAAAAAATAGAATGGATAGCAACTTAATAAAACCAGAAAAAAAAAAAAGGAAAAAGGACCATCAAAGTCAAATGGTATAGCATAAATACAACACAGAAGGAATAAAACCAAGTATACCATTCAGTAAATGCAAACGGACTTGATTCTATCGAAAGATCAAAAATGTCAAAATGAATTTTAAAAACTGAGACCAAACCCAGCTATACAGTAAGTTATAAAAAAGAAGAGGAAGAAGAAGAAGAGACAGCAAGGCCAATGCCATAAAAAACAGAAATGGCAATATTATGATCAGGAAAGGCGGGGGTTGAAGATACAAGAACCTTCAAGAGACTGAAGAGGTATATCATGGAATAACAGAAGGCACAAGTGTCAGAAACGTTTATGTTCCAAGCAACTCAGCAGCTAAATACAGAAGAAAGCAAGCCTAGGATTGAGCTTGGAAAGATGCCAACATTTACAGCTTGGGAAAAGAATAACAGCTGGGGACTTGCCTGGTGGCCCAGCGGTTAGGACTCTGCACCTCATTGGGATTGATCCCTGGTCGGGGAATTAAGATCCCACATGCTGTGCAGTATGGCCAAAAATAAGTAAAAATAAAAAGAAGAAACTGGAATGGGAGGCTGAGGAGTGATCAAGAAAGTAGAGGAAGAGCAGGAAGGTGGGTGGATGGTAATTTCTGGAAGCCTCAACCTACATACAGGTAAACGCAGCCCCAGCCACAGCAGACAACTTCAGAGTCAGAAAAGACAGAGCCTGGGGGACAACACTCCCTTCCCTGCAGGCAGGCTGAGGGAGCCACGGGTCTTCTCACAGCCCTTCATTCTCCCGCATCTGCCATTTGTAGCAGATTGTAATTGAGATGCACAGTGCAGAACTAGGTTCTTTTATCTAAATGGGAGTCTTGTAGGCTTGGAGTGTTGTTAAGAAAGGAGCAGCTGCCTGATGTATGGGTGACACTGTGGAACACACCAGTAGTGGAAATAGAAAGAGGGTGCCCATTATCTCCCATTAAAGATAGATTTAACTTCCTGAGACTTAAAAAGTGAGTCCACGTTAAGACAATGTACTACTTCTGACCCACTAAAAATCCCTCTTTCTCTTCTATTGACTCATCAGGAGTCTATATTGTCAAGTTTTAGCAATAGGTTAGGAAATTTTTTCTAGTATCTATAGGAACTACAACTGTTTAATATTGGCAAATACAAGTCAGATCCCATTGCTGTGCCATAAGATGCGCAGAGCTTTCATTTTTCAGTGATGGGAATTTGTGGCAACTGGTAAAATTTCAAAACACTTTCATTGTGCACATTGAGTTCCCCCCTCCACACACACACACACACACACACACACACACAGCCTCTCTTTTTTTTCTGGAACGGGTAGTAAATTATGAAAGAAAAATAAAGCTCTGCACAAAATACAGATATGATCAGGATGCCACTTACCTGGGATTGTTACCTCTTCCTAGCCTTCAGGGAGATGCTGGCATTTTCAACGTGCAGGGAACTGGGGCAGGAGGACAAAATGTAGCTGGCCTGGTTCAAACAGGGGAGGGAAGTGAAAGAATAGCTGATGTCCCAAACACTTCTTCCCCTGGTGAGGGGACTTGGGAGCTATTATTAAAGCATATAAACTTGCAACTAGTAGATAAATAAATCTTGGAGATCTAATGCACAGCACAATGATTACAGACAACAATATTGTATTGTATACTTCAAAGTTGCTAAAAGACTAGATCTTAAATGTTCTCATCACAAAAAAGAAATTTTAATTATGTAAGGTGATAGAGATGTGAACAAACTCTATGGTAATTATATTGCAATACACAAGTGATCAAAGCAACGTGTGGTACACTTTAAGCTTACACGGTATATGTCAATTATATCTCAAAATTTTAAATGAATTTTTAAAAAAACTTCCACTGAGTAGAACATTTGGAAATGGGCTAACAGCATCCACTCAGGAATGTACCTTAAAAAGAAACAGATACAAGTCAGGTCTGTTGTTGTTGTCGTTCAGTTGCTCAGTTGTGTCCACTGGGAGGGACCCCATGGACTGCAGCACATCAGGCTTCCCTGTCCTTTACCATCACCCGGAGCTTGCTCAAACTCATGTCCACTGAGTCGGTGATGCTATCCAACCATCTCGTCCTCTGTCCCTTCTCCTCCTGCCTTCAGTCTTTCCCAACATCAGGGTCTCCTCCAGTGAGTCGGCTCTTTGCATCAGGTGGCCAAAGTATTGGAGCTTCAGCCATGCTGAAGAGCCACACTACCCACAGTGCGGTCCTAGACCAGCAGCATTGGCGTCACAGGGGAGCCTGTTAGAAATGCAGATCCAGGCCCCATGCCAGACCTACTGAATCAGAATCTGCATTTTGCCAAGATCCCCACAGAAGTCTGCAAAGTGCCACTATGGACACATCTCCCAGCAAATAAAGATTCAACCCAAGTGTGTTGAAGTGGGATGCAGCCTGGACCTTTGTGTCTTTACCAAGTTGCTCGGGGGACTCTGATGCTCGGCCCAAGTCTGAGCACCAGTGCATGAGAGCTGTGCTGCTCAACACAGGAGCCGGTAGCCACCTGCGGCAGTATATTTACATCTCCATTTAAACTTATTTGAACACAAATTAAAAGTTCAGTCATACCAGCCACATTTCAGCGCTCACGTGTGGCCACATGTGGGCCACACATGGCTAGCGGCTGCTCTACTGGATGGTGCGGGTGTAACATTTCCATCATCGCAGGAAGCTCTGTTGGTCAGCACTAGTTCATTAGTTCTCAGTCTTGGCTACACGTCAGAATGACTGGCCATGGTTTTGTTGTTGTTGTTAGTTTGCTTTAATACAGAATACTTATTTTATTTTTTAAAATGTTTATTTATTTATAGCCACACCTCGCAGCATGTGGGATCTTAGTTCCCTGACCGGGGCTCGAACCCATGCCCCCTTGACCGGAAGCACAGAGTCTTCACCACTGGACCACCAAGCAAGTCCCAGAATAAATAAAAGAACATTTATTTTAGGCCTCGTCCTATAGATACTTTATCTTCATAGAAACTTGACCTAGTGTTTTCTAGTAAGGACACTATTAGGAAAACCAAGCTCTTGATCTCAATAAAACCTCACATATTTATATTCAGATAATCATGTGAGATACTGTCATTTCGAAACTCGAGCAGGACCTTGTGGGGCCCTCCCCAAGGACAAAACCCTTTCCACATCCCTCATTTTGTGTTTGCAGAGAAAAAGGCTTCAGCCTCCAGGCCTTCCCTGAGTTCCAAAGGGCAGCTTCAACCAGTTACTAATGAGGGAAAGGAAGGAATACAGAAACAGGAGGAACAGTTAAGAACCAATAGTGCGGCAGTGAAAGCAGCGTCCTGGCTCCTCCTCAAGGGGTGGGCATAGTTGTGTATTTCTGAGTTCTCTCACAGGAACTGAAGTCCCCACCCATGTGGAGGATGGTAACTTCAGGCTGAGCACAAGCATGTGGATCCCAGACTGGTTGGAACCAAAAGGCTGATGACTGAGATTCCTGGAGTGCCACCCTATTACCTCACCACCAACCAGTCACCGGAAGGTCACATACACTGCATACCTTCCCCTAAATTTTGGCTATGAAAACTCTTCCCTGAAAACCACCAGGGAAATCAGGCCTTTTGGGCACAAGCCACCAGTCCTCCTTGCTTAGCCCTGCAGTAAATCTTTCTCTGCTCCAAACTTCAGCATTTCAGTTTGTTTGGCCTCGTGGTGAGTCAGGCATACAAACTTGGGTAGGACAACAATTTAAGTTTGCTAAATTCCAGGCTATGATGCCTGGTTCTGCATAGGTAATTTCATTTTCCTTTTTATTAGCTGGAAAAAAAATCACATAAAAACACTAAGAGAAACATGAAAAGATTTCACACAACCATTACATTCTCTCTCTGACGTAGTCATCTTTGTTCAGAGGCATTCCTCTCTAGTCCTTGCATACTTGTGTACAGAATCTGATTTTTCACAGGCCACCCTAGCCTGGCTGTTCAACAGGTTTACGACCATTACAAAACTGAATCTCAACAAGATCGGCCCCCACCCCCAACCTTCAGAATATACCAGAAAGTCATCTCCAGATGTCTGTCTTCCCTGGGGGGGTTCTGATTTGTCCCACGTATATCTTTGCACAAACATAACACGCCTCTTCAGCCTCTGCTCCCACAAAGACAGCAGTGCCCCAGGGCCCCAGGTTATTTAGCGGTGTCCTTTGCTGCTTCTGACTCTTAGACATGACTCCATTTTGCACTGCAAGGATCTCAACGAGTCACTCCCCTGGGTTACATTCATAAGAGCAGCTCTGTATGGAGATTTGCATGATGGGGCACTTTCTCTTGCTGTACCTCCTTGTTCCAGCCCAAGCCCCTGGAAGATCTACTTAACATTTGACTACATGGAAATATCTTCCCTTCAATCAGCCATCCCCTAACCAAGTGTGTGCCTTTGGACTCTCCCTCCTTTGGGGTTAATAAGGAGTGGCCCTTGTTCTCAATGGGGCTCAGTCCTGGAGGTGGGAGGGAGCCGGTGGGGGCTACTCTCTAGCTGCAGTCTGCAGGCGTCTCACTGCAGTGGCTCCTCTTGTTGCAGTTTGGACCTAGAGTGAGCGGGCTTCAGTAGTTGTGGCACACGGGCTTTGTTGCCTCATGGCATTTGGGACTTAACCAGACCAATGATTGAACTTGTGTCCCCTGCATTGGCAGGCGGGTTCTTAGCCACTGTACCACCAGGGAAGCCCAAATTACCAAAAGTTTTTTTTGTTTGGCATGCTGTTAATTTTGTGCAAGTGTCTCACCCTATTCCCAAGCCCAGATGCTTTCCATCAGGTTCCTCTATGCTTCATTCAGGTAGAGCCGTGGAGAGCCAACTGCTAATGCCATCAAGTCATACCTATAAAGCCCCCCTGGTACCCAGCTTAGGCCCTGAGCTACACATAGATGATTGCTACCTATTAATAGTTGTAATCACAGGATGCACTATATTATAATGGTCATAAACAATTGTTTTGTACACAATTTTCCTTGTTTCTAGGTTGCTTTGAGCTGTACTTAGTTGCTCAGTCATGTCTGACTCTTTGCAACCCCATGGACTGTAGCCCCCAGGCTCCTCTGTCCATGGGATTCTCCAGGCAAGAATACTGGACTGGGTTGCCATGCCCTCCTCCAAGGGATCTTCCCAACCCATGGATCAAACCCAAATGTCCCACACTGCCAGCAGATTCTTTACTGTCTGAACCACCAGGGAAGCCCAAAAATACTGGAGTGGGTAGCCTATCCCTTCTCCAGGGGATCTTCCTGACCCAGGAATTGAACCGGGCTCTCCTGCATTGCAGGCGGATTCTGTACCAGCTGAGCCACCAGGGAAGCCCTAGGTTGCCTTGCTGCTGCTGCTGCTAAGTCGCTTCAGTCGTGTCCGACTCCATGCGACCCCATACACGGCAGCCCACCTAGGTTGCCTTGGTTGCCTCTTAACAGCTGTAAGATAGCCCACTAGGCTGATGCACTATACTTAACTATTCTCCAATTACTGGATACTCTGCTTAGTTTCCATTTCTCATTCATTAACGAGTCCTTAGATCTACAAAGGAGCTGAGTGTTCAGGAAGAGGCTTGAGTGAGATTAATTGCTCTGCCTAAAAAATGGGAGGCTTTCTGAAGTCATTTCGAATTTTGGGGTTTGGAGGGTTTATTTTTGTTTGTTTTCTGGTGGGCAGCACAGAAGAGAGTTAAGCAACTTATTGGGAAGCTGGAGTCCAAGTGGGAAGAAATGGTGGAGGGACATTTTCAAAAGAGAGATGTGTGGTACTGAATATAAGGTATCAACTAAATGGACGCACAACGGAGATCCTGCTGTGACTGCTGCATCTTCAGAAAATGTCTACCACAGTGTGCAAACTGACTCAGAGACACACTATATAGGGAGCTGTTAGGATATTTCAAATGCATACAAAAGGAGTCATTCAGAGGTCAGTCCCAGCTAACAAAGGCAAAGACAGGAGTAAGAGGAAAGAAGAAGAAATGGTGGACATTTGAAAATCATGGCATTTGTTTTCTATTCTTTAGCATTTCTTCAGCATTTCTTCTGATGCTAATTGGATGGTGTCAAGAGAAGAGGCCCGTACTGAGGCCTATCAAAAGAAGACTGACAGGGGCATGCCTGTAGTCAAAATCTGATTAGTTTGCAGCAGCTAGGAAGAACTCACTCCTGGGGAGCCACAGGGCACTTGAGTAAGAAGAAATATGAGGGGGTATTAGAGGATTTAGGCAGGCATTGAGCGGTTCTAAGAAGAGTTTACAGAAGAGGGGGCATGTTCCGAATTCCATGTTGCTAAGAGGTAGCAATAGTATAGTAGCTGGGCATCTTCACGTTTCTTTGAGAGAGGAAAATTAAGAAGGGACTAGAATTATTAATTTATTGGTAAAGGAGCTACAGTGAGTCCTGTTGGTCAAGGGAGAGGATGAACTATTAATCACTTTCTGGGTTGAGGAGTGGCCTTGACTTTTTCTAGTTCCTAACATGGTCAGAGTGGCCTTCTCTGGACATTATTTACTTTCTACAAGCGCTATTTGTCTTCAGCTGAGAACATCGCAACCCAGCTGCCAGCAGGGCTATTTTTCATTTCCGCAGTCCCTCCTTTTGGCCAAGGGCAGTCAAGCGCAGCCTGTAGGATGCTCATCTGAGGGGTCCAGGTCCACACAAGTCAGGGCATTCTGCCCTTGCACAGCCGGATCAGTCATCAAGGGAATAAAGCTGGTCGTTCACGGATGCCCCAGGAGACCCCGGGGATCTACCTCCATGTCTTTCCGACAGGCTGTGTCTTCTGTGTCCTTTGATAGCACCTGCACTTCAGTTACGGCTTTTCCCTTGCCCCCATTTTCCTGAACGCATGCAAATGCTGGCTCTTAGCTTTGACTCTTTCCAAATGCCGACCCCAAGGTGACAGAAAGCATACGGGTAGTTCACTGTGGAAAGCTGCCCCTTTTAGCAATCGTGGCTCATCCACACTGGGCCCAGCTGAGGGCCTGTAGAAGATCTGCCTGAGACCCTCCTGTTCTTTGATCTTCATCAGACCTAGAAGGGGCAAGTCTTCACCCATCGGCCCATCTTCATGGTCAAGGATCTCCCCTGAGTCCCTCACCCTTCCAGGGATGTGGATAACTGAGTGGCTGCCATAGGCATCCCTTGGCTGGCCAGTGTTAAACATTTCCTTGATATGTGAGAGATGATAATAGACAAGTGAAAAAAATCTTCCAGCATTTTGCCCCTGAGAGTTTTCAGTGATTTCTACGGCCACCATGTTAGCAGGCTGAAGTCTCCAAAGTGGTTGTAGCATATGATACGCTGAAAAACCTTACACCTGAGCTGGCTTACCTGGCTTTACCTAGGCAACACTTGGCCTCTTAGAACTACTACAAGTCACTAGCCAGGGTTCTGCCTGCCTCTCCTGGGCCACAGAACCTGAAAGGTTGTTTCTGTCCTTGTGGGTGAAAGCCCTCAACATACACATCTCCCCATGGACCAGACCCCTCAGGGCCCAGTAATGAGAGGACGAAGGAAAGAGAGAAGGCAGATACACTAGCTTTATCCTGCTCTTGTGCTATCAAACTGGCTGCACAACTCCTCAGGACAATGCATCTCTATTTTCAGCAGCATAACTCTGGACAGTAAAATTTCAACCTTTAGCAGGTTAAGAAAGACTGGCCAGAACTGAAAAGGAGCTCAAAACGTACTGATTGAAATGGGTAATGTACATAAATAGCTGGATCAATTCATCTCTTGCTTAAAATCCTATTCTATTTGTAAGCAATTTTCTTCCACTTCTAATTCTCTCATTATATACCCTTTCATTCAAAATGTTAATTCTCGCTGCTTCTGTAACTGAACCATCCACTAATCATTTCTAGGATAGAAACACATATTCCTAAGCAAAATTCTTTTGAACAGCTGAATTAAGCAGACAGTGGGTTTGTTTCTCTCATTTCTTGTCTGATGGTTAGTGGAACTGCCAAAAAAAAAAAAAACTTTTTCAAAATCTTAAACACATGACAGTGTTTTTGTGCAAACTTTGGGAGGCCAGACAGATGTTTATATTTCAGTATTTAAGGCGAAAAGAGACAAAAATCATTAAAAAAAAGATGTTGCCCCAAAATGATATTTACAAAAACAACTTGAGAGTCTATAAAAAATACAGAGCAACTCTCTTCCCAAATAAAAGGAAAAGTACAGAGATATGGATTCTAACCTTTGGTGTTCTGGTTACTAGCTAAGTAACTTTGGGTATATGTCTGCATTTTCCACCAAATTTGTGAGTCCATTTTAAACAAACAAACAAAGATAGAAATCAGAAAAGAAGTTTCACATAAAGAAAGGCTATCAATATGAGGGAACAGGGAAGAAGTCCGATACCCTCTCTGGTTCATTTCTCCACCACCACTTCTATTCAGCCTTCCTTACCGCTGAAGGGACTATCTAATCAGAGTAATTCACAGTCCCCTCAGCAAAACAACCCTCCCCAGGATGTCAGCAGTGAGTAAGACCAGCTAAGGCTTCCCTGTGTTTGAAGTTGAGAGATAAACTATCAACTGGCTCCAAATTCTATCTCATTTATAAAATTAAAATTGAATCTGCTTAGGGTCAATGGCTCTTACTAAATCCAATGTCATCCTTTATCGCTGTGGGGAAGAAACATTAAAGATCTGAGCATTTTGAGACCTTCCATTCCCTCCTGTTCTCACAGGGTGAAAAAGTCCCCAGGTCATCAAATGCATGGTGTGGTAAGCCACACAAGGGCCCAATTTCTCCCCTCTCCCCACATCTACAGCATTTGCCATGGAATTTGGTGATGCCTTCCTGCTGGGGTACTCAGTCAAGTTCACAGCCTGGATTTGCGGGGCCCTGTGCAAAATAAAAATGTGGGACAGCCTTGTTTGAAAAGCAGCAAATGAGTGCTAATAGAGCTCCTAAAATATAGTTATTTTCTTCCGCAGCCTTTCTCTCTCTTTCAACTTGTAATGGTGTTTTTGTTTTTGTTTTGCTACTGTCATTAAGTTTTTTAAAAAGTTTTTTAATTGCCGTCAACTTTGCAATTCATCTTTAAGTGACACCTGAGGCTGGGACAGTCCAAGAAAAGTGTCCGAGGCAGGGACTCGGTGCAAAGATAAATATGCTGTATTTGCCCTGTGTTGAAGATGACTTGAGTCTAGAGGCATATTTATCTTTGAATCTCCACTGTGGGGCACAGTCTTGGATACATAGTAAACAATAAATATATATATTAAGGGAGAGGAGAGCCAGGAAGTAAATGAGTTTGAAAATCACTTGTAGAGCAACTGGCACTGTCACACATCACAGGTAGGAGAGAAAAATGGTGCACCCACTTTGGAAAAGTCTGGCAGCACCTCAGAAACTTCAACAGAGAGCTCCCTGTGAGCCAGCAATCCCGCTCCTAGGTACAGACCCAAGACCAACAGAAACAAATGTCCATGGGGACTTCCCTGGTGGCCCAGTGGTTAAGCCTCTGTGTTTCCACTGCAGGGGGTGTGGGTTTGATCCCTGACTGGGGGACTAAAATCCTGCATGCTGAGCAGTGGGGTTATAAAACATACGTTCCAAAAACTTGTACATGAGTGTTCAGAGCAGCATTATTCATAATAGCCCCAAAGTGAAAACAACTCAACTGTCCATCAACTGATGAATGGACATTCTTGTCCTGCCATAAAAAAAGAATGAACTACTGATTCAGGCTAGTACAGGGATGACCCCTAGACACGTTATGCTAAGTGAAAGCAGCCAGTCACAGAGGACCACATATTGTATGATTGCATTTGCTTGAAGTGTCTAGAAGAGACAAATCCCGGGAGGAATGAGGAATCACTGCTAATGGATAGAGTTCCTTTTTAGGGTGATGACAATGTTTTGGAATTAGATAGCAATGATGGTTGCACAACTTTGTGAACATGCTAAAAACCACTGAATTTTATGAATGTTATGGTATGTGAATTAAACTTCAATTTAAGAAGAAAAAAAAAACAATTTTGCCTGGGCCCATTTGGTAGTATTATGTGACCTTTGAAAAGTAATGTAACCTCTCTGAACTTGCAGTCTTCCCAACTATAAAGTGGGAATAGTAACACTTCTGTAGAACTGTCTGTGAGGATCCACTCGGATATGAGATGGAAAGCCTCTGCTCTTCCCTGCTGTTCTTGGTGTCACAGAGAGTCCCGGCCAGAATTCAGAGCAAACTGACACCACAGGGTCCCTGCTCACCCTCTAACGGCGGGGAGTAGAATATGGATTCGTAAGAGAGTGGAGGGATCAGAGTTGTCTCTCTTCTTTCTCTGTAAGTGCCTTGTCTCCCCATCTCCCCTCGGAGTGGTCTGATGAAGTGGATGAACTCTCTTCTTGGGACAGACTCTGTGCCTTGGAGGGACCAAGTGAGGTCAAAGGAGCTAGGCCCCTGCCCCCCTGAGCTTGGCTAATCTCTAGGCTATAAGGGGCAGAGGAACAGGGCTTCCCAGGATCTGTGCCTGGTCCAGCCGCCCTCAGCACCTTACAGTGGAGTAAAGTGTGAACAGTGTGCGTGATCTCTTACTGGACCCGGATGCTCAGCAGGAATACAATTTCAGGGAGGAGAAGGCAGCCTCAGTGTCTGGCACAACCTGGGCTAAACAAACCCATCTGGAGCTCCAGGCAGCAAGGTTTGGATACCTATTCAAAAAGAATGCTCTTGAACTGTATTTGCTCAAAATTATTTTGTGCATGTATTGATAAGGAGTGCTTTCGTACGTCCACCAGAGGGCGCTGTCTGCCGCCTTGGTGGCCACTCCAATGTTCTATAGCTTGTGTGGAGTTAAGTTGAACCATATAAATAATTTATGTTTTAACACCATGAAAGTGACTCCCCAATCTACACTTTGAATCCCAAACTTCCCTCCAAACACTGGTTCTACATTTTCAGTTTTCTGTTTCCTATTTCTGCCTGGATGTTCTGCTGACCCACGGAACTCTTTCGCCTCAGCTGAGCTTCTTACTTCTGTGTGGACCTGAGACAGCTAATTCTATTCCACAGAATTTGAAATGCAAAAGAGCCCCCAGCTGAAACCCAGTCGCACTCTGCTGGCCAAGCCAGGCCATCTTTCTCTAGAGTACCCCAAAGCACCATAACGGCCAGCAGAGGTCCAGGGCACCATGCTCATCTCGTACTCAGCTTGGTCATTTGCAAGTTGGTGCTTTGCCCTAGTCCATGTCCACCAACATCCTTGAATGTCAAAATCATATCTTTTTTCCTGAAGTGTTAGTCACTCAGCTGTGTCCGATTCTTTATGACCCCTTGGACTGTAGCCCGCCAGGCTCCTCAGTCCATGGAATTCTCCAGGCAAGAACGCTGGAGAGGGTTGCCATGCCCTTCTCCAGGGGATCTTCCCAACTCCGTGATGGAATCTGCATCTCCTGCATTGCAGGCAGATTCTTCACCATCTGAGCCACCAGGGAAGCCCATTTTTTTCTGGAGATCCACCACAAATGTCACTGCCATAAAACCTCTTGATTGCTTTCTCTTCTGCACTCCCACCAACTTTAAGTCTGTTCTCCAGCTGAATTTTCAAAGCACCTTACTTTATTTACTATGGCATTTAACCCTTTCTGCCTGGTACTCAGCTATTTCATTTTCTGGTAAAAAAAAAAAAACCACATAACATTAAACTTACCATCGTTCAATCATTTTAAGTGTACAGTTCAGTTCAGTGAAGGTGAAGTCGCTCAGTCGTGTCCGACTCTTTGCGACCCCATGGACTGTAGCCTAACAGGCTCCTCCGTCCAGGGGATTCTCCAGGCAAGAATACTGGAGTGGGTTGCCATTTCCTTCTCCAGGGGATCTTCCTGACCCAGGGATCGGACCCAGGTCTCCCGCATTGGAGGCAGACGCTTTAACCTCTGAGCCACCAGTTCAGTAGTGTTAAGTATATCTGCACTCTTGTGCAACAGATCTCTATAACTGCTTCAGTTCAAACCACTGAACCTTTATGGGAATGTAAATTGGTGCAGCCACTATGGAAAGCAGTATGGAGGTTTCTCTGAAAACTGAAAGTAGAGCTACTGTATGATCCAGCAATCCCACTCTTGGGCATATATCTGGAGAAAACCTTAATTCAAAAAGATACATCCACTGCACTGTCCTTAGCAGCATTACTTAACAATAGCCAAGACATGGAAGCAACCTAAATGTCCATCGACAGATGAACAGATAAAGGAGTGTGTGTGTGTGTGTGTGTGTGTGTGTGATGGAATACTACTCAGCCATAAAAAATGAAATAATGCAATGTGCACCAACATGAATGGACCTCGAGATTATCATACAGAGACAAGTAAGTCAGACAAAGACAAATATCATATGATATCACTTATATGTGCAACCTAAATTGGGAGTTAGGCATTAATAGATACAACTATTATATATAAAATAGATAAAGTCCCACTGTATAGCACAGGGAACTATATTCAATATCCTATAATTAACTAATAGAACAAAATGTCTGTGTGTACATATACTGAATAGTTTCACTGTATACCTGAAAATTAACTATACTTCAGTTTTTAAAAAAACTGTAAAAAATGAAAACTGAAGCTTTATATGCATGAAACACCAATTCCTCCAGCCCTTGGTAACCACCCTTCTACTTTCTGTTCCTATGATTCTGACTACTTTAGATACTTCTTATAAGTGCAATGATACAGGATTTGTCCTCTTATGATTGGCTTCTTTTGCTTAGTATAATGTCCTCAAGGTTTACCCATATTGTAGCATGTGACAGGACTTAAAGCTGTTGGGAGAAGGCAATGGCACCCCACTCCAGTACTCTTGCCTGGAAAATCCCATGGATGGAGGAGCCTGGTAGGCTGCAGTCCATGGGGTCGCGAAGAGTCGGACACGACTGAGAGACTTCACTTTCACTTTTCACTTTCATGCATTGGAGAAGGAAATGGCAACCCACTCCAGTGTTCTTGCCTGGAGAATCCCAGGGACGGGGGAGCCTGGTGGGCTGCCGTCTATGGGGTCGCACAGAGTCGGACACGACTGAAGTGACTTAGCAGCAACACACACACACACACACACACCCCACTTTCTTTATGCATTTAGGGTGGATTACTTTCTCCTCTTTGCTACTGTGCATAATGCTATGATGAATGCTATCTCTTGGAGATCTTGCTTTGAATTCTTTTGAATATGTACTGTGGGGTTCGTGGGTCATATGATAGTTTTTATTTTTTGAGGATCCTCCATACCATTTTCCATAACAGTTGCACCATTTCACACTCTCATCAACAGTGCATAAAGGTTTCAACTCTCTGCTTCCTCATCAGTGCACGCTCTTTTCTGTTCTTTGGGTAACAGTTGTGTTCAGTCAGTCAGTCGTGTCTGACTGTTTGCCACCCCATGGATAGCTGGTAATAGTACCTTGCTACTACAGTACATGTGGCTGTAGTAGTTTCCTAGAGCTGCTGTGACAAATAATCACAAATTGAATAGCTTACAACAACAGAAACTTATCCTCTCCTACTTCTGGAGGTTAGAAGTCCAAAATCAAGGTATCAGCAGGGCTGGTTCCCTCTAAAGGCTCTGAGGGAAGAGCTGTTGCACGCCGCTCTTCTAGTCTCTGGTGGCCACCGACAACCCTTGGCATTCCTTGGCTTGTGAGAGGATGACTATAATCTCTCTCGACCTCCAGACTGAAACAGCCATCTTTTCTGTGGCTTTTGTTTTTCTGTCTTTTTTAAGGACACTGTCATCGAATGAAGGGCCCACCCAATCGGATGGGTAAAAACAGTGCAACCCACTATAGTTGTCACTACTAGACTAAGCTTCATGAGACCAAGATCTATGTCTTGTTCATATCTCAGTTCAGTTCAGTTGCTCAGTCGTGTCCGACTCTTTGCGACCCCATGGACTGTAGCATGCCAGGCCTCCCTGTCCATCACCAACTCCTGGAGCCTACTCTAACTCATGTCCATCGAGTCGGTGATGCCATCCAACCGTCTCATCCTCTGCCGTCCCCTTCTCCTCCTGCCTTCAATCTTTCCCAGCNTCTTTGCGACCCCATGAACCATAGCACGCCAGGCCACCCTGTCCATCACCAACTCCCGGAATCCACCCAAACCCATGTCCATTGTGTCGGTGATGCCATCCAGCCGTCTCATCCTCTGCCGTCCCCTTCTCCTCCTGCCTTCAATCTTTCCCAGCATCAGGGTCTTTTCCAGTGAGTCAGTTCTTCGCATCAGGTGGCCAAAGGATTGGAATTTCAGCTTCAGCATCAGTCCTTCCAGTGAATATTCAGGACTGATTTACTTTAGGATTGACAGGTTGGGACTGTCAAGAGTCTTCTCCAGCACCACAGTTAAAAAGCATCAATTCTTCGGCACTCAGCTTTCTTTATAGTCCAACTCTCACATCCATACATGACTACTGGAAAAACCATAGCTTTGACTAGATGGATCTTTGTCAGCAAAGTAATGTCTCTGTTTTTTAATATGCTGTCTAGGTTGGTCATAGCTTTTCTGCCAAGGAGCAAGCGTCTTTTAATTTCATGGCTCCAGTCACCATCTACAATGATTTTGGAGCCTCCAAAATAAAGTTTGTCACTGTTTCCGCTGTTTCCCCATCTATTTGCCATGAAGTGATGGGACCGGATGCCATGACCTTAGTTTTCTGAATGTTGAGATTTAAGCCAACTTTTTCACTCTCCTCTTTCCCCCAAATGCCTAGTACAGTGCCTTAAACACAGAAAAGGCTCAGGAATTCCCTGGAAGTCCAGTGGTTAAGACTTGGCACTTTCACTGCTGGGGCCCAGATTCAATCCCTGGTCAGAGAACTAAGATTTCACAAGCTGCAGAATACAGTCAAAAGAAACCCCCCCAAAACACAGAAAGGGCTCTGTATGTCTACTGAGTTCATAGGTGAACAGACTGATGGTTGGTCAGATGATGGATATTGTCCAACCCACTGGATTGACACATGATGCAGTCAGAATTGGGAAGTGCACATTCGAGTTTCACATTCCCCATAGAAACTTCATAATCACTCTAGGCAGGACTTTAAAATACAGTGCACAGAACTCAATGAAAAAACCACTCATCGTCACAGCCATGTAGCTGACATAAAAAACTTCCTCCAATCTTTGCAAATAGATCCCAGATGAAGGCTGCCTGGCCTTGGGAGATTAAGGTAAACTTGGCTGAGACAACCAAGTTGCACAATGAGAGTCCATAGCCCCCCATAGTTTCTGCAGATTCTCAACTCTCTACTGCATGGTCCCGATTTGTTGTTCCTGTGTGTGTTCTTGATTCCCTTCCTTGCCAAAGGTCAGACCCTTTACCAGATGCTGCACAAGAGTCCCAACTCGCCACCCGCCACAAGCATTTTGTACACGTAGATCTCTACTGAAGATCTGTGTAGGGGGGACACAGATCTGGTACACTCCCCCCAGTCTTCGGCCATAGTGCTCACTCCACTTTCTCTGGGATTCACTTTTCCCTTTCCCCTCTCTCTCTGGTTCAAAACACAAATTACTTTCCTTGTCATGTGCCAAGCCCTTCTGTAGTTCTGTTCACACTTCTGGCCCTATGGCCATCTCAGCTTCTACTTGAAACAGGCTTATTTTTAAAAGTTAAGGGAGGTAGGCACGCAAGAGAAAAGAGAAGGACAAAGGTGGGGGAGAGAAGGAAGGAAGGAAGGAGGGAGGGAGAGAAGGAAGGGAGGGAGAAAGACAAAAAAGGAAAGGAGAAAAGAACTACTCAGAATTCTCATATGGGCTATTAAAATAATTTTATTTTCTCTTCTTGTATTTTATAAATATTAATAATAACTTAAAGTGGGAAGTTCTCTGAGTAGGGAGGGAAACTGAACAATAGCCTTTGGTCCATTTGCTGTAGACTCTCCCAAATCTTGGCCTTCTTACCGGAGTAAAGCAATCCTCTTCTCAAGTTTACATTTAATTATAATTGCAACCGTCATGATGATTAAGTCTCTCCCTTTGTCATTGTCTTTTTTTGGCATCGTTTCGTTGGCTCAGCTTGCATGCTATAGACCTCAGATGGATCACAGAGAATCTGTGCTTTTTAACTGTGGCTAAACCATAGGCAGCATTCTGTTTATTCCCAGAATCAGTTCCAAAACAGCTGTTTAATGTTCATCCTTGGTTTTGTCATCTTATTTCAGGGAATGTTAACAGCAGCATCTTCTGTTTTTAATTCCCCTGAAGAAAAAGAAAATTGTGCGCTGTGTGTAGGTGCTAGCTAATGACTTATTTCCTCTCATTTCCTTAATCAGGAAATTTCATAGCTCAGCAGCGGCGGGGTTCCCATGAATGTGGCTCTGACCTGAGCCACACTGTGAAACACTCCACCATGAAAACAGCTTGCTCTGCAAGCCTCTGACTGTTCCAAGCTGAGACCGACCAGAAGCTTCCATTTGACACAGTGGTAAGGAAAGCTTGTCAGTTTTTCATGGGTAGTGATGGTTCCATCTCTTAATAGAATCAATCAGCCAAACATTAAGTCATCCATCAACTGGTAATTTGGACACAAACTTCCTGCTGTGTTTTACTTTAGGGAGATTTCCTTCTGAAAATTGACTGTTGAATAATGGACACACTTAATATCTTGTGGTATGAAAAAACACTCAGGAAAATCAAGACAAATTGTGCCCAGTCTGGGTGCAAGATACTGCTTAGTAGAGAATCACTGCTTGAAGGCTAACAACTTATGAAAATGGTCATTTCTAAATGTCATCAGCCATGTTTAAACTGCTTTTTACTAAAATGGTTCTTCATGCTGTTGCTATATTAGAATTACCTGAGGACAGCTTTCCAAAAAAAAAAATACTGGTAACTGACCCTACCTTCAAAGACTATGATTCACTGATCTCAAGTGAAACCTGGGCAGTGATCTTTTTTTAAACTTTACTTATTTTTAATTGAAGGATAATTACAATATTGTATTGGCTTCTGCCATACATCAACATGGATCAGCCATAGGTATATATGTGACTCCTTCCTCTTGAACCTCCCTCTTCACTGATCTTTTTAAAGTGCTCTCCAGGATATGGAGACAAGTGAACCCTCTTAAATTATTGGTGGGAATGTAAATTGGTAGAGCCACTGTGGAGAACAATATGGAGATTCCTTTAAAAACTAAAAACAGAACTACCTTGCTGCTGCTGCTGCCTTATGATCCAGCAATCCCACTCCTGGGCATAAATTCAAAGGAAACCACATTCTAAAAAGATACATGTTCACTGCAGCATTATTAACAACAGCCAAGACATGGAAGCAACCTAGATGTCCATTGACAGAGGAATGGATAAAGATGTGGTACATATACACAGTGTAATATTGGTGGTGGTTAAGTCGCTAAGTCACATGTGACTCTTGCAACCCCGTGAACTGTAGCTCGCCAGGCTTCTCTGTCCATGAGATTCTCCAGGCAAGAATACTGGAGTGGGTTGCCATTTCCTTCTCCAGGGGATCTTCCCGACCCAGGAATTGAACCCAGGCCTTCTGCATTGCAGGCAGATTCTCTCCCAACTGAGCTATAAGGGAAGCCTCAGTGGAATATTACTCAGCCATAAAAAGAATGAAATAATAATGTCACTTGCAGTAACGTGGATGGACCTAAAGATTATCATACTTGGTGAAGTAGGTCAGAGAAAGGCAAATATCATATGATATCACTCATATGTGGAATCTAATTTTTAAAAATGATACAAACGAACTTACTCAAAAAACAGACTTACAGACTTCAGAAATAAACTTCTGGTTACCAAAGGAGAAATGTGGGAAGGAGGGATAAATGGAGAGCTTGAGCACACACACACACACTGCTGTATGTAAGACAGATAACAAACAAGGACCTGATGTACAGCACAGAGAACTCTACTCAGTATTCTGTGATAACCTATATGAGAAAAGAATCTAAAAAAGAATGAATATATGTATCACTGAATCACTTTGCTGTATACCTGAAACTAACACAACACTGTGAACCAACTATACTCCAATAAAATTAAAATCAAAATAAATAAAGTGATCTCTAATGTGTAGCCAACTGGAGGCACTGCTTTCTGCAAATCACAACTACAAACAACCTTTGAAACCTCTATATTGTGTATGGGGGACACATAGTGTGACTATGCATTTTGCAATAAGTCAACTTGGTATGTAATGACCTGTCTGTGAAATAGAATTTGTTTTCTATCAGAGATAAATTAGCCTGTGACAATCAGTCACTGGCAAACCTCAGACTCACTTCTGTTCTCTCTCTCCTTTTAAACCTAATTTTCATTCCATACTATCTTTCAGAGACAAGACACCTCCGAGGCGCAGTTCAGTTCGCCACAATGTGAGCCCTACAAGGAAACGCTTCATATCACCATTTGCCAAAGTAGTCTTTGTCCAGGATCCATTTCAGGAAATGGCCCGAAATCCAACCTCTTATTAAGCCGATAACCTGGACTCCACCTTGATCTTCTCCTTTCCCTCGGCCTTCACGTCGAATAGGATAATTACAATATTGTATTGGCTTCTGCCATACATCAACATGGATCAGCCATAGGTATATATGTGACTCCTTCCTCTTGAACCTCCCTCTTCACTGATCTTTTTAAAGTGCTCTCCAGGATATGGAGACAAGTGAACCCTCTTAAATTATTGGTGGGAATGTAAATTGGTAGAGCCACTGTGGAGAACAATATGGAGATTCCTTTAAAAACTAAAAACAGAACTACCTTGCTGCTGCTGCTGCCTTATGATCCAGCAATCCCACTCCTGGGCATAAATTCAAAGGAAACCACATTCTAAAAAGATACATGTTCACTGCAGCATTATTAACAACAGCCAAGACATGGAAGCAACCTAGATGTCCATTGACAGAGGAATGGATAAAGATGTGGTACATATACACAGTGTAATATTGGTGGTGGTTAAGTCGCTAAGTCACATGTGACTCTTGCAACCCCGTGAACTGTAGCTCGCCAGGCTTCTCTGTCCATGAGATTCTCCAGGCAAGAATACTGGAGTGGGTTGCCATTTCCTTCTCCAGGGGATCTTCCCGACCCAGGAATTGAACCCAGGCCTTCTGCATTGCAGGCAGATTCTCTCCCAACTGAGCTATAAGGGAAGCCTCAGTGGAATATTACTCAGCCATAAAAAGAATGAAATAATAATGTCACTTGCAGTAACGTGGATGGACCTAAAGATTATCATACTTGGTGAAGTAGGTCAGAGAAAGGCAAATATCATATGATATCACTCATATGTGGAATCTAATTTTTAAAAATGATACAAACGAACTTACTCAAAAAACAGACTTACAGACTTCAGAAATAAACTTCTGGTTACCAAAGGAGAAATGTGGGAAGGAGGGATAAATGGAGAGCTTGAGCACACACACACACACTGCTGTATGTAAGACAGATAACAAACAAGGACCTGATGTACAGCACAGAGAACTCTACTCAGTATTCTGTGATAACCTATATGAGAAAAGAATCTAAAAAAGAATGAATATATGTATCACTGAATCACTTTGCTGTATACCTGAAACTAACACAACACTGTGAACCAACTATACTCCAATAAAATTAAAATCAAAATAAATAAAGTGATCTCTAATGTGTAGCCAACTGGAGGCACTGCTTTCTGCAAATCACAACTACAAACAACCTTTGAAACCTCTATATTGTGTATGGGGGACACATAGTGTGACTATGCATTTTGCAATAAGTCAACTTGGTATGTAATGACCTGTCTGTGAAATAGAATTTGTTTTCTATCAGAGATAAATTAGCCTGTGACAATCAGTCACTGGCAAACCTCAGACTCACTTCTGTTCTCTCTCTCCTTTTAAACCTAATTTTCATTCCATACTATCTTTCAGAGACAAGACACCTCCGAGGCGCAGTTCAGTTCGCCACAATGTGAGCCCTACAAGGAAACGCTTCATATCACCATTTGCCAAAGTAGTCTTTGTCCAGGATCCATTTCAGGAAATGGCCCGAAATCCAACCTCTTATTAAGCCGATAACCTGGACTCCACCTTGATCTTCTCCTTTCCCTCGGCCTTCACGTCGAATCCCGTGCACCTTCCTCACAATCAGCTCAGCCTTCAAACAGAAGTCACAGTCGTGCACTGCTCCCCATCGCCGGGGCCACCTGCCTACTTCACCTATTACCACCCCCCACCCTGACTGCAAATGCCTCCTGCCTCCTGCTTTCACCCCATTCAAGCCATTCTGAGCCCAGCAGCCAGAGTAATCGTTCAAGTGGTGATTTAGAAGCCATTTTCCTGCTGGAAGCCTTTCGATAGTTGCTCACTTCAAGTGGAAGAAGATCCAAACGCCTCACCTTGGCCTCCAAGATCCGGCTGCTGCTGCTGTGTCTCACCCAGACTTGTCCCCCTCTTCCTCTCTCCCCCTCCCTTTCCCCCCC
>SJYT01059923.1:571445-599516 GCA_006410635.1 Cephalophus harveyi | reverse complement strand
AAGCCAGGCAAGTTTTACCACCTCTAACAGATAATAACGGTAATAATGGTATTATCTATGGTTCAGAAAACTTGAAGGATGTCTAAAGAATTTAGGGAGAATGGGGTTAGATAAGTATTGATCTCAACGTGTAATAGTACAGGAATAGGAGGTTCCTGCTTGGAAAGTAAAAGTGCCTAAGCACAGAATCCAGCATTCAAATGTCAAAGCTTCTCAGGCACAATTAAGTGGAGCAAATCAAATAACTTCAGGAGCTATGACCTTAAACTCCTCTGTTGTTGTTCTTAGGCTGTGGTGTGTTTCATAATCATGATAGATTGCCCCAACTTGCAATCTGCACTTCTGACTGGTTGTTCTGGGGTGGTAGCTTGAGAATGTGCATCCCTAGTAAATTGATGCCACTGACACCAGTCCAGAAACTACACTTAGAGAGCCATTTCTCACACAGAGGAACTGGCAAATGCGTTTGCTTCATCTTGCAAAGTTGTCAGGCTGAGTACAAGAGAGACATGATTGCTAGAGACTTCTGAAAGCGTATTTTAAAAAGCAGAGTAGATCACTTCCCAAAATTGAATTCCTCTCTGGTTTGTTCTAACTGTAACACTGGGAAAGTTACTTAAGTTCTTGAGCATTTTCTGAATTAATCTATAGCATGTTAGATAAATATATTTCCTAAAATTAAGTCTATGGTTACTATTAAGATCATCTCCATGAGGCTTTTAGCACAATGCCAGAATACAGTTAGGATTATGTGTAAATATTAGTTACTTCATTATTAATAGCAGTTATATTATTAACCATGACCTTAGAATGCAATGGAGAAGGCGATGGCAACCCACTCCAGTACTCTTGCCTGGAAAATCCCATGGACGGAGGAGCCTGGTAGGCTGCAGTCCATGGGGTCGCTAAAAGCTGGACACGACCGAGCGACTTCACTTTCACTTTCACTTTAGAATGCAATAATCCAAATATCTGGGCTACAAAACAAGAAAAGTAAGCACATTACTCAGAANGCCAGAATACAGTTAGGATTATGTGTAAATATTAGTTACTTCATTATTAATAGCAGTTATATTATTAACCATGACCTTAGAATGCAATGGAGAAGGCGATGGCAACCCACTCCAGTACTCTTGCCTGGAAAATCCCATGGACAGAGGAGCCTGGTAGGCTGCAGTCCATGGGGTCGCTAAAAGCTGGACACGACCGAGCGACTTCACTTTCACTTTCACTTTAGAATGCAATAATCCAAATATCTGGGCTACAAAACAAGAAAAGTAAGCGCATTACTCAGAATTGCCCAGACAATGTCCTATTTCCATAGGGGTAATTCCCATTTTCTTTTATTACTCTGCCCTCAGAAAGATCCTTGCCAGTCCTCAGCAGCAAGATGGAAATGCAATTTAAAGAACTTAAATCACTGATGCACATATAGCATCAGATAAATAGAAACAAACAAGCCAATAAAGTGTCTTACCACAGAATTTCTTCTCATAATCTCCATGATAAATTCAGACATAAAACTTGATGAAATTAAGAATGGAAACTTACTTCTTCCCTTTCCTATTTGCCTAAATGTTTGAATATTAAAATAAAAATTATCCTCCTGACACACCTCTATTTTTCAGCTTTAAAGATTAACAATAAAAAATTAATTCCTTACATGGGTAAGTATTCAGCAATCATAATGATGGGCATCAGATTAAGAAACCATAACAAATACCACTCTAAGATCTAAATTCACTCAGAGATTTTAGTGAAAGCACTAAAACTCTGACACAATAACACCCACTTACCCCATTTTTCTCTCTGAGCCATCAAAATTACTTAGAAATTCTATATGCCCATCCATAACCCATGCTTTGACTTAGTGCAACAGAGGTTTCAGTATTTCTCTAATATCCATTAACTCTTCTTTACTACCTCTATCTTGATCCAAAATATCATAAAGCAAAAATAAATGGGACTAATTAAACTTAAAAGCTTCCTAACAAACACATGAAAAGATACTCAACATCACTTATTATCAGAGAAATGCAAATCAAACCCACAATGAGGTACCATTTCACACCAGTCAGAATGGCTGTGATCCAAAAGTCTACAAGCAATAAATGCTGGAGAGGGTGTGGAGAAAAGGGAACCCTCTTACACTGTTGTGGGAATGCAAACTAGTACAGCCACCATGGAGAACAGTGTGGAGATTCCTTTAAAAACTGGAAATAGAACAGCTTTATGATGCAGCAATCCTTCGGCTTGGCATACACACCAAGGAAACCAGAATTGAAAGAGACACGTGTACCCCAATGTTCATCACAGCACTGTTTATAACAGCCAGGACATGGAAGCAACCTAGANCTGCCTTATGACCCAGCAATCCCACTGCTGGGCATACACACCGAGGAAACCAGAATTGAAAGAGACACATGTACCCCAATGTTCATTGCAGCACTGTTTATAATAGCCAGGACATGGAAGCAACCTAGATGTCCATGAGCAGACGAATGGATAAGAAAGCTGTGGTACATATACACAATGGAGTATTACTCAGCCATTAAAAAGAATACATTTGAATCGGTTCAATGAGGTGGATGAAACTGGATCCTATTATATAGAGAGAAGTAAGCCAGCAAGAAAAACCCCAATACAGTATACTAACACATATATATGGGATTTAGAAAGATGGTAATGATAACCCTGTATGTGAGACAGAAAAAGAGACACAGATGTATAGAAAAGTCTTTTGGACTCTTTGGGAGAGGGAGAGGGTGGGATGATTTGGGAAAATGGCATTGAAACATGTATAATATCATATATGAAATGAATCGCCAGTCCAGGTTCGATGCATGATACTGGATGCTTGGAGCTGGTGCACTGGGATGACCCAGAGGGATGGTACAGGAGGAAGGGAGGGAGGAGAGTTCAAGATGGGGAACACGTGTATACCTGTGATGGATTCATGTTGATGTATGGCAAAGCCAATACAATATTGTAAAGTAATTAACCTCCAATTTAAAATAAATAAATTAAATTTGGTATATTAAAAAAAAAAAAAAGAGAAAGAAAACCCTTCAGTGTCTTGTCACTAATTTCCTTCATGGATCACAGCCTTGTCATGGTGAAGGGGCTTGCATAACTCAAAGAAGCCATTAGCCATGCCTTGTAGGGCCACCCAAGATGGATGGACCATAATGAAGTGTTCTGATAAAATGCAGTCCACTGGAGGAGGAAATAGCAACCCACTCCACTATTCTTTCTAGAGGAACACCATGAACTGTATGAAAAGGCAAAAGGATGTGACATCAGAAGATGACCTCCCCCAATCATATTGGACCCTGAAGGTGTTTAATAGGCTACCATGGAAGAGTAGAAAGCAGTTAGTTACTAACAGCTGCAGAAAGAATGAAGTGTCTGGGCCAAAGCAGAAATGATGCTCAGTTGTGGATGTGTCTGGTGGTGAAAATAAAGTCCAGTGATGTAATGAACAATAATGTATAGGAACCTGGAATATTAGGTCCACAAAGCAAGGTAAATTGAATGTGAGAGGGCAAGATTAAACATTGACATCTTAGGAATCAGTGAATAAAAATGTACAGGAATGGGTGACTTGAATTAAGCCGGCCATTGTATCTACTACTGTGAGCTAAAGCTCCTTAAAAAATTGGAGTAGCCTTCATGATTAAAAAAAAAGAGTCTGAGATGCAGTACTTGAGGAGAGCCTAAAAAAAGACAGAATGGTCTCAATTCATTTCCAAAGCAAACCATTCAATATCACACCAAATCTATTTCCCAATCACTGATGCTGAAGAAGCTGAAGTTGACTGGTCCTAGGAAGATTTAGAACACCTTCTAGAACTAACACTCAGACGATGTCCTTTTCACCACGCGGAACTGGAAAGCCAAAGGAGGAACATAAGAGATAGCCAGAATAACAGGCAAGTTTGGCCTTAGATTATAAAATGAAGCAGGGCTAACAGAGTTTTGTCAAGAGAATATGCTGGTCGCTGCAACACTCTTTTCAAACAACACCGGAGACAGATCTACAAATGGACATTGACATATGGTCAATAGTGAAATGAGACTATGTTCATTACAACAAAAGATGGAGAAGCACTATACAGTCAGCAAAAACAAGACCTGGAGCTGACTGAGGCTCAGATCATGAGCTCCTTATTGCAAAACTCAGGCAAAAATTGAAAAAAAAAAACGTAGGGAAACCCAATAGGCCATTCATACATGGCCAAAATCAAATCCCTTTTGATTATACAGTGGAAGTGATGAATAGATTCAAGGTCTTAGATCTGGTAGATGGAGTACTTCAAGAACTACACATGGAGGTTCTTAACTGTATAGGGGGCAATTACCAAAACCATCCCAAAGAATAAGAAATCCTAGAAAGCAAAGTGGTTGTCTAAGGAGGCTTTAGAAATAACTGAGGATAGAAGAAAAGTGAAAGGCCAGGGAGAAAGGGAAAGATATACCCAACTGAATGCAGAGTTCCAGAGAATAGTGAGGAGAGAGAGTAAGACCTCCTTAAATTACCAATGCAAACAAAAAAAAAATAGGAAAACAATAGAATGGGAAGGAATAGAGATGTCTTCAAGAAAGTGGAGATAACAAGAGAACATTTCATGCAAGGATAAACACAATAAAGGCCAGAAACAATAAAGACATAGAAGAAGAGATTAAGAACAGGTGGCAAGAATGAACAGAAGAACTGTATGATAGATTTTAATGACCAGGATAACTATGATAGTGTGATCACTCACCCAGAGCCAGACATCCTGGAGTGCAAAGTCAAGTGGGTCTTAGGAGGCATTAGTATGAACAAATCTTGTGGAGGTGATGGAATTTCAGTTTAGCTATTAAAAATCTGAATTGATGATACTATTAAAATGATGCACTCAATATGTCAGCAAAGTTAGAAAACTCAACAGTGGTCACAGGACTGGAAAAGGTCAGCTTTCAGTCCAATCCCAAAGAGGGGCAATGTCAGAGAATGTTTAGACTACCATACAACTGTGCTCATTTCACATGCTAACAAGGTTATTCTCAAAATCCTTCAAACCAGGCAGTAGTAGTAAGTGAAATGAAAACTTCCAGATGAACAAACTGGGTTTAGAAAAGCCCAAGGAAGCAGATATCAAATTGACAACATTTATTGGATCAGGAAGAAAGCAAGGGAGTTCCAGAAAAACACCTACTTCTGCTTCATTGACTATGTTAAAATTTTTGATTACATGGATCACAACAAACTGTGAAAAATTCTTAAAGAGATGGGAGTACCAGACCACCTTATTTGTCTCCTGAGAAGCTTATAGGGAGGTCAGGAAGCAACACTTAGAACTAGACTTGGAATGATGAACTCTTTCAAAATTTGGGAAGGAGAATAGCAAGGCTGTAAACTGTTACCCTGTTTATTTAACTTGTATTCAGAATACATCACGTGAAATGCCATGCTGGATGAATCATAAGCTAGAATCAAGGTTGCAGGGAGAAATATAAACAACCTCACAAATGCAGATGATACCACTCTATGGCAGAAAGTGGAAAGGTACTAAAGAGCCTCTTGAAGAGAGTGAAAAAGAGTAAGAAAGATGACTTGAAACTCACTATTAAAAAAAAAAAAAAAGAAAGAAAAGAAAGGTCATGGCCAACATTTATTGGATCAGAAAGAAAGCAAGGAAATTCCTCCTATCACCAACTAAGGCTAATCCTTCTCAGAAATAAAATGATTCCGAATTTTTTCTCTTTCAAGGACATTTGTATCTATTATTTACATATCCTTCTTAGCTCTAAAATCCCTACTATCTTAGTTCCCTAAAATTAAACACACTTATATTTGTCTTATTGAAAATGGATACCCCCAACAGCAACAACAACATATGTAACACACAGATTGCCTCATGATTTCAGTAACTTTCCCAGCGAATCACTTCAATCCTCCCTTTAACTGCTCATTCACTCCTCAACCCATTTCAGTGAGGCTTCTACCTCTTCCACTAGCCTATTCTTCTCCAAACACCATCATCAACAGCATAGGTATTTTTGAGACTATATTGTGGATCTTTCGGTTCTGAACAGGTTTAACTATATTGAATATTTTGAAACATCAAACTTTACCATGAAAAGATTTCTGCCCTAGGATTTAAACATTTCAGTTTCACAATACACATAGATAAATACCAATTCTAATGTCAATAAAAGAGCATATGTTAAATCAGTGGTGGTGGTAGTCACACAGTTGTGTCTAACTCTTTGTGACCCCATGGACTGAAGCCTGCTAGGCTCCTCTGTCCATGGGATTCTCCAGGCAAGAGTATTGGAGTGGGTTGCCATTTCCTTCTCCAGGTATGTTAAATCAGAGGAAGTATTTATTTATTTCCTCATTTATTCCATAAATATTGGACATATATGATAGCACAATAACTAGATTATGTTTTCAGATTGCAACAATGTTTATGACAAATGCATTGTTGTGTCTAACTCTTTGTGACCCCATGGACTGAAGCCTGCTAGGCTCCTCTGTCCATGGGATTCTCCAGGCAAGAGTATTGGAGTGGGTTGCCATTTCCTTCTCCAGGTATGTTAAATCAGAGGAAGTATTTATTTATTTCCTCATTTATTCCATAAATATTGGACATATATGATAGCACAATAACTAGATTATGTTTTCAGATTGCAACAATGTTTATGACAAATGCATATCTTTCTCTTTTATTAAACATGTAAAATATTAAATTGTATCTATGTTAAACAGTATAATAGAACCTAATACAAGGCTGTATAACTAGAGAAACTTTATGTAAACTGAAGAACAATGAAGGGCTTTTTGGAGCCCCAAACCAGTTTCCAGAATTAATTCAGTAAGGAAAAAAGATGAGTAAAGAGGAAGCAGGCTAGAGGAATTGAAGAACCTGAAAGCAGACCAATGAGTAGTATTTTGTTTATTCAGGATATGATAGATAAAGTGATTTGGCACTTTCTAGTATGAATTTTCAGTGAAACTCTATGTAGAAAATAGGAGATCTCTTTTGGTAAAGAACAATAAAGATATTAATTGTCTCTATGGCATTGATGATTGTCTTTAAAAGATTTTTTCAAGGTGAAAAGGTCATAGCTGATGGCATTCCAGATACAGAAGTGTCATAACCAAAGGAATCACGAAGAAAATTGCATTAAAGTGCTTGGTGGCGGTATGATCTCATACTTTTTTGAAGTTGGTGTTCTGCCAATGAGACATGAGATGAGTTTCCATGTTCTGAACTGGAAAACATAATTAGCCCTCAAACTATATTGTTCATTGTTCTGGGAGAGATTTGAACAGTGAGATTTTTAGTCAACAGAAAAAGGAAAAGAAAAAACAAATAGCTAGCCAGTATTTCAGATTATATATTAAATAACATTTTATCACTCAAATTGAATACATTCATGCAGATCTAGAGGTTTTCATCATTGAAATCTGGATTCATCTTACATTTATATATATATATAAAATATTATATCTATATCCATGTGTGTGTGTATATATATATACTTCCAAAGCAAACCAGCCAATATCACTGTAATCTTACTCTATGCCCCAATCACTAATGCTGAAGAAGTTGAATGGTTCTGTGAAGACCTACAACACCTTCTAGAACTAACATCAAAAAAAAAAAAAAGATGTCCTTTGCATCACAGCAGACCAGAATGCAAAAATAGGAAGTCAAGAGATACCTAGAATAGCAGACAAGTTTGGCTTCCCTGGTGGCTCAGATGGTAAAGAATCTTTCTACAGTGCAGGAGAACAGGGTTATAACCCTGGGTAGGGAAGATCTGTTGGAGAAGGAAAAGTCTATCTACTCCAGTATTCTTGCCTGGAGAATTCCATGGTCGTAGGAGCCTGGTTAGCTACAGTTTCTGTGATTGCAAAGAGTCTGACACAACTAAACAACTAACACTTTCACTTTCACTTGGCCTAAGAATACAAAATGAAGCTGGAAAAAGGCTCACAGAGATTTGTCAAGAGAACACACTGGTCATAGCAAACACCCTCTTCCAACAACATAAGAGATGACTCTACACATGGACATCACCAGATGGTCAATACCAAAATCAGATTAATTATATAATTTATGACTGAAGATGGAGAAGCTCTATACAGTCAGCAAAATCAAGACTGGGAGCTATGGCTCAAATCATGAATTCCTTACTGCAAAATTCAGACTTATATCGAAGAAAGTAGGAAAACCACTAGGCCATTCAGGCATGACCTAAATAAAATATTTTATGAGTATACAGTGGAAGTGACAAATAGTTTCAAGGGATTAGATCTGTTAGACAGAGTGCCCAAAGACCAATGGATGGAGGTTCATAACATTGCACACGTGCTAGGCTTCAACAGTAGGTGAATCAAGAAATTCCAGTTGTACAAACTGGATTTAGAAAAGGCTTGAACAAATTTGAACAAGAGATCAAAGTACCAACATCTGTTGGATCATAGAAAAAGCAAGAGAACCAGTAAAGCATCTACTCCATTGACTATGTTAAAGCCTTTGACGGTGTGGATCACAACAGAGTGTGGAAAATTCTTCATGAGATGGGAATAGCAGACCACCATCCCTGCCTTCTGAGAAACCAGTATGCAAGTCAAGAAACAACAGTTACAACTGAACATGGAACAAAGGACTGGTTGAAAATTAGGAAAGGTGTACGTCAAGGCTGTATATTGTCACCCTGCTTATTTAACTTATATGCAGAGTACATCATGCGAAATTCTTGACTGGATGAATCATAAGATGAAATCAAGATTGCTGGGAGAAATATCAATAACTTCAGATATGCAGATGGCACCACTCTTATGGCAGAAAGTGAAGAGGAGCTAAAGAGCCTCTTGATGAAGATGAAAGAGAAGAGTGAAAAAGCTGGCTTAAAACTCAACATTCAAAAAACTAAGATCATGCCATTTTGTCCTATCACTCATGGCAAATAAATGGGAAAAAGTGGAAACAGATTTTATTTTCTTGGGCTCCAAAATCACTGCTGACAGTGACTGCAGCCATGAAATTAAAAGACATTTGCTCCTTGGAAGGAAAGCTATGACCGACCCAGACAGCATATTAAAAAGCAGAGATATCATTTTGCAGACAAAGGTCCATCTAGCCAGAACTCTGGTTTTTCCAGTAGTTGTGTATGGATGTGAGAACAGGACTGTAAAGAAGCCTGAGGGCTGAAGAACTGATGCTCTTGAATTGTGGTGCTGGAGAAGATGCTTGAGATTCCCTTGGACTTTGAGGAGATCAAACCAGTCGATCCTAAAGGAAATCCATTCTGAATATTCATTGGAAGGACTGATGCTGAAGGTGAAGCTCTAATACTTTGGCCACCTGATGAAAAGATCCGACTTGTTGGGAAAAACCCTGATTCTGCAGGAGGAGGAAATGACATCCCACTCCAATATTCCTGCTGGGATAATCCAGCAGACTCAGTAGCCTTGCAGTCTGTAGTCCATGGGGTTGCAGAGTCATTGCTTGAGATTCCCTTGGACTTTGAGGAGATCAAACCAGTCGATCCTAAAGGAAATCCATTCTGAATATTCATTGGAAGGACTGATGCTGAAGGTGAAGCTCTAATACTTTGGCCACCTGATGAAAAGATCCGACTTGTTGGGAAAAACCCTGATTCTGCAGGAGGAGGAAATGACATCCCACTCCAATATTCCTGCTGGGATAATCCAGCAGACTCAGTAGCCTTGCAGTCTGTAGTCCATGGGGTTGCAGAGTCAGACACATGACTAAGCAACTGACCATGCACGTGTATGTGTGTGTGTGTGTGTGTGTGTGTGTGTGTGTGTGTATATATGCAGTTACTTAAATATAGATATCTATGTATAGATACAGATATTTGGCAGATGTATGTGTGTTCTTTCATAAATAGTTGTTCATCAGAGAGCAAAAGCCTAGCAAAAGAAAAGAGGAATGTTCTTACCTGTCCCTCTCTTAACTGCTCTCTTTTAAGAAAAAAGGAAATTAGAGGGGCAAAGGATTTCTTCATTGTGGAGAAAGCTTTAGTTGTGGCCTGTATTTAAAGAACTAGAGATAACTGAAAAAAAAAAAAAAATCTCTTTGAAGAAGGTTAATTGCCAGCTAATTGCTGTATTTTAGTGGATTAGTTAAATGTGTTGTGGAATTAGTGAGAGTGATTTTCTCAATTCTGAAACAAGGTTGAGTTGTTCTGTAATCTTCTCAGTGAAAATAAAACCTGTGTCCAGTGAACAGCTAATCCATGAGGTCTTTAGTTTCAGGAGTTGTATTATGTTATTGAGGAGAGGGAGAAGCCTTGAGAAGACAAATTGGAGGAAAACTATTCTTAAACTCACCTGAGATGATTCTACAGATAGCTCTCAGAAATGCGTAGAGATGACATTTTGAAGATTGTTAATATCAGACCAGTAGACTAGAATGGCNTGTTATTGAGGAGAGGGAGAAGCCTTGAGAAGACAAATCAGAGGAAAACTATTCTTAAACTCACCTGAGATGATTCTACAGATAGCTCTCAGAAATGCGTAGAGATGACATTTTGAAGATTGTTAATATCAGACCAGCAGACTAGAATGGCATGTGTACTTCTCCGGATAAAAAGGAAGGATGATTCATTTAATATGAAAATAAGAGACATATGGTAAATGAAGAGACATATGTTTACATATAAGGAATCCTAATTCTTTACATTTTTTTAAATCATAAAAAGTATAGCAAAACTTCCATTTACCTGGTTGTCTCATGACTGAAGACTCTTTAATGGTCAGTTGTTCAGGAAAAATAGAATTAAGAAAAAAATGAGAAAAGGAAAAAAGTGAATTTAATATTTATTAGTGTGATGATATAGGAGAAGGCAATGGCACCCCACTCCAGTACTCTTGCCTGGAGAATCCCATGGACGGAGGAGTCTGGTAGGCTGCAGTCCATGGGGTCACTAAGAGTTGGACACGACTGAGTGACTTCACTTTGATTTTTCACTTTCATGTATTGGAGAAGGAAATGGCAACCCACTCCAGTATTCTTGCCTAGAGAATCCCAGGGATGGGGGAGCCTGGTGGGCTGCTGTCTATGGGGTCGCATAGAGTTGGACACAACTGAAGCCACTTAGCAGCAGCAGCAGCAGTATGATGATATATAACTAAAATGATAACTCTACAGTGAAAAATCCCCTCAAAGCCATCTTGGACTGAAGGCAAAAAGAAGTGGGCACACGTGTGGAACTTGTCAAATAACATTTATTTGTAGGCATTTAATGGACACAACTGAAGCCACTTAGCAGCAGCAGCAGCAGTATGATGATATATAACTAAAATGATAACTCTACAGTGAAAAATCCCCTCAAAGCCATCTTGGACTGAAGGCAAAAAGAAGTGGGCACACGTGTGGAACTTGTCAAATAACATTTATTTTTAGGCATTTATGATAATTCTTCCTTTCTCTCTGTATACCTGAGGAATTATGGAAAATGGATCAGTTATTTTTTTTACAAACAGAAAGAAACATGAAGATAAAGATTATCTCAAGAATAAAGTTAAGCTGGATAATTCCTTACAGATAAAGTTTTCCTTTTTCAAAAAAAACAATTTATTCTGCAAATGGCAATATATTTTGAATTTCATAATTTTGCAACCAAGCATATTATTATTATGTATTACATATACTATATTCTGCTTTACATATATGTATTACATATTACATATTACTATATATTACATATGCTGTCTCTTATACACATCTAGATGTGTATAAGAGACAGGCAAAGTGGTTGTCTGAGTAGTATCTTTCAGAAGTGAATGTACAATAAGAAAATTATATAATATACTGTATCTGACCTATGGTTTACAATATAAGAAAAAGATTCCATCCATTTTAAATATTTTGAAAATGTTGCATAGCAGCCTGCATTGATTTAAAAATTAAAAGTATTTCAATGAGAGAGACAGTTTTTTAACTGATTAAAAAAACAAAGTAAAAATATACTCATATCTTCTCCCAAAGAATTTACAGAAACCTCAACTTCAGGACACAGCCTGAATTAGTAACAAACTGTTCTGAATACTGAATTTTTTTTTCTGTAGGACAAATTTGAGAAGATGTCTTTGGGCATGATGGACCATCGCAAGATAGAATACTAGGTTACATTTATCTTAAGGAACCCATTTACCAATGAAGGAGATGTAAGAGACGCAGATTCATTCTCTGGATCAGGAAGATCCCTGAAAGAGGCACCCCACTTCAATATTTTTGCCTGGAGAATCCCACGGACACAGGAGCCTGGCAGGTTACAGTCCACGGGATCACAAAGATTTGTACATGACGCAAGTGACTTAGCACAGAACAACAATTAGGGTCCTTATTTTCATATAAATACTTAAATACCTGAGTCCCATTTGATTTCAATTGGGAAAGAAGAAATCAACCTATGTTCGAGTGAAAAAAAACATCATACCCCTGCTCACTTCATCTCTCCCAAACTCATACTCTTTCCCAGCAGGTTTGGCATCTTGATTTCATTTAGTGTGCTTTTTCCTGAATTCTCAAAAGGCATGCTCCAGAACATCATACTTGGTGCCAAGAGTTCTTGCCAGGATACAAAATCTTAAGGCATAGGAGAGCATTTACAAATAAAAAAGAAAATTTATCCATTATTCAGCTTTATTTATATTTTTACTTCCCTTTCCCAAAATCCACTCCCAGAAGGTTCAGAGCAATCTATTACAAACTGTAGTATGCATATATCACAGGCAGTATCCTTGCATTTAACCAATATTAGGTTCTTCATCAGAGGCCTGAAAATTCATCTTTTTATTAATACATGATGACTTGGATACACACTCTAATAGTTTCCTTAAGTTGGTAATTGACCTACCCAAGTTGTTATTTTCTCTTTTCAATGCATCAATGTCATTCAGAAATAAACACTCACATCCAAGTTTCCTGTAATCACTATCCCCAGCCCACTCCTCAAATGTCATATGTATATATATAATTCATTCAAAATGCATCCTTTCTCTTATTATCCTGTTAGTTTAACATGGACTTCCCTGGTGGCTCAGTAGTAAAAAATCTGCCCGCAATGCAGGAGATGTGGGTTTTATCCTTGGGTCAGGAAGATCCCCTGGAGAGGAAATGACTACCCACTTCCATATTCTTGCCTAGGAAATCCGATGGACAGAGAAGCCTGGTGGGCTACGGTCCATGGGTTTGCAAAAGAGAAGGACATGACTTAGTGAGTAAACAACTATAGAAGTTTAACATCAGTAAAAATCTCAGCAATTGCAATTCTATAGCACACCAGGATTTTTATCACTTTACCTAATACCAGAGATGCATCCTCATGACAATGCCTGGTGATATGAACAGCAAGTGATCTGGATGACAAGTGATCCAACCACCAACCACCATTTCAGAGCATCAGACCGTCCTAGTCTTTATTCTCACAGAGCAGACACTGAGCCAAAGATACAGGTGCAAATGATATATTAAGGAAATTTCCCAGGAGAAATCACTGGAGGCTGGAGGAAACAGAATAGGGAAAGAAAGAAAGCTAAACAAGATTGTAATTTCAGCTGGGTACCAAACTCGGCCCGATTCTGCAGTGAGCCCTGGAGAATAAATTTTACTTCTTACATCCAGACAAAAGCTGGGCTTTGTACTTTGCTGTCCAGCGGAGGAGGTTAATCTCCTAGCACTAAGCCTCCTAGTATTTTTACTTCTTATTCTAAGAGATTAGATGGCAACCTAGCACTGCATACAAACTGCTACCCCAGATGTCATTTTATATAATATGACTCCATATAAAAAATATTTCAGATATGCATTCAGCTTCCACATTCAGACATCAGCAGACTGACTATACATATTTATATTTTCCCTCTTAAAATTCTATTGGTATGACCATAAAGGAATGCATGCAACCTAAAACAATGACATGAAGGTTAGGGGGAAGGTTCATCAATTAAGTAAATTTTTAAAATAATTTTTTGGAATATAGCAAGCTGATACCTATGTTATGAAGTATACAGATGAGCTGAACTTCAAACATGCACTGAAGAAGACAACAAAAATGTGTGATTTATTCTGCCAGGTAGAAGTGTGGGAATTCTTTAAGTTTAGATTTTGTTAGCAAGTTTTAAAGGAATCATTAATGAAGGACACTTCCTAAGGCTATTTGAATTTAGGTAAAAAGAAAAAAAAAAGGAAAAGGGAGGAATGGAGAAATGAAAAGAGAAAAGAAAAAAGGAAAAAAAAAATTCTGAATAGATGGAATAATTTGTCTTAGAATGGCTGGGTCTAAAACTATGGTGGAGCTGTCTAAGAAAAGAGGAGGAATGTGTAAGTAAGTTATATTCAGAGCTTCCAAATCTCTTTTCTAGAGAGTTTATATATAACGTCAAAATCAAGAAATAGAGGTGGAATCACCACAGAAATGCATTTAACTAAATGGATTTGGTTTAAGTCATTAGAAGAAAGAGAGAGGGAGAAGGACAAGAAAGAAGGAAAGGGATGAGAGAATTTACTATAAATCCATAAATAGTGCATAATGCACTGGGCATTTGCCCATGTGAAATCTAAGAAAAGAGGAGGAATGTGTAAGTAAGTTATATTCAGAGCTTCCAAATCTCTTTTCTAGAGAGTTTATATATAACGTCAAAATCAAGAAATAGAGGTGGAATCACCACAGAAATGCATTTAACTAAATGGATTTGGTTTAAGTCATTAGAAGAAAGAGAGAGGGAGAAGGACAAGAAAGAAGGAAAGGGATGAGAGAATTTACTATAAATCCATAAATAGTGCATAATGCACTGGGCATTTGCCCATGTGAAAATTATAAGGAAGACAGAAATTGCTTCTCTTTTTCAACTGGTGTCAATTTCCTTGTGACTTTCTGAGAGTACCTTCCTTCCATTGTGCGTCCAGTATTTATAGCGGATGTAGTTTTAACTAAAAAGCCTCTTGATGAAAGTGAAAATGGAGAGTGAAAAAGTTGGCTTAAAGCTCAACATTCAGAAAACGAAGATCATGGCATCCGGTCCCATCACTTTATGGGAAATAGATGGAGAAACAGTGGAAACAGTGTCAGACTTTATTTTGGGGGGCTCCAAAATCACTGCAGATGGTGACTGCAGCCATGAAATTAAAAGACGCTTACTCCTTGGAAGGAAAATTTATGACCAACCTAGATAGCATATTCAAAAGCAGAGACATTACTTGGCCAACAAAGGTCCGTCTAGTCAAGGCTTTGGTTTCTCCAGTGGTCATGTATGGATGTGAGAGTTGGACTGTGAGGAAAGCTGAGCACCAAAGAATTGATGTTTTTGAACCGTGGTGTTGGAGAAGACTCTTGAGAGTCCCTTGGACTGCAAGGAGATCCAACCAGTCCATTCTGAAGGAGATCAACCCTAGGATTTCTTTGGAAGGAATGATGCTAAAGCTGAAACTCCAGACTGTGGCCACCTCATGTGAAGAGTTGACTCATTGGAAAAGACTGTGATGCTGGGAGGATTGGGGGGCAGGAGGAGAAGGGGACGACAGAGGATGAGGTGGCTGGATGGCATCAAGGACTCGATGGACGANTGGAAGGAATGATGCTAAAGCTGAAACTCCAGACTGTGGCCACCTCATGTGAAGAGTTGACTCATTGGAAAAGACTGTGATGCTGGGAGGATTGGGGGGCAGGAGGAGAAGGGGACGACAGAGGATGAGGTGGCTGGATGGCATCACGGACTCGATGGACATGAGTTTGAGTGAACTCCCGGAGTAGGTGATGGACAGGGAGGCCTGGCATGCTGCAATTCATGGGGTCACAAAGAGTTGGACATGACTGAGCGACTGAATTGAACTGAGTTTTACTTAAAATAAATGGAATTCAGACATAAGACACCTATTTTGTAGAGTCTGAAGCATGGAAGCCAGTCTTTTCCAAAGCACAGGGGGACAAAAAGGCCATTATGAAGCATCTAAGTATTTTAACTATGGCCTCCTAGATGTTAATTACTCTAGAATTTTGCAAGAAAAGCTGTGACCATATGAAAGTTTTATCAAGATACTTTGACACTTTCTTCAAGATAACAATACCAATGTCTAAGTATCACTGCAGATGGTGACTGCAACCATGAAATTAAAAGACGCTTAACTCATGCGAAGAGTTGACTCATTGGAAAAGACTCTGATGCTGGGAGGGATTGGGGGCAGGAGGAGAAGGGGACGACTGAGGATGAGATGGCTGGATGGCATCACAGACTCGATGGACGTGAGTCTGAGTGAACTCCGGGAGATGGTGATGAACAGGGAGGCCTGGCGTGCTGCGACTCACGGGGTCACAAAGAGTCGGATATGACTGAGTGACTGAACTGAACTGAACTGAAGTATACTGCTTAAGGCACTCTGCAATGATGAATTTATTTTTACTGCCCAATTGGATAGACACTCCACACATATGACTACTGAGCACTTGAAATTTCATTACTGAGAAACTTTTAATGAAATATATTTTATTTTAATTAATGTGAATTTAAATATCCATATGTAGCTAGCGGCTACTGTGTTGGACTGAGAAGTTTTAAAATAAACTAAGAACTAAACACTGATGCAATAAGAAAAGCTACCCTTGAGAAATGGAAATAGTATACAGGAAGGGAAAAGCGACTAATATTTTCTTTTAATATCAATCGAGGATTTTCAAGTTTGAAATTCTTACATGCATTTTCTATTATAATGATATTTTACAAAGCAGACATGTATCTGCCAAGTATTTAATGTACAAGGTACTTTTCTCACATTATCTTTCTTATCACCAAAGCAATATTTATATTGTTACCTCTATTTAATGCATAAATGAAACATAGAGTGTTTAATAACATTAATCTTAGGAAAACTCTTTTGTACCTAGAGTAGGTGTACTTGGCTATCAGTATGCTATCTGGCAAATGGCAATTATTCAGAAAATGACTTTATGGAAGAACGATGTATGAATATAAAGAAATTTGCATTTTAAGGATAAACTTTCATAAACTTGCATTGCTTACACATTTATCTCCTTTTAAAGTATATAACAGTAATTTCAGAATAAAATTCTAAGTATTCCTGAAAAAATAAATAAATAAAGTATATAACATGCTTTTTAAACTAATCAGTCTCCTCCTATTGTGGGAAAAAAAGCAGCTACCTCAACTCAGGGCAGGATAATTAACCCCTGTTACAGACCTTCTTGATTAGAAATGGAGATAGGAATACAGAAAGTGGAAGGCTGAGATGAGACCACTTTATCAATGTAAAAAACCCAAATAATGCCTTAGAGTCAGGTGAGGTACAGTGGGTTGTAACAGGTACAACATTTTGGACTTTATACAGACATAATGTAGATATAGTATGCATAGATTATATAATATAGACTAGATATTACACAATAAAATAAATACTAGCTTGTAATAAAAATATTTTTTCTTCAATGAAACATTTGGAGCAAAATAACATCTCTGTTTGGAACATGAACACTTCCTGTTTAGGCTCAGTTGCATCAGAAAAAATATTGCCTGGATCTCTCAATATGTGATTTTGGGTTTTCACACTGATATTGTGCTGATCCTTTAACCTTTTATTACTAAACTATAACTTTAAATCTGATTTATAGGACTTTGGAGTTTTAGCATGTTTTTCTGCTTTGCTTTGAAAACTCTCCCGTATATTAAATATATCTGTCATAGATATTCTGTCACTGTGCTTAATAGCCTCTTTATTTTAAAAATGATTCACACTATATTATTTGCTCATATCTCTTAACACATCTCATTTCCTTTCTGTTTCTCTCTGTTCTAGTGATTTTCAAGGCTGACAATTTAGGATAATAAGTTATCTTAGTTAAAAGCCTGTTTACTGTCGTTTTTGAATCAATGTGATTGAGGATGTCACGGATGACTTTTTCAATATGAAGCAAATTCAATACTTGGTAAAATAGAGCTGTGCGTTGGTGTCATGCTGGAACTGTGAGGTAGCAGTACTCCGGGTGTCTCTGTAAGATCATTGATCCCTTTGTTCTGTTTCATGGATATTGCTAATGTTTATAGATCTACACTCAATGACAATAAATTGTTCTGGATTGAAATTATTTTTCACTCTTTTCTCTGCTTCAGAAAATGATGCTTATTATTCAAGGCATTACTGTGTTACAACTACTTTTTATTACTACTTTTTAATTCTCCTATGTTATTCTAAGTAATATTAACATCATTCATTTCAAAGATAATATTATTGGGAATAATGATAGTTATTTAAAACAATGATTACTACATGTTAACCAGCTAATGCATGTCAGAGGCTAGGCTAAGTCCTTTGATGTGTATGTGTGTACACACAAATATGCAAAGTAATGTATATGTATGTATAAATACATATTCAAAATGAAAACCTCATACTGCCATCTTACAGGCCCACCATCAGCCATCCATAACCACTGGCAACCATACAGCTGTTCCCCATTTCTAGAATTTTGACATTTTAGAAATGTTATATATAAGATAGTTATTTAAAACAATGATTACTACATATTAACCAGCTAATGCATGTCAGAGGCTAGGCTGAGTCCTTTGATGTGTATGTGTGTACACACACATATGCAAAGTAATGTATATGTATGTATTAATACATATTCAAAATGAAAACCTCATACCGCCATCTTATAGGCCCACCATCAGCCATCCATAACCACTGGCAACCACACAGCTGTTCCCCATTTCTAGAATTTTGACATTTTAGAAATGTTATATATATGTATGCATATACATGTACACATATATATTATATATATTATTAAATATATTTAATATTTTTATGTTTTCAAAATAAAACACTGAAATAGTTTATATAGTTGCTCTATTTCAGGTTATAAAACTCTAATAAAAAAATAATAAAGTCCTATGGCCCACCTGCATAGTGCACAGTTGCAATTAATCACTTCTATAATTAGTAACAGTAAATATATTAAAAAAAAACACTTTCTGAAATGTAGGATGAGAAAAGTATTTATTTAAATAATGAGTACTCTCATTTTAGTTAGGTTATCCAGTCACAAAAGCATTGAGAATTACCTTGCTTCACTTTGCTTCTTCCTGTGTCTTACATGGCTTTACCTTTGCATGTAAGACTGGCTGTCCAGCAGTTCATCCAGAACACTAGACTGCCGTGTAGCAATTAAGAGCATGAAAATCTTCACCTGTGTGTGTGTGTGGCAATGCAAATGTGGCCACGATGTGTTTAGACTGGAGTGCATTTTTGAATAATCTAAAAAATATCTTCTCAATTTCTTATAAAGAAGGCCTCTTATCAACAAATTTTAAAAAAATGCTGATAATAGTTTTCTTTCATATTAATTTTATAACTATTAAATATATTCATTAAGCTTTTTATTTTGAGGTTAATCATACATTTACATGCATTTGTAAGAAATCATAGAGAACTTTGTACACTTTCCCTAGTTTCCTCCAATGGGAAATCTAGCAGAAATATAGTTCAATATCAAAACCAATATGTTGAAAATAATACATCAAGACCATACCTGTCATTTCAAGAATGCCTCATATGGCCCTTTTATAGACTCACTCATGTCTCCATCCCTCGCTTTAAGAAGCCACTAATTTGTTCTCCATTTCCATAATTTTACCACTTCAAAACTGTTGTTTTCCTGGTTCTTTGTATAAGGAATCAGTTTTAACTGAAGAGTGCATGTTTTGGACACTATGGTATGAATGAACTGGTTGGATGTCCGTGCAGTCCAAGGGACTCTCAAGAGTCTTCTCCAACACCACAGTTCAAAAGCATCAACTCTTTGGGGCTCAGCTTTCCTTACAGTCCAACTCTCTCATCTATACATGACTACATATGAGAGTAGATGTCCAAATCCCCCACTTGGCCTCTGTTAACATCCAGGGACAGAGCCTCCTCTTTACTGATGGGCAAGTGTGAGAGATCTATCTCTCCTCTAGGAGTCTCTCTCTCTCTTTCTCTCTCATTCTCTCTACTGAAATGCTTTTCATTCTGCATTTTAACCTGAGTTCTAGGTTCATTTTTTCACTTTTTTTTTTAAGGCCATAAAGATAGCTTGCTGCTATGTCACTTCAGTCATGTCCGACTCTGTGCGACCCCATAGACGGCAGCCGACCAGGGATCCACTGTCCTTGAGATTTTCCAGGCAAGAACACTGGAGTGGGTTGCCATTTCCTTCTTCAATGCACGAAAGTGAAAAGTGAAAGTGAAGTCACTCAGTCGTGTCCGACTCTTCGCGATCCCATGGACTGCAGCATACCAGGCTCCTCTGTCCATGGGACTTTCCAGGCAAGAGTACTGGAGTCGGGTACCATTGCTTAAGGATGTCTAAATAAATCTCATCTGAGTTCAAACATGATCCTCATCTTATGCTACTTATTGAGGATAATATTATTAACACTTTTCTTGAGGCAAGATTCAATACTTTAGTAGCTCCTAGGTTTAACTGACAGGAGAAAATGAACTCTCTTTACACTGACCCACTGTCATAAAGAACATTTCTACTTAAATATTTCTAATATGTTGTTCATTAGAATATTACATTAAAGATTTATTTATAAGTAATTCAATCTTTATTGAAGATAAACTTAGTTTGAGATTTAACTTTTTAAGTTTGTTTCTATTAATGTATGGCAAGCTGATAAGGAATATGACATTTTTAGTTTGTTTTCCCACATTTGCAATATTTAATAAGCTTTTAAATATATTCATTGAAATTATGTTTATAACCATGTCTATGTTAGAGCTATTTGGCAATAAATAGAGCTTTTAAAAAAATTACAAAATTGTTTCCCACATTTTCCAATTGCATTTTTAAAATTCTGATTTTAGGCATGTCAATCCAAAGTGATAATAAAAGAATATTTCATTCCTTATGATCAGATGGTGGCGTGGGTGATTCTGTCTAGTCAAAAAACAAAGAGACATGAAAAAGGTTGAGGGTGTCATGGAGTTTTCATATGAGCTACTCAGCTGAATGCTGTGTTCTGACTCTGGCTGGTGTGGAGGAGTACGTGTCTGTTCCTCTCAAGTTTCTGACAGAGATTCTGATATTCACAAGTTGTATAACCCAGCCAAGGCAAGGCTCACTTCTCTCAGCTGTTATCATCCTGAAATTATCAGACATATGGTTCCGTTTTAGCAACTCTCCAAGATATCTGTCAATCTAAATCATCTGCTAGGACAGCATATGAACGTAAGCAATTTGTGATTTGTATCTACTCATATTCATTCATTTTGTCTGTCCCTTTTTGTAAATTCCTTTACCTGTGGCCTTTGTTCTGAAAATTAAATATATATATTTTCTGAAAAATTCCTAAGATATTTAAGATCATTCAGCTTAAATGCATCCTAAATGTACTGACACTTGCAAGTTTTATAGCTATACATCTCATTTGGCCTTAAAATCTTATACAATAAATTCCCTACATACATATGAGTTCCATTCTGAGAGCCCATTTATGAATCCGATTTGTTCCTAAGTCCAACAAAGTTGGACCTGGCTACTCAGCTAACACATTTGACTACCTATTACTGTACTCTAATATGTTTATAATACTTCCACACAAACAATACATAAAAACAAGCACAAGAAATAAAGAAAACATTACTCTTATAGTACAGTACCTGGAGTAATACAGTAATATAGTACAGCAGCGGTATATAGGGGCTGGCATCAAGTGACCAGGCAAGAAGTGTTACTGACTGGAGGAAGGCGAGGAGGTGGGAGATGGTAGAGCTGAAGGATTGTCAGCAACAGGAGTCAGAGGGCAAGCTGCAATTGCACTCATGCTTGACAATGATGGCAAAGGTTCTTGTTCCTTGCTAGATTGAATTCTATCTACCCTCTTGAAAAAATGGTCGTTACACTGTATTACTATACTCTATACAATTTGTATTGCAAAGTACACAAAAGCATAACCCCTTGCATGTGACCATGTATGCCAGAGACATGAATTAACTTCCATGACTGGATATGTAAATGAACAATCACACATTTGAAAGTTTACAACTTGAAGGTTCATGTATAGGGAACTCTCTGTATTTCGGGAAAGCCAATAGTATACTCAAATAGCTGCTGTATAGCTCTGTTAAATAATCTAATTGCAAACAAGTATTCCCTCCCTCACTCCAAATATTATAATCATGAATGGACAATTTCAAAAAATATTTTATTGATCTACATTGATTAAAAAAAAAAACCTAATGAATAAATGACCTGAAACTTCAAGGAAGCTCCTCCCTCTCACTATCACACACACATGCACACATAAACACGTACACACAGAGATACATTAAACTCTACTTTTTCTAGCACCACTTTTTATAGTTTGTATGGCCTGTTAATGAAGATAGTTTGGTTACAAATTTTTTAAAATGTTTGCTCTATGTATTAACCTAGATAATTCATCTAATTATATATCTCTGAAAATCAGAATAAAAAAGTCTCCAGCAGCTGCAATTCAGTTCAGTCACTCAGTTGAGTCTGACTCTTTACCACCCCATAGACTGCAACATGCCAGGCTTCCCTGACCATCACCAACTCCCAAAGCTGCTAAAATTCATGTCCATCAAGTCAGTGATGCCATCCAAAAATGCCGTCCTCTGTCATCCCCTTCACCTCCTGCCTTCAATCTTTCCCAGCATCAGGGTCTTTTCAAATCAGTCAGTTCTTCACATCAGGTGGCCAAATTATTGGAGTTTCAGCTTCAACATCAGTCCTTCAAATGAATATTCAGGACTGATTTCCTTTAGGATGAACTGATTGGATCTCCTCGCAGTCCAAGGGACTCTCAACAGTCTTCTCCAACACCACAGTTCAAAAACATGAATTCGTCCATGCTCAGCTTTCTTTATGGTCCAATGCTCACATTCATACATGACTACTGGAAAACCATAGCTTTGTTTAGATGGACATTTGTTGAAAGAGTAATGCCTCTGCATTTTAATATGCTGTCTAGATTGGTCATAGCTTTTCTTCCAAGGACCAAGTGTCTTTCAATTTCATGGCTGCAGTCACCATCTACAGTTATTTTGGAGCCCCCTAAAATAAAGTCTACCACTGTTTCCATTGTTTCCCCATCTATTTGCCATGAAGTGATGGAACAGGATGCCATGATCTAAGTTTTCTGAATGTTGAGTTTTAAGCCTACTTTATCACTCTCCATTTTCACTTTCATTAAGAGGTTCTTTAGTTTTCCTTGCAATGGTGTCATATGCATATCTGAGGTTATTGATATTTCTCCTGGCAATCTTGATACCAGGTTGTGTTTCTTCCAGTCCAGCGTTTCTCATGATGTACTCTGCATAGAAGTTAAATAAGCAGGGTGACAATATACAGCCTTGTCATACTCCTTTTCCTATTTGTAACTAGTCTGTTGTTCCATGTCCAGTTCTAACTGTTGCCTAACTGAACTGAACTGAACTGATATGGCATGACTCATAGTTTCATTGAGTTAGACAAGGCTGTGGTCCATGTGATCAGTTTGGTTAGTTTTCTGTGATTGTGGTTTTCATTCTGTCTGTCCTCTGATGGATAAGGATAAGAGGCTTATGGAAGCTTCCTGATGAGAGAGACTGACTGAGGTGAAAACTGGGTCTTGTTCTGATGGGTGGGGCCATGCTCAGTAAATCTTTATTCCAATTTTCTGTTGATGGGCAGGTCTGTGTTCCATCTCTGTTATTTGACCTGAGATCAAACTATGGTGGAGGTAAAGAAGATAATGGCCACCTCCTTCAAAAGTTCCCATGCACGAACTGACACACTCAGTGCCTCCGACCCTGCAGCAGGCCACTATCTTCCCACACCTTTGCCAGAGACTCCTGGACATTCACAGGCAAGTCTGGGCCTGTCTCTTGTGTAGTCACTGCTCCTTTCTCGTGGGTCCTGGTGCACAGGATTTTGTTTGTGCCCTCCAAGAGTCCGTTTCCCCAATCCTGTGTAAGTTTTGGTGGCTTTGTGGTGGGGTTAATGACGGCCTCCTTCAAGAGGGATTATGCCATACCCAGGTCTGCTGCACCCAGAGCCCCTGCTCCTCTGGCAGGCCACTACTCACCTTTACCTCTGCAGGAGACACTCAAACACTGGTCTGGTGCTCAGTCTCTGTGGGGTCCCCTGGTGCATGCAACATTTTGTTTGAGTTCTCTGAGCAGCTCTGGTGGGTGTAGGGTTTGAATCTAAGCATGATTTCTCCCCTGCTTTCTGGGGCTTCTCCTTTGCCCTTGGACATGGGGTATCATTTTTGGTGGGTATCATCATTCTCCTGTAGATGGTTTTTCAGCAGCTAGTTGTAATTTTGGAGTTCTTGCAGGAGAAGATGAGTGCCCATCCTTCTACTCTGCCATAAATAGGACCTTTTTCTTTCTTTCTTTCTTTTTTTTTTTCCTGTATTTTTTCTTATTCACAGTGGGACTATACTGATCACTTGAGTCTGGGCTGTGCTTGTGTTTTAACCAAAGGAATTTGATAGAAATGATGAGTGAGTTATGAGGTTTGGCCACAAGAGGTTTTTATTCTTCTATCTTCAACTGTTTAGAAAGCTGTTTTGCACTGCAGTTTGAGGAGGCTTATATTGCTACTAATTAAAGTAAGAAAGTAGTGTGAAGGAGAAGTGAAGTAACCAAGTTAAAAACCAGAACTATGTATCAGACAAGAGTGAGTCCTTCTTGGACAGCTGATCATTTGAATAAATGCAATCACACAACTGAAGCCCGAGGAAGTAGTACAGGAACAAAACAACCAACTCAGAATCAAGAGGGGGAAAGAATCAGATCATTACTGTATTAAACAATAAGGTTTTCAGGTAGATAACTGTGTAGGAAAAGTCAGATGATGTAAATGCAGACATTAAAATACAATATGGGAGGTTGTATGCTTTGCTAATTTTCAAAGAATTTATGGCTAAATATCCAATTCTGAGTAGAATTAAGGTAGAAGCTCTTGCTTTTATTTCTCTATTCCTAGATACATTTGAGACTATCAGTTATTTGGTTCAGTGTTATGAGTAGATATCTGAAATAATCTTTCTGACTTTATAAAAGTTATATTTGAAACTTAATGATGCTAAAACTGAAACTCCAGTACTTCGGCCACCTCATGCAAAGAGCTGACTCATTGGAAAAGACTCTGATGCTGGGAAGGATTGGGGGCAGGAGGAGAAGGGGATGACCAAGGATGAGATGGCTGGATGGCATCACGGACTCGATGGACGTGAGTCTGAGTGAACTCTGGGAGCTGGTGATAGACAGGGAGGCCTGGTGTGCTGCGATTCATGGGGTCACAAAGAGTCAGACACAACAGAAAAACTGACCTGAACCTAACTGATACAAGAAAGAATAGAGGATGCAAAACCTGAAAACTTGCATTGTAACACTCCTATGTGTCTTGTGTGTGCTAGTCATTCAGTCGTGCCTGACCCTTTGCAACCTGATGGACTGCAGCCAACAAGGCTCCTCTGTTTATGGGATTCTCCAAGCAAGCATACTGGAGTGGTTTGCCATTCTCTTCTCCAGGGGATCTTCCTGACCCAGGGATCAAAGCTGGGTGCCCTGCAATGCAGGCAGATCCTTTACCATTTGAGCCACTAGGTTATAAATATTTGAATATGACTGACATGTATTTTCCAGTTAATGTTAATCACTGAAATAATGCATGAAATACATATTTAGGAGAAGTTCTTAAATTATCTAATAGAGAAGATAAAGTAAATACATAGAGATCAATAGAGATACATATACATACCCAAATACATATATTTGTATTTGCAAATATATTTGCAAATACATAAATGCATATGTAATATACAAGTATATATAAGTGTATATGTAAATGTATTGCAACATATACAACTTTAAGGGAATACATGGAATAATTATACCAAAAACGTCTTAATGACCCAGATAACCATGATGATATGGTAATTCACCTAGAGCCAGACATCCTGGAGTGTGAAGTTAAGTGGAGTTTTGGAAGCATTCCTAGGAACTAAGCTAGAGGAGGTGACAGAATTCCAGCTGAGTTATCTAAAATCTTAAAAGTTGATGCTGTTAAAGTGTTACAGTAAATATGCTAGCTAATTTGAAAAACGCATTAGTGGCCACAGAACTGGAAAAAGTCAGTTTTTATTACAATCTCAAAGAAGGGCAATGCCAAAGAATATTCAAACTACCATACAACTGTGCTCACTTCATATTCTAGCAAGGTTATGCTCAAAACCCTTCAAACTAGGCTTCAGCAGTGTGTGAAATGAGAACTTCCCAATATACAAGCTAAGATTGGAAGAAGCAGAGAAACCAGATATCAAATCAGCAACATTTGTTGGATCATGAGGAAAGAAAGGGAGTTTCGGTAAAACATCTAATTTTACTTCATTAACTATGCTAAAGTTTTTGACTGTGTGGCTCATAACAGACTGTGGAAAATTCTTAAAAAAGATTGGAGTACCAAAGCATCTTCCCTGTCTCTTGAGAAACATGCTTGAGGGTTAGGAAGCTATAGTTAGAACTGGACATGGAATAACAGAATGGTTCAAAATTGGGAAAGGAGTATGTCAAGGCTGTATATTATCACCCTGCCTATTTAACTTATATGCAGAGTACATCATGTGAAATGCTGTGCTGGATGAAGCACAAGCTGGAAGCATGATTGTTGGGCTGGAGGAACTGCAAGCTGGACTCAAGATTTCCAGGAGAGGTATCAATAACTTCCAATATGAAGATGATACTACCCTAATGGCAAAAAGTGAACAGTAACTAAAGAGTCTCTTGATTTCAGTGAAAGAGGTGAGTAAAAAAGCTAACTCGAGACTCAGCATTCAAAAAACTGAAATCACAGCCTCTGGTCTCATTACTTCATGGCAAATAGAAGAAAAAAAATGGAAGGAGTGACAGATTTTATTTTCTTGTGCTTTTTTCATTTTCTTTGGCTCCAAAATCACTGTGTATAGTAACTGTAGTCATGAAATTAAAAGATGCTTGTACCTTGTAAGGAAAGCTATGAAAAATCTAGACAAAATATTAAAAAGCAGAGACATCACTTTGCCAACAAATATCTATATAGTCAGCGCTATGGTTTTTCCCATAGTCATATACGAATGTGAGAGGTGGACCATAAAAAATACTGAGCGCCTAAAAATAGATGTTTTTGAACTGTGGGGCTGGAGAAGTCTCTTGAAAATCCCTTGGACTGCAAGAAATCCAAATCAGTCAATCGTAAAGGAAATCAACCCTGAATAGTCATTGGAAAGTCTGATGCTGAAGCTGAAGCTCCAGGAGAAGGGAGTAGCAGAGGATGAAACGGTTAGATAACATCACCAACTCAATGGACATGAATTTGAACAAGCTCCAGGAGATAGTGGAGTACAGAGGAACATGATGTGCTGAAGTTCATGGGTCGCAGAGTCCGAAATGACTTATAGACTGAACAACAACTATTACTACATGCAATGTGTGTTTACTTGGGTTTGGGACAATACTATAACTTTTCCCTAGTATAAAAATCTTCTTTTATGAAAATAACAGTGTCTTACTTCACTGTCATAATCACTCTAGAATAAGGGATGACTAGGTTATTTATTCTAAGCAATAAAAGTTCATACTGATTCTAGTTAGAAACATAAACAGTTTATGTGGTTTTTCATAGCTCCATCTTCTGCATGATTCTAGGACTTTCTTGTTTCCTTATGTCTGATCCCTTACCATTTGAAATTTTCTTTGGAAAGCACTGAACAGGTAAATTGAGCAAGAGTTGAAACTTGCTACCTTCAGTTCAGTTCAGTTCAGTTGTTCAGTCATGTCTGACTCTTTGCGACCCCACGAATCGCAGCATGCCAGGCCTCCCTGTTCATCACCAACTCCTGGAGTTCACTCAAACTCGTGTCCATTGAGTCAGTGATGCCATCCAGCCATCTCATCCTCTGTCGTCCCCTTCTCCTCCTGCCCCCAATCCCTCCCAGCATCAGAGTCTTTTCCAATGAGTCAACTCTTCACATGAGCTGGCCAAAGTCCTCGAGTT
>SJYT01059923.1:553794-566769 GCA_006410635.1 Cephalophus harveyi | reverse complement strand
AAACAATAGTAATTATATCTGTTTAGTTTTATTTAAAATAAATAGAAAACTCAGTTTTTACAACTGTATACATAAGTGATATAAGGCAATAATTAAATTTATTACTAAAGTATTTATAGCTGATTGGTCCATGTGATCATACTTCTAAAATGTAATGCACATTAGGTTTCTCCAAAAGAAACAAAAATTTAATTTTTTGTAATATGAAGAGCTTGAAGCGGAATCAGCTACAAAAGTAGGCAGAAACTTCTTGAAAACTACCAAATGCTTGTTTTCTAGCATTTCATAATTCCATAGTCACCAAAAACTCTATAAGAGGGTTTCTTTCCAATGATGAAAAAAAATTGATAGTGGCAGATTTCCATCAACATTGTTTCTTTAATTTGATCTCATTTACTAAGACATGATGTTGTTAGGTTTTGGCATCCCTCTTGGAACAATTCATTATTAGAATATGGAAATATTTAGCTTTTTCTGGGATAATTCAATTCCTCCACAGTTGTTAGTTATGTCAATCTTCTGGTGCCTCCTTTAACAGTTTGACTGATTTTGAATGCATGTGACTTATCCTTGAAAAATGTGTGCTACAAATAGTTTTCAGTAATCAGCATTTACAATTTCTTCATCCTTTTGAAAGTGTCAGATTATTCCGTTTATCTATTGCTTCTTAGCCTTTTAACAAAAATATTTTTAATGGATATGAAATTTAAACAAAGCTTAGTAGTGACATCATCTCTGTTCTATTTGGCATCAGCTGGGTCAGCCCAATGACTAAGGGTTAGAATCAACTAAATTCTAGCTCATTCACATATATAGAAGATGATACTGGCTATCATTGTGATTTTAGCCAAGAGTGTTATGACCTCTTTATATTTCCTGGACTTTCTCACAACATAGTAAATTAATTCCCAGTGTGAGTATCTCAAAGATAGTCATCTCACAGCTTTGTAACATTTTATAACTTAACTTAAGAATCATGAAAAATCATACCATAATGTTATTTTTTTTTACAATGTTGTGTTACTTTCTTCTGTACATTAAAGAGAATCAGTTATACATACACATATATCCACTCTTTTTCAAATTCTTTTCCCATATAGGTCATTACAGACAACTGAGTTCCCTGTGCTATACAGTCAGTCCTTTTTAGTTGTCTATTTTACATATTATAGTGCATATATGTCAATCCCAGTCTTGCAATTTATCCCTCCTCCTCCTTTACCTCTGTGAACCATAAGATTTCTTTCTACATATGAAACTCTTTGTAAATTACTTTATTTGAACCATTTTTAAGATTCTTCTTATAAGAGATATCACGTATTTGTCTTTCTCTGCCTTACTCAGCATAACAATCTCTAGGTCCATCCACAATGCTGCAAATGTCATTATTTCATTTTTTATGGCTTAGTAATATTCCTTTGTAGATATGCACCACATCTTAGCCATTGATTCATCTGTCGGTGGACATTTAGGTTGCTTCTATGTCTTGGTTATTGTAAATAGTGCAGCAATAAATGTTGGGGTGCATGTGTCTTATCAAATTATGCTTTTTTGGGGGGCATATGCCCAGGAGTAGTATTGCTGGATTGTATTGTCATTCTAGCTTTATTTTTTAAAGGAACTTTCACACTGTTCTCCATAATGTCTATACCAATTTACAGTCTCACCAACAGTGTAGAAAGGTTCCTTTCTTCCACAATCACTCCATCATTTATTGTTTCGAGACTTTTTGTTTGTTTGTGTCTAGATTCCTTGATGACACCCATTCTGACCAGTGTAAGGTGGTGCCTTATTGTAGATTTGATTTGCATTTCTCTAATAATTAGCGATGTTAAGAATCTTTTCATGTGCTTTTTGATTATATGCATGTATTCTTTGGAAACAATATATATTTAGATCTTATACTTTTTTTTTTTAACTGGGCTTTCAATGTTTTTATTGAGCTATGTAAGCTGTTTTTATATTTTGGAGATTATCCTCTGTGTGTCGCTTCATTTTCAAACATTTTCTCCCATTTTGTGGCTTGTTTCCTTTTGTTGTTACTATTGTTTTACTTATGGTTTCCTTTACTCTGCCAAAGGTTTTTTAGTTTAATTAAACAGCTTTTTTATTTTAATTAAATCCCATTTATTTTTAATTACTTCAGTAGGTGGATCAAAAATGATCTTGCTGCAATTTACATCAGAGAGTGTTCTGCCTATGTCTTTCTCTGAGTTTTATTCTATTCATTCTTATGTTTAGATCTATAATCCATTTGTGCCTATTTTCCATATGGAGTTAAATAACAGTATATTTTCATTCATTTACATGGAGAAGTCCAGTTTACTTAGTTCCACTTATTGGAAGCTTTTTCTCCGTTATGCATATTGCCTCCTTTGTCATAGATGAGTTGACCACATTTATGTAGGCTTATTTCTAGAATTTCTTTCCTGTTCCATTGATCTATATACCTTTGTGTGTGTGTGTGTGGAGGGGGGCAGTACCACACTGTTTTGATTATTATAGCTATGCAGTATAGTCTGGAGTCAGGGAACCTGATTCCTCTTGATCAATTTCTCTTTCTCAAGATTGTTTTGGCTATTTGGGGTCTTTTTGTTTCCATACAAATTGTGTTTTTGTTGTTGTTCTAATTCTGAAAAAAATGTCATCACTAATTTGATAATGATTGCATTGAGTTTGTAGATTGCTCTTGGTAGAATAGTCACTTTTATAATATTGATTCTTCCAAGAACACAGTAAAATTTTCCATCTTTTGTGGTCATTAATTTCTTTCATCAGTGTCTTACAAATAGTTTTCTGAGTATGTATATTTTGCCATCTTACATAGGTTTATTGCTAGATATTTTATTCTTTTTGATGTAATGGTAAGTGGAATTATTTCCTTAATTTCTATTTCTTATATTTTGTAATTAGTGTACAGGAATGTAAGAGATTTCTGTGTATTAATTTTGTATCTTGAAAATATACTAAATTGATTGGTGTTCTTTGTTGTTCAGTCATATCCAGCTCTTTGCGACCCTGTGGACTGTATCCCACCAGGCTCCTCCATCTGTGGTGATTCTCCAAGCAAGAATACTGGAGTGGATGTCCATGCTCACCTTCAAGGGATCTTCCCAGGGATTGAACCCATGTCTCCTAATTTGCAGGTGGATTCTTCACCTTCTGAGCCACTGGGGAAGCCCTCTAGTAATTTTCTGGTAGCACCATTAGGGCTTTTTATGTATAGTATCCTGCCATCCTCAAACAGTGACAGTTTTATTACTTGTTTTAAAATTTGGATTCTTTTTATTTCTTTTTCTTTTCTGATTGCCAAGACTTCAAAAACTGTGAATAAAAGAGGTGATAGTGGATATCCTTTTTTTTGGTCATCATCTAAGTGGTGATGATTTCAGATTTTCTCCATTGAGAATTATGTTTGCTGTGAGTTTGCCATAAATGGCCTTTATAATGTTGAAATAGGGCTTCCCTGGTATCTCAGCTGGTCAAGAATCCACCTACAATGCAGGAGATCCCAGTTAGATTCCTGGGTCAGGAAGATCCCATGGAAGTGAGATATGTTACTCACTTGGCTCAGTAGGTAAAGAATCTGCCTACTATGTGGGAGATCTGGGTTAAATCCATGGATTGGGAAGATACCTTGGAGCAAAGCATAGCAACCCACTCCAATATTCATGGGCTTCCCTGGTGGCTCAAATGGTAAAGAATCCACCTGTAATGTGGGAAGCATGGGTTCAATTCCTGGCTTGGGAAGATCCCCTGGAGGAGGGCATGGCAACACACTCCAGTGTTCTTGCCTGGAGAATCCCTATGAACAAAGGAATCTGTCAGGCTATAGTCCATGCAGTCACATAGAGTCAGACATGACTGAGAGACTAAGCACAACACAGCACAATACAGTTTCCCTTAAGACCACTTTCTGAAATTTTATTTTTTTAATCATAAATGGGTGTGGAATTTGTCAAATGTTTTTTCTGCATCTATTAAGATGATTATATGGTTTTGGTTTTTTAGTTTGTTAATGTAATAGGTCACATGGATTAAACACTTATCACACTTATTAAATACTTATTATTACACTTATTAAATACTCCTTGCATCCATGGGATAAATCCAACTTGATCAAGATATATGAGCTTTTAAATATATTGCTACATTAGGCTTCCTAGGATTTTTGTGTTTATCAGTGATATTGACCTATAATTTTCTTTTTGTGTGTATTATCTTTGGCTGATTTTGGTGTCAGATTGATGATGGCCTTATAGAGTGAGGTTGGGAGTGTTTCTTCCTCTGCAAGTTTTTGGAAGAATTTCAGAGGTTGTCATTGTTGTTCAGTTGCTCAGTTATGTACAGCTCTTTGTGAACATCAGGCTTCCCTGTCCTTCATTCTCTTCTAGAGTTTGCTCAAACTCATGTCCATTAAGTCCATGATGCCATCCAACCATCTCATCCTCTGTCACTCCCTTCTCCTTCTGTTTTCAATCTTTATCAGCATCAGAGTCTTTTCCAATGAATTGGCTCTTCAAATTAGGTGACCAAGGTACTGGAGCTTCAGCATCAGCATCAGTCCTTCCAATAAATTTTCAGGATTGATTTCCTTTAAGATTGACTGGTTTGATCTTCTTGATGTCCAAAGGACTCTCAAGAGTCTTCTCCAGCACCATGGTCCAAAAGCATCAGGTTTTCAGTGCTCAATCTTCCTTATGTTTCAACTCTGACATCCATACATGACTACTGGAAAAACCATAGATTTGACTATACAGACCTTTGTTGGCAGAATGACATCTCTGCTTTTTATCCACCATCTGGATTTGGGGCTTCCCTATAGCTCAGATAGTAAAGAATCTGCCTGTAATGCAGAAGACCCAGGTTTGATTCCTGGGTCAGGAAGATCCCCTGGAGAATGGAATGGCAACCCACTCCAGTACTCTTGCCTGGAGAATCTCATGGACAAAGGAGCCAGGCTGGCTACAGTCCACGAGGTCACAAAAGGTTGGACACGACTGAGTGACTAACATTAATACTAGGTTTGTCATAACTTTTCTTCGAAGAAGCAAGCATCTTTTAATTTCATTGCTACAGTCACCAGCCACAGTATTTTGGAACCTAATAAAATTTGTCACTGTTTCCATTTTTTCTCCATCTATTTGCCATGAAGTGATGGGATGGATTGCCATGATCTTAGCTTTTTGTTTCAGAGGGTATTTTAACTTTTCTCTAAATGTTTAATAGCATTCACATGTGAAGCCATCTCATCTGAACTTTTGTTTGTTGAAAGTTTTTAAATCACAGTTTCAATTTCAGAATTTGTGACTGATCTATTCATATTTTCTCTTTCTTCCTGGTTCAGTCCTCAAAGGTTGTACATTTCTAAGAATTTGTCTGTTTCTTCTAGATTGTCCATTCCGTATGCATATAGTTGCTTTAGTAGTCATTTATAATCCTTTGTATATCTGTGATGACAGTTTTAATTTCTTTTTTGTTTCTAATTTTATTTATTTGAAATCTATTCTTTTTTTGTTCTTCATGAGTCTGTCTAAAGGTTTATCAATTTTATGTTCTCAAAGAACCAGCTTTTAGTTTCATTGATCTTTGCTTTTTTTTTTTTTTTTGGTCTCTATCTCATTTATTACTGCTCTGGTTTTCACAATTCCTTTACTTCTACTAACTTTGTGTTTTGTTTGTTCTTCTTTCTCTAGTTCAGTTTATTCAATATTACCTTATTTCTTGAAATAAGTTTTATTGCTATAAATTTCCCTCTTAGGATTGCTTTTGCTGTGTCCCAGAGGTTTTGGGCCATTGTGTTTTTGTTGTCATTTTTTTTTTTTTTCCTATGTACTTTCTGATTTCCTCTTTGATTTCTTCAGTGATCTCTTGGTTATTTAGTAGCACATTGTTTAGCCTCTATGTGTTTGTGTTTTATTACAGTACTTTCACCTTCTAATTCATTTCTAATCTCATAGTGTTGTGGTCAGAAAAGATGCCTAACATGATATCACCATTCTTAAATTCACTGAGCATTGATTTGTGGCCCAAGATGTGATCTATCCTGGAGAATGTTCCATGTGCACTTGAGAAGAAAGTTCATTCTGCTGCTTTTGGATGGAATGTTGTATAAATATCATTTTGTTCTATCTGGCCTACTTTGCTGTTTATGGCTTGTGCTTCCTTATTGATTTTCTGTCTGGATGATTTCTCCATTGGTGTAAGTGTGGTGTTAAAGTCAGCAACTATTACTGTGTTACTGTTGATTTGTTCTTTTATGGTTGTTATCATTGGCTTATATTTTGAGGAGTTAGAATTGTTTTACTTTTTCCTTGGATTCATCCCTTGATCACCATTTAGTGTCCTTCCTTGACTATGATATCAAACTTTATTTTAAAATCTATTTTGTCTTGTATAAATATTGATACTCTGGCTTTCTTTTGGTTAACATTTGCATGGAATACTTTTTTCATCCCATCTATTTCAGTCTGTGTATGTCCCTAGATGTGAAGCGAATCTCCTGTAGACAGCATATATATGAGTCTATTTTTGTGCCCATTCAGCTAACCTATGTTTTTTTTTTTGGTTGAAGCATTTAATCAATTTACATTTAAGGTGAATTATCAATATGTATGTTCTTATTGAGATTTTCTTAATTTCTTTGGATTTATTTTTCTAGGCAGTTTTTCTTCCCTTTCTCTTTTGTTCTCTTCTCTTATGATTTGATGACTAATTTTAGTGTTGCACTTGGGTTACTTTTTGTTTGTTTGTTTGTGTGTGTGTAACCATTGCAAATTTTCAGTCTGCGGTTACCAAAAGGTTTTAATCTAGCAATCTCTGTATAAATAAGATTGTCTTAAGCTTTCATTTTTTAATTTTCTAATGCATTTCCAATAACCAGCACCTTGGCTCCCCTCTTCTCACAAGTGCTGGCTTTGTTATCATATTTGTGTGTGAATGATTTCCTACATTTACTGTGTGCTTGCTTTTAACTGATGAACTTTTCCACTCATAACTTTCCTGTTTCTAGTAGTGGCTCTTTCTTTTCCATTTAGAGAAACTCCTCTAGCATGTGTTGCAAAGCTCATCTGATGGTGATGAATTCTCTTAACTTTTGCTTGTCTGTATCTTTTGATTTCTCCATTAAATCTGACTGAGATCCTTGCTGGGTATTCTTAGTTGTAGTTTCTTCTCTTTCATCACTTCAAATATATCATGCCATTTCTTTCTGGCCTGTAGGGTTCCTGCTGAAAAATCAGCAGATAACCTTGGAATTTCTTTGTATGTTGTTACTTTCTCTTGCTTTTAATATTTTTTCCCTTGTCTTTAATTCTTGTCAATTTCATTACTCTGTGTCTTGGCATGTTCCTCCTTGTTTTTATCCTGCCTGGAACTCTCTTCATTTCCTCTACTTGGGTGACCATTTCCTTTTTCATGTTAAGGAAATTTCCAGCTATTATCTCTTGCAATATTTTCTCTGGTAATTTCTCTCTCATTTTCTCCTTCCAGAACCCCTTATAATGTGAATGTTGATGTGTTTGACATAGCCCTAGAGTTCTCTTTGACTCTCTTCATTTTTTTCTATCTTTTTTCTTTATTCTGTACTGCAGTAGTCATTTCTACCATTCTGTCTTCCAAGTCACTTGTCTATTCTTCTGCCTCAGCTATTCTGCTATTGATTTCTTCCATTATATTTTAATCATTTCAGTTAATGTGCCATTCATATCCATTCATTTGTAGTTTAGTTCTTCTAGATCTTTGTTAAGCATTTCTTGCATCCTATTGATCCTTGCTTCCATTCTTTTTCTGAGTTATTGGATCATCTTTACTATCATTATTCTGAATACTTATATAGATGTTGCCTTCACTTAGTTGTTCTTCTGGGGTTTTATTTTGTTTCTTCATCTAGGACTCATATTCTTCAGCATTTCATTTTCTCTAACTTTTTGTGATTGTGGTTTGTATTCACAAGCCACAGGATTGTAGCTCTCCTTGCTTTTGTGGTCTGCATTCTGGCAGATAGGTATCTAAGAGGATTGTGCAAGTTTTCTGATGGGAGCGACTCTAGTGGTAGGTGGATCTGAACCTTGTCCCTCTGATGGGCAGAGACCAAGATAACTGTAGGCATCCCATCTGCTGATTAGTATGGCTAAGTTTTCACCATGTTGATTGTTTGACTTAAGGCTTCCCAGCACTAGAGGCTAAGATTTGTTGGTTGGGGCTAATGGTGGCCTCTGGGAGGGTTCACACCAATGAGTACTTCCCAGAAATACTACTGCAAGTGTTTTTGTTCCCCCAGTGAGCTACAGCTGACCCTTGTCTCTGAAAGAAACCTTCATTATTAGCTGGTAGTTCTGATCCAGTCACTTATTGAGATCATTGCATTTATTTTCATCTGGGATCTGGTACCCACAGGACTTTGTGTGCTCCCTCCAAGGCTGGCCTCTCTTTTCTCCAGGATTTCATGTGATGAAACCCTGCTGATTTTCCAGTCAGATTTTATGGGAGCTTCTCCTCCTGTTGCTGGACCTTAAGACTGAGAAGACTGACATGGGTCTCAGGACTTTCACTCGTATGGGAACTCCTCCATTGTACAATTGCTCTCAGCCTCTGGGTTGCACATCTTGCTGGTACAGGATGAGATCTTTTCTTTTTTTTTTTTTAATTTTATTTTACTTTATTTTACTTTACAATACCGTATTGGTTTTGAGAGATCTTTTCATGATTGTGCTCCCTCCTACCGTCTCATTGTAGATTCTTATGTGTCTTTAGTTGAAAGGTATCTTTTCTGTTGATAGTTGTTCAGTAGGTGTGATTCTGACAAGGGCCCCATAACAAGAGCTCAAGCCATCTATTTCTACTCTACTAACTAGTGCTCAGGATCTCCTGAGATCTGTTTATGGGCTGTGTTTCTGATACTCATGTGAGTTATGCTGGATTGGAACACAGGAGAGAAGTCAGTGAGGTTTCCTCCTTTGAAGATATTCACCTGTGAGTGTACTATTGTGTAATTTTCACTCATTTTACTGGCTCACAAATTACATTCCTGTTGGAACTGCTTTCAGTCCCACCTTCAGGCAGTTCAATTCCTTAATCATGTCTGACTCTTTGCAGCCCCATGGACTACAACACTCCAGGCTTCCCTGTCCATCACCAACACCTGGAGCTTTTTCAAACTCGTGTCCATGGAGTCAGTGATGACATCCAATCATCTAATCCTCTGTTTCCCCCTTCTGTTCCTGTCTTCAATCTCTCCCAGAATCAGGGTCTTTTCTAATGAGTCAGTTCTTCACATCAGGTGATCAAAGTATTGGAGTTACAGCTTCAGCATCAGTCCTTCTAATGAATATTCAGGACTGATTTCCTTTAGGATTGACTGGCTTGATCTCCTTGCAGTCCAAGGGACTCACAAGAGTCTTCTCCAACACCACAGTTCAAAAGTATCAATTCTTCATCACTCAGCTTTCTTTACAGTTCAACTTTCACATCTGTACATGACTACTTGAAAAACCATAGCTTTGACTAGATGGAACTTTGGCAGCAAAGTAATATCTTTACTTTTTAATATGGTGTCTAGGTTGGTCATAGCTTTTCTTCCAAGGAGTAAGCGTCTTTTCATCTCATGACTGCAGTCACCATCTGCAGTATATTTGGAGCCAAAGGAAATAAAATCTCTCACTGTTCCCATTGTTTTTCCATCTGTTTGCCATGAAATGATGGGACTGGTTACCATGATCTTCATTTTCTGAATGTTGAGTTTTAAGCCAACTTTTTCACTCTCCTCTTTCACTCTCCTCTCACTTTCATCAAGAAGTTCTGTTGTTCTTCATTTCTGCCATAAGGGTGGTACCAACTGCATATCTGAGGTTATTGATATTTCTCCTGACAATCTTGATTCCAGCCTGTGCTTCATACAGCCCAGCATTTCTCATGATGNACTCTCCTCTCACTTTCATCAAGAAGTTCTGTTGTTCTTCATTTCTGCCATAAGGGTGGTACCAACTGCATATCTGAGGTTATTGATATTTCTCCTGACAATCTTGATTCCAGCCTGTGCTTCATCCAGCCCAGCATTTCTCATGATGTGTTCTGCATATAAGTTAAATAAGCAGAGTGACAATATACATCTTGGACTAACTCCTTTCGCAATTTGGATCCAGCCTGTTGTTCCATGTCTGATTCTAATTGTTGTTTCATGACCTGCATACAGATTTCTCAGGGGGCAGGTCAGGTGGTCTGGTATTCCCATCTCTTGAAGAATTTTCCACATTTTGTTGTGACCCACACAGTCAAAAGTTTTGGCATAGTCAATAAAGCAGAAGTAAATATTTTTATTAGCAGGATCTTCTGTTGCCCTTTTGATGATCCAATGGATGTTGGCAATTTGACCTCTGGTTCTCTGCATTTTCTAAATTCAGTTTGAACATCTGTAAGTTCACAATTCATGTACTGTTCAAGCCTGGCTTGGAGAATTTTGAGCATTAATTTGTTAACATGTGAGGTGAACTCAACTGTCCTTTACTGTGCCCATCTTTGCAAGAAATGTTCCCTTGGGATCTCTAATTTTCTTGAAGAGATCTCTAGTCTTTCTCATTCTATTGTTTTCCTCTATTTCTTTGCACTGATCACTGAGTAAAGTTTTCTTATCTCTCTTTTCTATTCTTTGGAACTATACATTCAAATAGGTATATTTTTCCTTTTCTCTTTTGCCTTTATTTTCTCTTCTTTTCTCAGACAACCACTATTTGTAAAGCCTCCTCAGACAACCACTTTGCCTTTTTGCATTTCTTTTTCTTGGTGATGGTCTTGTTCCCTGCCTCCTGTACAATGTCATGAACCTCTTCTCATAGTTCTTCAGGCACTCTCACTGTCAGATCTAATCCTTTGATCTACTTATCACTTCCGTATAATCATAAGGGATTTGATTTAGGTCATACCTGAATAGTCTATTGGTTTTCCCTACTTTCTTCAATGTAAGTCTGAATTTGACAATAAGGTGTTAATGATATGAGCCACAGTCAGCTCCCAGTTTTGCATTTGCTGACTGTATAGAGCTTCTCCATCTTTAGCAAAAATCAATACAATCAGTCTGATTTTGGTATTAACCATGTGTAGCGTCCATGTGTAGAGTCTTCTCTTGTGTTGTTGGAAGAGGGTGTTTTCTATAACAAGTGTGTTCTCTTGGCAAAACTTTGTTAGCCTTTGATCAGCTTCATTTTGTACATAATACCAAGTTTGCCTGTTACTTTAGGTATTTCTTGACTTCCTACTTTTGCATTCAGCCCCTAAAATGAAAAGGGCATCTTTCTGGGGTGTTAGTTCTAGAAGATCTTCTAATAGAACCATTCAACTTCAGCTTTTTCAGCATTACTTGTTGGGGTATAGACTTGGATTACTGTGATATTGAATGGTTGGGCTTGGAAACAAATAGAGTATTCTGTCATTTTTGAGATTCTACCCAAATATTACATTTCAGACTCTTTTGTTGACTATGAGGGCTACTCCATTTTTTCTAAGGGATTCTTGCAAACAGCAGTAGACATAATGGTCCTCAAATTAAATTGGTCCATTCCAGTCCATTTTAGCTTGCTGATTCCTAAAATGTCGATGTTCACTCTTGTCATCTCCTCTTTGACAACTTCCAGTTTACCTTGATTCGTAGATCTAACATTCCAGGTTCCTATGCAATATCACTCTTTACAGTATCAGACTTTGCTTCCATCACCAGTCACATCCACAACTGGGTGTTATTTTCACTTTGGCTCTTTCTCTTCATTCTTTCTGGAGTCACTTCTCCACTCTTCTCCAGTAGCATATTGGGCACTTACTGACTTGGGAGTCCCACCTTAACTGCGGATTTATTGGCAATTGCCCCTACCATCTCTCAGTTGTTTTCACAAGATCACCAGCAGAGATCTACCAAATCCAGGTCCCAGGACCGCAGTAACTGTGTACTTGAAATCACTGTGTGGGCTATGGAAGCAGTTCAGATTCTGATCTGGACCAATTGCCACAAGTACCTACCTACAAAGTCCACAGATGCTAAAGCTTGACCTAGCTCAGCTTCAGGAGCACTCATCTTTTCAGACGTTTCACATGCACTGAGTTTACAAAGTCAGCTGCAAGGGTGTGAATCCATGGTTTCCACAGCCATGAAGAGAGCTTTCAACTCTCCCCCCTTAGTTGTATGGCACCTAAGACTCAACTGTGGTTTGATCCCCATCTTTGTATGTTCTTCCCACAGTGGCTGCACCAGGACACACATATCCACCCAGGCAGGAGGGTGTGAAAGTAGCAACAGATTTGGTACACAAGCCTATAGGGACTGGTGTAACTAGGGAGACTTTGGTAGGAGGGGCACCTGCTCAGGCAGGTGCTGCTCTTAGTATTCACTGGAACAAGAGTCAGTGCTTGGAGAAGGGATTACAATGGTGGCTCCACCCCTTGTGCACCACTCTGCAATGGCACCCTGCTTCTATGGTGGCTTTCGATTCTTCCATGATTTTTCCAAATTGTGGAGATTCTTGCTCCCTTCCATTTGGGATGTGTTTTCATATCCAATGTTTGTTCCATTCCCTGAGTTGCTCTCCAAACCCCACATAGTAACACCATCTCTACTTTGCTCCAGCAGATGCACAACTTAGACTGGGGCACACAGGGCTGTGGAACAGACCATCAGTGTAGCTATTACTCTGTCCTTCCTTCCAGACAAGTTGATGCTCTCTCTTCCAAGCCCAGGAACTCCCTATCAGTCCCAACTGATCTCCCCACCAGTGAGTGGGCTTCCATGAGTGTAGGAAGCTCGCCTTTCCCTCAGCTCCCCTCCAGGTGTACAGGTTCCATCTCATCCTCCCCCCAGCCCCCGCTTTTTCTTTCTTTTTTCCTGGTTACGTGGGTATTCTTTTGCCCTTTTAGGTGTCTGAGGTCCTCTGCTAGTGTTCAACAGGTGTTTTGTGAGAACTGTTCCTTTTGTGTGTACATATATATATATAT
>SJYT01059923.1:537937-552293 GCA_006410635.1 Cephalophus harveyi | reverse complement strand
GGTATATTTTCTCCATCCCCCACCCTCACCCCACCCCTATCCCATACTTCTTCCATGGTTCTCTAGGCTCTGAATCTACATTCTCTGACAGAGGAAAGATTTTGCAGTTGATTAGCCTGTCTCTTATACACATCTAGATGTGTATAAGAGACAGGACCATCTCCATGGAAAAGAAATGCAAAAAAGCAAAATGGCTGTTTGGGGGGGGGGGGGCTGTACAAATAGCTGTGAAAAGAAGAGAAGTGAAAAGCAAAGGGAAAAAAAAAAAGATATAAACATCTGAATGCAGAGTTCCAAGAAATAACAAAAAGAGAGAAGAAAGCGTTCCTCAGCAATCAGTGCAAAGAAATAAAGGCAAACAGCAGAATGGGAAAGACTAGAGATCTCGTCAAGAAAATTACATATACCAAGGGAGCATCTCATGCAAAGATGGGCTCGATAAAGGACAGAAATGGTATGGACCTAACAGAAGCAGAAGATATTAAGAGGTGGCAAGAATACACAGAGGAACTGTACAAAAAATATCTTCACGACCCAGATAATCACGATGGTGTGATCACTCACCTAGTGCCAGACACCCTGGAATGTGAAGTCAAGTGGGCCTTAGAAAGCATCACTATGAACAAAACTAGTGGAGGTGATGGAATTTCAGTTGAGCTGTTTCAAATCCTGAGAGATGATGCTGTGAAAGTGCTGCACTCAGTATGCCAGCAAATTTGGAAAACTCAGCAGTGGCCACAGGCTTGGAAAGGGTCAGTTTTCATTCCAATTCCAAAGAAAGGCAATGCCAAAGAATGCTAACACAGTTGCACTCATCTCACATGCTAGTAAAGTAATGCTCAAAATTCCCCAAGCCAGGCTTCAGTAATACATTAGCTGGGATCTTCCAGATGTTCAAGCTGGTTAGAAAAGGCAGAGGAACCAGAGATCAAATTGCTAACATCAGTGGATCATCAAAAAAGCAAGAGAGTTCCAGAAAAAAAGCATCTATTTCTGCTTTATTAACTATGCCAAAGGCTTTGATTGTGTGGAACACAATAAACTGTGGAAAATTCTGAAAGAGATGGGAATACCAGACCACCTGACCTGCCTCTTGAGAAACCTATATGCAGGTTAGGAACCAACAGTTAGAACTGGACATGGAACAGCAGACTGGTTTCAAATAGGAAAAGGAGTACGGCAAGTCTGTATATTGCCACACTGCTTATTTAAGTTATATGCAGAGTACATCATGAGAAACGCTGGGCTGGAAGAAACACAAGCTGGAATTAAGATTGCTGGGAGAAATCTCAATAACCTCAGATATGCAGATGACACCACCCTTATGGCAGAAAGTGAAGAGGAACTAAAAAGCCTCTTGATGAAAGTGAAATAGGAGAGGGAAAAGTTGGCTTAAAGCTCAACATTCAAAAAACGAAGAACATGGCTTCTGGTCCCATCACTTCATGGCAGATAGATGGGGAAACAGTGTCAGACTTTATTTGTTTGGGCTACAAAATCACTGAAGATGGTGATTGGAGCCATGGAATTAAAAGACACTTACTGCTTGGAAGGAAAGTTATGACCAACCTAGATTGCATATTCAAAAGCAGAGCCATTACTTTGCCAACAAAGACACGTCTAGTCAAGGCTATTGTTTTTCCAGTAGTCATGTATGGATGTGAGATTTGGACTGTGAAGAAGGCTGAGTGCTGAAGAATTGATGCTTTAGAACTGTTGTGTTTGAGAAGATTCTTGAGAGTCCCTAGGACTGTAAGGAGATCCAACCAGTTCATTGTAAAGAGATCAGTCCTGGGTGTTCTTTGGAAGGAATGATGCTAAAACTGTAACTCCTATACTCTGGCTACCTCATGCGAAGAGTTGACTCATTGGAAAAGACTCTGATGCTGGGAGGAATTGGGGGTTGGAGGAGAAGGGGATGACAGAGGATGAGGTGGCTGGATAGCATCACTGACTCTTCGGACGTGAGTTTGAGTCAACTCCACGTGTTGGTGATGGACAGGGAGGCCTGGCGTGCTGCAATACATGGGGTCACAAAGAGTTGGACATGACTGAGTGACTGAACTGAGCTGAGCTGATATTTATATATCCTTGCACACTGCTCTACTCACTAGGTTTTCTTGTCAATAACAGAGAATTTTAAGCACACACACGTTCAATGAAGTTCTTTACAATAAGCAAAACCAAATTTTTTCTGCATATATCTTCTCTAGTATATCAGTTGCATTGGAACAAGTTCCTCTTTTTGAAACAAGTATGGTACTTACCTGGTTCTTTCCTTACATGGCTATAGGCTGCAAATTCAGTGTTCCTCTACTGAAGGCCACAGATCTTTCAAGAAATCTTTCCTTTCCTACCTTTAAAATGGGCCTTATAGCTTCTCAATTTTAGGAGTCTCTTCAATTTAACCTCTCTGGCCTGTGGAGATAACATCTCACTAGCATCTATTGTTTGCATCAGGTGGCCAAAATATTGGCAAATTTTGCAAAATTCAAGCAAAATTTAACTTTTATTTTGGAAATTATGATAGAACTTAGCTTATAAAATTGTTTAAAGGTTTAAAAGATGTTATACAAACTGTTTAATTTAGTGCCCAGAATGTAGTATGTTTCAAAACTTTTCAGTATTATATAGCATACTTTCTTTACAGAATCTAATTCAGGCTAAATATACATATATGCAAAGCTACTGTTTATAAGAACTTTTAGTTTTGAAAGCAATTTCATATTATGATGGTAATGGACACTATTTCTTCTTGCATTTTTGCTTAAGGATGCCTTCAATTTTACTTTGCTCTTTTATTCTTTTTTTACAATGAAATATGTCATCATTGACCAAGTCCAGAAATCATAAATTTGACAATCATCCATGATGGAATATCCAAAATTACAAATGCTGTCAATTCTATTTCCTTGATTTTATTTAACTACTCTTCTCTACAAGCCCATTTGATAATATTTAGCATAAGCCCTAGGCCACACCCAGGGAACTGGGAACTGTCAGATGCTCCAGATAAAATATGCTGAGTTGCTGGCCATCTTGGAAAAATGCAAGGAAGAGATCAGACCCACCTATGCGGGCCACACGAGCGAGGTGGAGAGACTAAAACGAGACATCATCTGCGCTCAATGACTGGTGCAAGCATCCTTGATTGAACAGAATGCCGGGTCCTAGCTGCCTTGGGAAGCTGGAAGGTTTTCCACCTTCTTCCGAGGAGAGAAATTGCAGTTCATCTCCCCTGTTGGATGGAATTTTGTTTTCAAAATTATAATGGTATATTTTCTCCATCCCCCACCCTCACCCCACCCAGAAGAGATCAGACCCACCTATGCGGGCCACATGAGCGAGGTGGAGAGACTAAAACGAGACATCATCTGCGCTCAATGACTGGTGCAAGCATCCTCGATTGAACCTTGGGAAGCTGAAAGGTTTTCCACCTTCTTCCGAGGAGAGAAATTGCGGTTCATCTCCCCTGTTGGATGGAATTTTGTTCTCAAAATTGTAACGGTATATTTTCTCCATCCCCCACCCTCACCCCACCCCCATCCCATACTTCTTCCATGGTTCTCTAGGCTCTGAATCTACATTCTCTGACTGAGGAAAGATTTTGCAGTTGATTAGCAGTTACTTTTTAAATAGGAACTAACCAGTTTTGTTTTGTTATTTTTTTAAGCATTGATTCAAAGGATGCATGTAGAAGTTACCCTGTCTTACAGCAAACTAGCTTTGCTTCCAAGATACCAAAGAGTCCCCCACCTTTTTTTTTTTTTTTTTTGTGGTGTTGGAGAAGATTCTTGAGAGTCCCTTGGACTGCAAGGAGATCCAACCACTCCATTCTGAAGGAGATCAGCCCTGAGATTTCTTTGGAGGGAATGATGCTAAAGCTGAAACTCCCGTACTTTGGCCACCTCATGTGAAGAGTTGACTCAATGGAAAAGACTCTGATGCTGGGAGGGATTGGGGGCAGGAGGAGAAGGGGACGACCGAGGATGAGATGGCTGGATGGCATCACGGACTCGATGGACATGAGTCTGAGTGACCTCCGGGAGTTGGTGATGGACAGGGAGGCCTGGTGTGCTGCGATTCATGGGGTTGCAAAGAGTCGGACACGACTGAGCAACTGAACTGAACTGAACCAAATCCAACTCAGCATGTCTGAACAAAACTCATTACTTCTGCCTGGGTCTGCTCCTCCTGGGCCCTCCTACACCCAATCAAGTGAAAGGCATTCCAGAGTCGCTGATCTCCCTGTCCATTACCTGTCACTAACTCAGACATGTCTCTTCAGTCTGTACTCCACACTGTCACAAGCTCTGGCCCAGCCTTCTGCATTGCTCTTCTGGACAACTATACCAGCCTCCTCTACAGTCTCTCCACCACCAATGTCTCCCCGTGTACTCTCCCATGGCTGAAACACGGATCCATCATGTGTCCCTCCCCTCCTTTAAATTTGCTAATGGCTTCCCAACACCCATAGGATAAAGCCCAATTTCCTACGTATATTCAACATCCTTTAAAATCAGGTCCCAAGCCATCTTTTCCAAACCAAATCATTCCCTCTCCCACCTCCCACGCTGCACTCCAGCCTCAGCAGTTAACTTATTAACCTCCAAACATACCACACTTCCATGGACCAGTGGAAGTCTATGCCTGAGGTTGCTCCTTCTGTATGAAATGCTCTTCCCCCTTTTCTACCTGTGAAATGCCTACCCAACCCTTAAGGCCAAGATAAAAAAAAAAAAAAATCTCTGGATCCATGAGGTAGATATGATATCTGCCCTCAAAGAGTTCAAACCAGGCAGAAAGGTATCCAACCTCCTGATATGCCCCCTCCTGCGCTCCCACGGGCACTTCAGACTATACTTGCCCACACCCTCCAGTGCTGGTTAATCACATTCCGTGGTGCTTGGGCATTTCTGTAGTGTAGAGGTCATCACGTTTGCCTCACACATTCTTTTGTGCTCCACAGCATGTGATCACAGGGTCTCCCGTAACACTGTCCAAGGTGGGGAACATGGGTCAGTTCCTCTCGTGTCCCCTGGAGCCTGGAACTGTGCCCACAGCAAGGGCAGGTCAGCACTGGTGACCTCCTGCAACTCCCTTCACTGAGCAGCCCTGCGAAGGGGGCACCACCTACCTCCACCCTCTCTCTGAGGCTTTAGCACGAAGCAGCTAGGGGCAGCAATGGCCTTGGTGATAGCCTGGTCCCCTTCTTCACCCTGGTAGGAGGCAAGAGAGTAGTCACTAGCATCTTAGGCCAAAGAGCACAGAGCCAAGGTCCTGCTGGTTGTGCAGAGCAGCATTAGAGGAAGAGCAGGAAGAGAAAGGGGCATAAAGCCCCTTAGGCTGGATGCTACTATCTGGACAAGACAACCCCAGTGGACCCCCCTGTAGCAGGGAGTACCAGCTTTCTCTGGCAACAGTTCAGGAGTAGCCCGAGGCCTGAAAAGCAGGTACAGATACTCCTCAGTTCTTGCTGTCTACCTCAGCCCCATTCCCTGGTTAGCATCCTCATTTCCATCTTTGCTGAGGGAGCTTACAATGGATTCCAGCCCCACTTCCCAGGGTTCCAGGGGACCTCAGAGCATCACTGACTCAAGTCCAGCCCAGTGCCAGCTCCAGCCTCCCCAACACATTGGGCTCAATGTGTTGAGCCAATACTGAGGAAGCCTGAGCTGGGAGAAGTGGGCTGTCCACGCACCAGGTCTAGTGAGTAGAGGCCAGCAAAGGTGGCGCGGAGGCGGGCCACAGCCTCGGGCTGCCCGGGGAGCAAGGACTCCAGCACGCCCGCTCTGCTCAGCTCCTGCTGCACCTTCTTGGTCCCGGCCAGCTGGGTGGCAATATCCGGGCACTTGACAGCACATGACCTCTCCAGGAGCAGGCGTGCTTCCCAGTTCTGCGGAGTGAAGAAACCAAATGGAATTCTACTTTGACTTTGCTGACCTTTAATGAGCACCCATCAGGTGCCAGGTATCCTCACATGCATCACCTCCCAGGGCCCTTGTAACACACTTGTGAGGCAGGTGTGGCCTCCTCCTAACATGCAGGATTCTTGCCCTTGGGGAGCTCACAGCCTAGCATGATGACACATGACTGTAACTAAAAGGGGAAATGACAAAAGGTGAAAGGGTGAACAGTGGATGAGAAGGTTTGAAAGGGGAAGGAGACACTTGTTTATGAGCTCAGATTCCTATTGTACTACAAATAAAATACAAACTGCTGTTCTTCTCCTATAAGGGGATCCTGTAAGGATATACTTCTTGTCTTCTTCTCAACTTCATTCCAGGCCATCCCTTCACCCCACTCCCACCTTCCAGCCACACAGGCCTGTCAGTTCTCGGACACAAATGTCATGTCTACCTCAGGGCCTGCATTTGCTGCATTTCCCTCCGCCTGGGATTCTTGTCATTTTGGCTTTTCTAATGGATAGTTGGATCCTTTTCATCCTTAAGTCTTGGCTCAAAGTCACCTTCTCAAAGCACCCTATTTAATGTCATTTCTCCATAATTCTCTATTGTTTCCCCCAGCTAGAAAAAAAAAAAAACTTTTTCTACTTTTGTTTACTTTCTGATGACCATCCCCCTGAGCACACTGTGAGCTCCACAAGAACTGGACTCTTATCTGGCTCTCATTTCCTGTATCCCCAGTGTTTAACACAATGCCTGAAGCTTTGCAGGTGCTCAGTAAATATATTGTTGTTTAATGAGGGGAAATCTGACAGAACAGGGAGAGTGACAGGTGAGACTCAACAGGGAAGAGGTACTCAGGTTAACAAAGTAACATGAGCAAAGGTCTGCAGGTGAATAATCGCAGGATGAACAGTCTGGTGGGCCAGGAGTTCAGGGTATGAGAGGCAGGGAAACATCAGAGGACCATGCCCCACTCCCCTACTCTAGCCTTTCTTCTAGGGCACCAGAGGGACAGTCTGTCCTTGACTCCAGACCACAACAAACTGCCTATTGGGGCAGGGGCAGGAGGAAGAGAAAAAAAGTTTGTTTTTTTTTTCTAGCTGGGGGAAACAAGAGAATTATGGAGAAATGACATTAAATAGGGTGCTTTGAGAAGGTGACTTTGAGCCAAGACTTAAGGATGAAAAGGATCCAACTATCCATTAGCAGGATCAGGGCCAAAGCCAAAGGAGCAACACCACCCCCCCATGCCATTCTCTTCCCGACACATGATGTCCTTCCTCTGACGTTCACCTGCAGCACCTCTGCCTGGTCTTCATAAATAACCGCAGACACCTAACAACTGAGCTAGTGTTGTGGGTAAAGCTAAAGGTACCCTGCATGTTGGAGTTAAACCCAGGAAAGTACCCCATTGTGGAAAGGAGGGAAAGCAAAACTCAGAGATGAGCAGGGGGCTTGCTCACCGTCTCCTAGCAAGTCACTAAGCCTAGAGGATTTGTCTCCATGTCTAAACCTGGTCTGAGCTTCTCAGTTCCCTAAAAATGTTCTCCTTGGCATTAATTTCCTTCCTATTAACTCTAAATAAAGTTTTCTTTGGCCCTTTCCCTCAAGCCCCATATCCTAGAACCTGGATCCATTTTTCCCAATAGACAGTTTCTCTCTTCTCTAGTCAGCAAGCTCCTACCACTAACCACTTTCTAGAGGAAAGGGCCTTCTATAGAGCTGCCACCTCTGTGGAGCTGCTCCCTGTATAGGCTGGGCCTCAGAGAGGATGTTACACTCAAAGAATTATAGATCTGGAAGGACCTTCCTCAGTTTTCTAGTATAGTCCCCTCAGTTTACAGAAACTGAGCCCAGAAAGACCCAGGATCCTGCCCATGGTCACCCAAAGGTGGAGTCCAACGCTCAGGATCCCCAGACTACTGCTCATGGTTTTTTCTAACTTATTTTCTCCTTTACCTTCTCCCAACTGAAAGAAGGGCTTCCTATTAGCTTCTCCATGCTATGGATCAGGGGCAGGAGGAAGAGAATGATATGCTAGGAATGACAGTGGACTGAGAGTCAGAAGGCCGGGGAGCTCCCTGTGGGACCTTAGATAAGCCCCTACAAATCTTAGTTTCTCCATCTATATAATGGGGATAATTATACACCTCATGCAGTGTAAGGATTAAATGAAACAGTAGATGTGGAATGCAATTTTGAAACTACATGGTAAGATAGTAAGCTAAGGTGATATCATTAGGGTCTTTAGTATGAATGGACAGCAGATAAAAACTTTCGGATGCAGATAAAAGAGAAAAAAGAGCAGGCAAGAAGGAACTGGTCACTGGTGCAGTGAAATTGGTTTGCACTGGCTAGTGAGAGCTGATTGTGCCCATCTCTTCCCAATTCTGTTCAGAGATGTTAAGTTGGGTAGCTTTGAAATTGGTCATGATGGGAGTAGTTACAACAGAAATCAGCAAATGCTATAAATAAGGGCGTGCCTCCCCAGAGAGATTATGGTTACATATTTACCAGCATAACCCTAGAAACTAAGGTGAATGGCGGAAGCATTGTGGATTTGCGAGGATTTAGATTCTGGCAGACGGTGTGTGTGTTTAGGGAGTGAGAGGTAGCAAAAACCTTGTGGGAGGAGAGGAAGTTCCGGGAGGAAGAACTGAAGCGGGGGCCCAGGGAAAAACCAAGGTTGTTACGATATGATCCATGTGTGGAATCTCTGAGGAACAATGGTGGGTCCTAGGAGGCAGAGAGTGGGCTAATGGAAAGCACCAACCTGTAAGCTGTAATGGCCTGGCATGTACCCATCCCGGAAGTAAACCACAGCAACCTCCTGGCCGTCCCTAGAAGACAGGATGGAGAAAGCTGCTGTGTTAAACGAAAACTGATGTGTTCGGTGGTTCAGTCTGCTTCAGGCTGCATCAAAACGCCTTTGACTTCTTTGAAGGTCAGCCCATGGGGGTGGCCCGAACAGATATTCACTGGAAGCATGACGTAAACACCCACCCCATCAGTGATTCCACTAAAAACTGGAAGGGGAAATGCCCTCCAATAGTTCCAGATCTAGAGTCATTCTAGGAAGGCTGCAGGGAAAAAAAAAAAGAAGGTGACCAGAATCAAATTAGGTAAACTTTGAAAAAGTGGGCTCAAAATTACTGAGCAGCAGAATCATATTGCTAGCAAAACACCCTTGTATTTACACACTGCTTAAAGCAGCTGAAACCAGGCTGATGTTTTTTTAAATGGTAGCGGGGTGAGGGTGGGCAGATGCAAAATATGAATCTAATTAAGCCACAGACTGTATTTTGGAACTTCTTCCCCTTTTCTTTATTTGATATTGTTTGATATATCTGGAAAGTAAATTAATGACTTTGTTTTGTTAAGATAAAAGCACATTTTGAAAACAGTTAAGTGTGAATTCCCTGGCAGCCCTGTGGTTAGGACTTGGTGTTCTCACTGACAAGGGCCTAGGATTCGATCTCTAGTTAGGGAACTAAAATCATTCCAGCTGCATGGCATGGTCAAAAAAAAAAAAAAAAGGGGGAGGGAAGAAGAAAAAAGAAAAGAAAATAGTGGTATTGTGAAATGTCAAGAGGTTCTTAATTTTAAGAATCACAAATTTCCAGGTCTAAATATGTGATATTAATACTAAAGTCACCTGGTGGACTTCTCTTGTGGTCTAAGTGGTTAAGAATCTGCCTGCCGATGCAGGGAGCAGGGTTTCAATCCCTGATCCAGGAAGATCTTACACACACACCATAGAGCCCAGGCTCCACTGTAAGAGGACCCACTGCAGTGAGAAGCCTGAGCACAGCAATGAATCGCAGCCCCCACGCGCTGCAGTTAGAGAAAGCCTGCGAGCAGCAACAACAGACCCAGCTCAGCTCACAATAAAATAAATGTCAATCTTTAAAAAATTAAAGATATAAAGTCAAGTCACCTGGTGGTGGCCCATAACAGGAAGCATGGAGCCTGGCTTGGAGCACAAATCCAGCCCCCTTGAAGTCGTGCCTGTGACCTCAGAGAAGCAACTCCCAGAACCAATCAAAGAATGAGCTGGCTACTCCTCTTCCTCCTTGACCACCCAACCCAACTGCCCAAGTCCGACTTGATTAGTCAAGAAGGGCAAGAAAACTTTGAGGAGCCCAGAGGCATATGAAAAACAAGGTTATCCAGAATGTCAATAGTTCTGATACAACCCTCCAGAAGCAGAATTAGGCTTCTCCAAAACTGCCTGGGATGGTGGGATATTTTCAGTGTTCACCCTAAAATTCAGAGAGAAGGAAGCAAGCCATCACATCTCCCAGAAGAAAGGGTCATTTAGGGGAAGAGGGCGGCAGGATGAGTTTCCCAAATCAGCCCTCTACTGGATCCTTGGGAATGCTCCTTGGACACTTACATAAATAGTCTTCGGTCTTGGTCTAGAGACCCTTTTTCAGAGACATCTTCGAACCTTCGTCGGATTACATGGATATTCCTGAGAAAGAAGGGCAAGGGTTAGAGAGACTGCCTTCTCTGCTCTGACTGGCTCTCCGCAACCCAGGGGCCACACATGCAGGTCTCCCCTCCTTTACTTACCTGGCCAGTAGCTCATTCTCTATGGCACGCTGGTCAAATATGTTCCTTTCCTTCTCTTGAGCAATCAGTAGCACCTGAGCACTGGGGAAAGAACACTTGTGGCCCCAAGTGACCCCATCCCACCCTCTTCAGCACTGAGAATGAGAACACAGCTTCCCTGAAAGAGAAGACATTCTCTCATCTCGGGACTGCCTCAGGCACAGATACCTGAGGCTACACAACACATTATTTCCTGAAAGTAGAAAACATGAAAAAATGGAGATCTCTTTGCTCCTTCGCCAGTAGTAATGTCAATTTTCTGTGTAAATTAAAATTTAGATTTAAAACCATCTCAAAAACCCAAGAGGACTTTTTCTTAGAATTTAACATAATGATTCTAAAATCTTCTGGAAGAGTGAAGAGGTAAGAGTTGTTTAGTAGCTAAGTCATGTCTGACTCTTTTGTGACCCCATGGGCTATAGCCCACCAGGCTCCACTGTCCATGGAACTTCAGAAGAATATTTTGTAAGAGAATAATGGGGTTTGGGGCTTAATGACCCTATTATTAGATTGTGAAACATATAATAAAACAAGACCCTATTACTAGATTGTGAAATATATAATAAAACAATGTGTGGTTCTTGAATAAAACACTAGAATAGCTCAACAGAATCCTATAGAAACTCTAAAGAGCAAATTATGAATAAGGCCTTATTTCCTGGGGCCTCCCAACATTTCTGTGTCGCACATGGGGCCATGTTTGGTCCCACAGTATTAACAGGACCATTGGGGCTTACCTGGCCTCTTTCTTTCTGCTTATCCACATGTTTCTTAAAAGAACAAGAGCTCAAGGACTCAGGGAAATGCTACTGCCAAAGAATTGTCTGTTTGATTACCAATCAAGCTATTTTCAGTTGTCAAAGACAGGTCCAGTTCCCAGCCAGACTCTTAGGGCCAATGCTTAGCAGTACCAAACTCCATTTTTGCTGCAGCTATATTGCTCTGTGCCCAAGGCTTCTTGCTGAGACTCTTGAAGAGCGGGCAGACTTGGCTTAGGATTCTAAATGTGGATTTCTGACCTACTGCACTTGGCCTCTTGTCTGTCTGTCTCTGCTTCTCTCTTCCTCAGCTAAACCTCTTGGGCTACACTTTGCCTAACTCTTCTCCACTTAGCTAAAACACAGTTCCTGCTATGACCCCTCTCCTAGTCGGCCTGAAATCTCTTGACTTCAGACCTGATATTAAGCTGAGTCTTGGCTTTGAGTTGGGTGTCTGAGAGACAAGCTAAGTGCTTTCAGAAGCCATCTTGCCTGGAGAGTCTTGAGGGCCAATGACCTTGCTCTTAACTTTGTAGCCTGATCTGCTCTGCTCATGGGTGGGGATGTGGCACTTGGCCCAGGCTGGCCCACCTCCAAGAAGAGGCGGAGGAGGGAAGCTGTAGGTTAAAGTGGAACTGCATGCTCTGGTTAATGAAGTCAGCCTGCCCCCTGCCAAATAATTGGACTCAGACTCGGAAAACATTCTACCTCTTCCTGCCTTTAGTTCTGATAGTCTGCTGGGAGCAGGACTGGGAGAGTGTTCAGCTAAGGAAGGTGAAGTGGCAGGAGCTTGCTGACTAGGAGTGGGCACCCTGACTCCCAGTCCTGCTAGGGACCTATGGTACACCCTTGGATAAGTCAGTTTCTTCCCTTGGGCCCTTATTTCCCCATTTATAGGTAAGAGAAATAAACAGGTCATAGTTGCCAACCTTTATATTAAGAATCATCTCTTCTTATCCCTATTCATTCTAACCACAGGCATTGTATTTTGAATGTGTTCAAATAAATGTCTAAATTGAAATCACAATTCATTTTCCAGGTTTAATTTTTTAAAATTCTTTTTAAAAAGTAAGAGATAATTGACAAAAATTCATCTGCTCTACAAATGCTTGCACCTCAGTTTTTCAGTCTATCCTATGGGACCATTCCTCTTAAAAGAAGAACAGTGTAACAGAGAGATCACAGGCTTTAGAGGCAGATAAATATGAATTCTAAACTTACTAGCTGTGTGACTTTGGGTAAGTCATTGCAACTCTCTGCGCCCTCAGTTAGCTCTTCTGTATAATAAAACTAGAACTCTTTAAATGGTAGTTATTATTACTATTGCCATTATTGAAAGTACTACATAATGACCCTCAATGAGTGTTTTTAAAGCATTTTTCAAATCTATGGTTTCATTTAATTCTCAGTACCATCCTTTTAGGTATTATTATTATTACCTCCACTTTACAAGTGAGGAAACTGATGTTCAAGGAAAAGAACAGACTTTAGCAAAGGTCATATTTGGATCAGCAGAAGTACCTATTTGACTCCCAAAATGAGGGTATCCATTCTTAGCTCAGGGACCCCACACCTCCTAATTACCAGTGCCTAAGGGGACGACAGAGGATGAGATGGCTGGATAGCATCACTAACTCGATGGACGCGAGTCTGAGTGAACTCCGGGGGTTGGTGATGGACAGGGAGGCCTGGTGTGCTGCGATTCATGGGGTCGTAAAGAGTCGGACACGACTGAGCGACTGAACTGAACTGAACTGAATTCTGAGTACACAAGTCTTTTCTCTCCACATTATTCACAGCGTGGATAGAGAAATCCCCCGCAGCATTTGTTTATCAGCTGTTTCCTAGCTGACCCATCTCTTGGCTTCACTCTTAAAATATAACCTAGCCAAGAGTTCCACTTGACAAAACATTTGTCTGATGACTTCCAAATGCTCAGAGTCTGAGGTTTCTTGAGTCTCAGTGAAGCTTAACAAGCCCAGGGAGGCTCTCGTGAAGGCAATAAAGTGATGAAGAATGCAGGTTCTAGACAGAGACGGGCTCAGGGCTCCACCACCAACTTCACCACTTGACCTTGAACAATTCACTTCACGTCTCTAAACCTCAGTTTCCTCATCTTTAAAGTGGGGGAGATGAAAAAAAAATAAAAATAATAAAGTGGGGGAGATGAATAGTATCTACCTCAGAGTGTTAGAAATGAGGATTCACTGAGACCCTGTATATGAAATGCTTAGCACAGAGTGTGGTACTAGTGGGTGCTCATTTAGGGTTAACTGATAATGCTATGTTACCATTGCAGTAATTGTTAGTACAGTGGCTGCACATTCATCCAGAAGTCACTTACCTAGCATCTTTACACATGTGGAACACAGGTGAGAAATAAGAAGGAAGCAAAAAATGTCTCTGAACAGTTAAAACAGACACTATAAAATCCCTAAATCAAAGTTTATGCATTTACTCATTAAAGAGACCCTCAAACATAACAGATCAATTTCTTTCCCAAACTATAACAAATCAAAAAGGAGGTATAAGAATGGGAGTGGAGGATTCTAAATTCAAGCCCAATGACAGCAGTAAGAAGTAAGAGCTGTTATTGGGGAGACAGAAAAACCATGAAGAATAATGAATGCTAAAGTAGGAAGTCAAGAAACACCTGGAGTCACAGGCAAATTTGGCCTTGGAATGCGGAATGAAGCAGGGCAAAGACTAATAGAGTTTTGCCAAGAAAATGCACTGGTCATAGCAAACACCCTCTTCCAACAACACAAGAGAAGACTCTACACGTGGACATCACCAGATGGTCAACACCGAAATCAGATTGATTATATTCTATGCAGCCAAAGATGGAGAAGCTCTATACAGTCAACAAAAACAAGGCCGGGAGCTGACTGTGGCTCAGATCATGAACTTCTTATTGCCAAATTCAGACTCAAATTGAAGAAAGTAGGGAAAACCACTAGACTATTCAGGTATGACCTAAATCAAATCCCTTATGATTATACAGTGGAAGTGAGGAATAGATTTAAGGGCCTAGATCTGATAGATAGAGTGCCTGAAGAACTATGGAATGAGGTT
>SJYT01059923.1:503565-536821 GCA_006410635.1 Cephalophus harveyi | reverse complement strand
GAAGAAAAGTTATGTCCAACCTAGATAGCATTTTCAAAAGCAGAGACATTACTTTGCCGACTAAGGTCCGTCTAGTCAAGGCTATGGTTTTTCCTGTGGTCATGTATGGATGTGAGAGTTGGACTGTGAAGAAGGCTGATCGCCGAAGAATTGATGCTTTTGAAGTGTGGTGTTGGAGAAGACTCTTGAGAGTCCCTTGGACTGCAAGAAGATCCAACCAGTCCATTCTGAAGGAGATCAACCCTGGGATTTCTTTGGAAGGAATGATGCTAAAGCTGAAACTCCAGTACTTTGGCCATCTCATGCGAAGAGTTGACTCATTGGAAAAAACTCTGATGCTGGGAGGGATTGGGGGCAGGAGGAGAAGGGGACGACCGAGGATGAGATGGCTGGATGGCATCACTGACTCGATGGATGTGAGTCTGAGTGAACTCCGAGAGATGGTGATGAACAGGGAGGCCTGGCGTGCTGCGATTCATGGGGTCGCAAAGAGTCGGACACGACTGAGCGACTGAACTGAACTGAACTGAATGAATAAGAGCTTAAAGCCTAATAGCTGGGTTATTAGCGCAGGCAAACAGCCTCTCACACCTCTCGCTCTAAGCGGCAGTTTTGTATTACATCAAGAGGCAATCAGTGACAGTGATAATGAATGACCTGGAGCCAACAAGAAAAGATTAAAGAATCATCAAAGATTAAATTATATCACCTCTTACTTAAGAAGACCAAAACTCCAGTAAAATAAGTTTGACACGCCTAAACGTAAGCTTCTATTTCAAGAAAAATCCCCTCATTTCCTAATGATGTAAGGCAAAGAAGTTACTGTATCCATGAATGCTGACTCTAAAGCAAGACTCTGCCGCCACTTCTTCCCCTTACTTGGCTGAGCCGTAGAGCTCCCAGGCTTTGGCAATCCCCACAGCCAGTCCCTTGCTGGGATTATTGGAGAGGATCTTGGCAGCTTCTTTGGTCTTACCCAGGACATTGAGAACATGTCTGTTGAAAGAGAGATGTCTTAGCAATTGGATGGACCTTGAAGACCCTTCAGCTTGTGACTCATAGACACTTACTGGAAGATTACTTTGAGAATCAGCTGAGCACTAAGAAACATCCTACCGTGATGCCCTCGGAGGATCCACCTCAGGCTGGAATGTGCTGGGCTGCCCTAAGCCTGGCGGCTGGTGTACACACCAGAGGAGCCCTGAGACCCTGTGTTTCCACTCCACACCAGCCTCCCAGTAAACTGAAGCCCCTTTCCCTGACCCCACATGCTGTCTGGAATCCTGCTACAGACTGTGTGGAATCACAGAATCCTAGAGCATTACTACTGACTAGATGTGGATGCTACTAGGGTCCAGCCTTCAAAAGGGAAGCCCCTGTTCCCTCTCTGCCTTGGACTCTGAACTCCTTTCAGGTCTTTCTTACCTCAGGGCCCTCCCAGATACCGTTCCCTTTGTCTGGAACAGTGACTTACACAAAGAGGGGGCAGGATGAGATGAATCACAAAGTCCCTTCTCTCTCTGACATACCAAGACCTAATTACAAGTGGAAACTGTGTTATGAAGTGGAAACACAGGACCCAAGGCCCAGGAGGGTACGGTCAGCATTGGAGATGCCTGCCCCACCTGTGATTGCAGGCTCATCAGGCTGACACCTCACCTGTGTGCCCAGGACTCCCCAAAGGACTCACCGATGCACAGCCGGGGTCCGGGAGGCTAGGCCCCCAAAGCTGGCAGAGATGGTGTTGATTTCAATCTGTTTCAGGGCTGAGGTGCCATCTGGATTGCACTGGAACATGTAGTCTGAGCGATTCAAGCCCAGGAACACGGTCTAGGGGAAAAACTGAAGGCTTAGGACATTTGCCCAGGGGCTGACCCCGAGGGCCTAGCCACAGAGCCAAAAGGTACCGTGAATTGTACGCAGAGATTAGAGGGGCCAGCTGACACTCCCACACCCAGTGGAATCATTCCTCTGGTCATCCCAGGATTGGCCACTAATGTATAAACTCCACGGGGACCAATGCGAGGCAGATTCCCATGAGCTCAGTGATGAGGCCAAATTTTTCTGGTAAAAAGAGAGAGAGAGAAATGGGAAGGGCAGGTCTCATCTCAGACCGGGGTGAATGGAGAATGGTTACCTGGGCAATGCCTTCTTTTAGGACTTGCTTGTGGATGTCAAAGAGACGAGCAGTAAAGCTGTCCCTTTTGATGGTGCTGGAAGAGGAAGCAGGGTATTTTCTAGGCTACATGGGACATTAAAGGCCAAGGATTTCCACTATTTCCTGAATCCTCTCTAGGTCTACTGGCCCAAACTTGAATACCCACACCAACCCCCTAGAGAATAGTAGTTTAGAACCCAGCTCTAGAGCCAGATGACCTGGGTTCAAGTCCCAGCTCTCCCACTCACTACTAGGAAACCTCAGATAGTCGCTTCACCTCTATGTTTCAGTTTGGTCATCTGGAAAAGGAAGAGAAATACAAATTTATAACAGAGTGCTGTTGTTGTTTAGTCCCTAAGTCATATCTGACTTTTATGACCCCATGGACTGTAGCCCCCCAGGGTCCTCTGTCCGTGGGATTCTCCAGGTAAGAATACTGGAGTGGGTTGCCATTTCCTTCTCTAGGAAATCTTCCACCCCAGGGATCGAACTCACATCTCCTGCATTGGGAGGTGGATTCTTTACCACTGGCCTACCTGGGAAGCTTAATATAGAGTTATAGTGAAGAGTAAATGAGATATTACATGTATAGAACTGAACATAGGGTGTGGCCCCAAGAATTCAAAACTAGCATACGCCATGACCATTATGTAGTTGGTAAGCTTTCTAGGTGACCTAACATTAACTCTCTATAGCTTCCCCTATACTCTGATATCTCCCAGGACAAGTCCTATCCGCCTCTTGCTTGGCAGCCTCAGATTAGTAGACAACAGTTATGCCTGGTGCCTCAAAAGATTTTTCTGACTCGAGCTAAATATCCTCATTTTTTTCTTCAATGAGTCCTCATAGGAAGCCTTCCATATCTGGGTCAGATACCCTGGTGTGCACTCCCATAGCACTGTGGACCTCTCCTGTATAGTGTTCCATTTTATTTGTGTGATGGCGAGCATCATCTCTCCTGTTTGACATGTCTGTGTTGGCTCATGCTCATGGACAAGTGTGCTGCTGTGACATGGGACATGAGGTAGAACCCATCAGTATGGTTTTCTGGAGCCTTAGGAAGAGACACCCACAGGTAAGTAACTTGCTGCCTCTCGAGATTCAGGCATGAATCTCTGCGTATCTGCTCAAGCCTGACTCTCAGGCTCACCTTGCTACAGGGTCCCCACTGAGCCCATGGAGCTCAGGCCTGCCCTGAAGTTCCTCCGCTCCCCATCAGCTCTCTCAGGGGGTCTCCCAGCCCCTGGTAAGGAGGAGAGACACCAGCTGGGCTTCTGCCTCTAGCAAAATTGAGGCACGTTTACCCTTTTTTGAAGACATGCTTCCCTTCAACCCCAGGGCCTAGGCTGCTATTCAAGCTGTGATCCTGGCCTTTTCTCCCTTATAAGCTAGGGCTGTGTGTATTTTGGAGGAGAAGGTAATAACAAAGGCAGGGGTTGCAGAGTTGGGCTACAGGGAAAGTCTCACATGTAACTGCAGCTTTGGGGTAAAGGTCAAAAATCAGGCTGCTCATATTTCTCCACAATCCAGAGTCACAGGTACAAAATCCAGGCCTATCCCGAGAAAGACCCAAGGAAAATGTCCTGGAGAAGTTCGTATACTCATGGTTCATTGGATTTTTAGCTCCAAGTCAATGGTTTCCAGGGGCTTCCCTGGTAAAGCTCAGCTGGTAAAGAATCTGCAATGCAGGAGACCCTGGTTCGATCCCTGGGTTGGGAAGATCCCCTGGAGAAGGGAAAGGCTACCTACTCCAGTATTCTGGCCTGGAGAATTCCATGGACTATTCCATGGGGTCTCAAGAAGCTGGACACGACTGAGCGACTTTCATTTCACTTCACTTCAATGGTTTCCAAACTTCTTACGATTATGAACCTTTCTCCTATTCACCGTCACACCAAATTGCACATTTTTAAAAGATTTTGTGTTTAACAAAATAAATTTTTTGATAAATTAATCAGAATGCAATTATATTTATGTGTGTATATATATGTGTATTCTCTATCTACACACACACAAGACATGAGGTAGAACCCATCAGTATGGTTTTCTGGAGCCTTAGGAAGAGACACCCACAGGTAAGTAACTTGCTGCCTCTCGAGATTCAGGCATGAATCTCTGCGTATCTGCTCAAGCCTGACTCTCAGGCTCACCTTGCTACAGGGTCCCCACTGAGCCCATGGAGCTCAGGCCTGCCCTGAAGTTCCTCCGCTCCCCATCAGCTCTCTCAGGGGGTCTCCCAGCCCCTGGTAAGGAGGAGAGACACCAGCTGGGCTTCTGCCTCTAGCAAAATTGAGGCACGTTTACCCTTTTTTGAAGACATGCTTCCCTTCAACCCCAGGGCCTAGGCTGCTATTCAAGCTGTGATCCTGGCCTTTTCTCCCTTATAAGCTAGGGCTGTGTGTATTTTGGAGGAGAAGGTAATAACAAAGGCAGGGGTTGCAGAGTTGGGCTACAGGGAAAGTCTCACATGTAACTGCAGCTTTGGGGTAAAGGTCAAAAATCAGGCTGCTCATATTTCTCCACAATCCAGAGTCACAGGTACAAAATCCAGGCCTATCCCGAGAAAGACCCAAGGAAAATGTCCTGGAGAAGTTCGTATACTCATGATTCATTGGATTTTTAGCTCCAAGTCAATGGTTTCCAGGGGCTTCCCTGGTAAAGCTCAGCTGGTAAAGAATCTGCAATGCAGGAGACCCTGGTTCGATCCCTGGGTTGGGAAGATCCCCTGGAGAAGGGAAAGGCTACCTACTCCAGTATTCTGGCCTGGAGAATTCCATGGACTATTCCATGGGGTCTCAAGGAGCTGGACACGACTGAGCGACTTTCATTTCACTTCACTTCAATGGTTTCCAAACTTCTTACGATTATGAACCTTTCTCCTATTCACCGTCACACCAAATTGCACATTTTTAAAAGATTTTGTGTTTAACAAAATAAATTTTTTGATAAATTAATCAGAATGCAATTATATTTATGTGTGTATATATATGTGTATTCTCTATCTACACACACACAAATATTTAATTCTAATTTCATTCTAAAATAAATATCCATTGCCCCAGGGCCTCAAGGGAAAAAAGAAGTTAAGGGAGAAGAGACAAAGAGGGCTGGATGGAATAAGCCATTTCAGGGGTTCTGTATCCTCATGAACTGGGCATGGCCTAGTATGCACCCCATCTCATCCAGAATGAGAGGCCTGAGGTGACAAGAAAAAGCCACTACTTAAGATGAGTAAAAAATCTGACTTTAAACCCAATAACCCCTCCTGCCCTCTATTTTCTCTAAAACTAGGCTGCATGCATGCGTGCTAAGTTACATCTGACTCTGCGACCCTATGGACCACAGTGCGCCAGGCTCCTCTGTCCATGGGCTTCTCCAGGCAAGAATACTGGAGTGGGTTACCATGCCCTCCTCCAGGAGATCTTCCCAACCCAGGGACCAAACCCGAGCCTGTCTACCTGCACTGGCAGGCAGGATCTTTACCACTAGCGCCACCTGGGGAGCCCTGACCTTCTCTAATTCCAAAAGGAAATTTCAGTCTTCAAAGCAGGGGGCAGGTCACAGGTCAGAGAATCACAGAAGGTCAGCGTTGGCATGGATCTTAGATTTAGGCCAACCTCCCTTATAGCTCAGTTGGTAAAGAATCTGCCTACAACACAGGAGACCCCGGTTCAATTCCCGGGTTGGGAAGATTTGCTGGAGAAGGGATAGGCTATCCACTCCAGTATTCTGGCCTAGAGAATTCCATGGACTATACAGTCCATGGGGTCACAAAGAGTCGGAAATGGCTAAGCAACTTTCACTTTCACTTTCCCATTTTACAGATGAAGAAAATTGAGGCCCGGAGAAAGAAAGGGACTTGTTTGAGGCCGCAAGTGGTAGAGCCAGGGTTAGAAGCCAGCTCTCCTGACTTCTATTAATTTTTCTTTCTCTTGGGGAGTACCTGTCCCCCACCACAAAGTCACTTGCCCGGGTAATACCTCATGAGTCCCAGTCTTCCAGTCCCTTAGCTCTAGCATCTCCTGCCCGCCCCCCACACCCCGCTCCGTACCTGGAGAGAGTCTGCTCCAGAAAGACAGCATTTTGGCTGACCGCATCCACCAGGAGGTTGAAGTCCGCCTGCACAGCATAGGCCTGCTCCAGCAGGGCACTCGGGACCCGTGAAGGGAAGAGTGTGAACGGAGCATAGCTCACCACCTGATCAAGGAGAGAGAGTGGGCATGGGTAGAATGCCTGTTGAGTGTGCTGTCTTCCTGCAAACATAACCCCATGGAAAGGGCCCCCATAATACTGAAAACACACAAACTGCAGAATACTGGTTACCTCTGGGAAGGGAGGGAGAACAGGATGAGGAGTGGGTATTAAGAGAACTTCTAGACTTTGTTTTTGACCAATCACTTCTGATTTTTTTAAAATGTAAACAGATAAAAAATTACAAAGTATAGACAAATAAGCCAAAAAATTATTGCACATTGACTGTATGCTCAGTACTGTTTTAAATACTTTACATGAATTCATCATTTAACCTTTTGAGAAAGATACTATTATTATCTGTACCTACTAAACAGATAAGGGAACTAAGTCTCAGAGAGGTTAAGTAACATGACCAAAATTATACAAGGCTATTAAGTGAAACTGGGATTTGAACCACGATGGTTTCTAAACAACCACCACCCCCCCGCCCCCCACACACACTTCTCCTGGCCGGTTCACATCCAAGCCAGTACCCTTGCCTTCTGATTGAGGAAGAGAGTGAGTCCCACAGGCACCACTGTAGCAGAAGTGGACTCTGGCCCCCAGAGGAGAAGCCAGGGGTGGTTTCCCCCTAGTGTTGGAGATGGTGACCCAGGCTGCCAGGCCTGGAATTCATTCAGCTGCATTCTGAGTTCTCTGGACTTTGGCAGTCAGGAAACCCAAATACTACCTAGAATACTATTTTTAGAAGGGGCTAATACATTCTGAGATTTCCAACAACAAATGAACTAGAACTTGGGAAAGGGAAGATGACTTTGTGACTTATGACTTTGTGCTTATATTATGAAGCATTACTGAGTCTAACCTCTGAGTTAGTATGTTTGTCATTATAGACCCGTGAAGGGAAGAGTGTGAACGGAGCATAGCTCACCACCTGATCAAGGAGAGAGAGTGGGCATGGGTAGAATGCCTGTTGAGTGTGCTGTCTTCCTGCAAACATAACCCCATGGAAAGGGCCCCCATAATACTGAAAACACACAAACTGCAGAATACTGGTTACCTCTGGGAAGGGAGGGAGAACAGGATGAGGAGTGGGTATTAAGAGAACTTCTAGACTTTGTTTTTGACCAATCACTTCTGATTTTTTTAAAATGTAAACAGATAAAAAATTACAAAGTATAGACAAATAAGCCAAAAAATTATTGCACATTGACTGTATGCTCAGTACTGTTTTAAATACTTTACATGAATTCATCATTTAACCTTTTGAGAAAGATACTATTATTACCTGTACCTACTAAACAGATAAGGGAACTAAGTCTCAGAGAGGTTAAGTAACATGACCAAAATTATACAAGGCTATTAAGTGAAACTGGGATTTGAACCACGATGGTTTCTAAACAACCACCACCCCCCCGCCCCCCACACACACTTCTCCTGGCCGGTTCACATCCAAGCCAGTACCCTTGCCTTCTGATTGAGGAAGAGAGTGAGTCCCACAGGCACCACTGTAGCAGAAGTGGACTCTGGCCCCCAGAGGAGAAGCCAGGGGTGGTTTCCCCCTAGTGTTGGAGATGGTGACCCAGGCTGCCAGGCCTGGAATTCATTTAGCTGCATTCTGAGTTCTCTGGACTTTGGCAGTCAGGAAACCCAAATACTACCTAGAATACTATTTTTAGAAGGGGCTAATACATTCTGAGATTTCCAACAACAAATGAACTAGAACTTGGGAAAGGGAAGATGACTTTGTGACTTATGACTTTGTGCTTATATTATGAAGCATTACTGAGTCTAACCTCTGAGTTAGTATGTTTGTCATTATGGTTGCTGCTGCTGCTAAGTCACTTCAGTCGTGTCCGACTCTGTGTGACCCCATAGACGGCAGTCCACCAGGCTCCCCCGTCCCTGGGATTCTCCAGGCAAGAACACTGGAGTGGGTTGCCATTTCCTTCTCCAATGCGTGAAAGGGAAAAGTGAAAGGGAAGTCACTCAGTCGTGTCAGACTCTTCGCGACCCCATGGACTGCAGCCTACCAGGCTCCTCTGTCCATAGGATTTGCCAGGCAAGACAACTGGAGTGGGGTGCCATCACCTTCTCCATGTCATTATGGTAGTATAAGTTAATGGTGTTTGAAGTTGCCATTTATAAATTTATTTTAAAAATATTATTATTTTGAATAGATAATACAAACACATAATATAAATTCAAAAGACATAGTGAAAAGCATGTCTCACTTTCACCCTGTCCCCAAAGACCCAGCTCTCCTCCCCATGATATACTCATGCATTCATGATCATGTGTGCATGCTCAGTCATGTCTGATTCTTTGCCACCCCATGAAAAATTACATACTAGTGTCTCACATACCCTTCTAGACTAATGTGTATGTATACATACATATCTTCTCTTTTTTTAACACATGCAAAAGCATACAACATGTACACTGTTGTGCCCTTTGCTTTATAAATATTTCAGAGACATTTCCAAATACATTCAAATAGAATACTTTCATTATTTTCAGTGGCTGTATAGTATTCAATTTTTGTATATATCATAATTAGTGAATCTAGCCTTCTAGTATGAACATCAAGGTGGTTTCCTTCTCTTCCCCTTCATTACAAATAGATGCTTCAATAAACATCCAAGAATATACATTCTAGAAACACTAGTGAAGGAAATAGAAGATGATTCAAAGAAATGGAAAAATATCCCAGCCTCTTAGATTGGAAGAATTAATATTGTTAAAATGGCCATACTATCCAAAGCAACTAATTCCTATCAAAACAACCATGATATTTTTCACAGAACTAGAACTAATAATCCTAAAATTTATATGGAACCATAAAAGACCCTGAATTGCAAAACAACCCTGAAAATAAAAGAACAAAGTTAGAGGTATAATTCTCTCAGACTTCAGACTATACTACAAAGCTAGAGTAATCAAAACAGTGTGGTACTGGCAGACAAACAGACATATTGATCAATGGAACAGAAATAGAGAGCCCAGAAATAAACCCATGCACCTATGATCAGTTAATCTACAGCAAAGGAAGTAGGAATGCACAGTGGGTAAAGACGGTGTCTACAATAAATGGTGCTGGGAAAACTGGATAGCTAAATGTAAAACAATGAGATTAGACCATTCCCTCAGACCACATTCAAAAATAGACTCAAAATGGTTTCAAGACTTAAATATAAGCCCTGAAAGCATAAAATTCCTAGAAGAGGACTTCCCAGGTGGTGCAGTGGGTAAGAATCTGCCTGCCAACGCAGAGGACATGGGTTTGATCCCTGGTCCAGGAAGATTCCATATGTTGCTGAGCAACTAAGCCTGTGTGCCACAATGACTGAAATCTGTGTGCTCTAGGGCCTGCAACAAAGAGTCGCCCCCACTCTCTGAAACTACAGAAAACCACTGTGTACCAATGAAGACCCAGCCCAGCCATAAATTTAAAAAATTGTTTTTAAAAAAGACAAAAAAAATTCCTAGAATGGAACATAGGTAGAACACTTTTGACATAAGACAAAACGAAAAGACAACCTACACAAAAGGAGAAAATATTTGTAAATGATATGACTGACAAGGGGTTAATATCTAAAATTTACAAATAGCTCATACAGCTAAATATCAAAAACCAAACAAGCAATCAAAAAATGGGCAGAAGACCTGAATAGACATTTCTCCAAAGAAGACATACAGATGGCTAACAAGTACATGAAAAGACACTCAAGATTGCTAATGAGAGAAATGCAAATCAAAACTACAATGAGATATCACTTCACACCTGTCAGAATGGCTATCAGCAAAAAGACTAAAATAACAAATTTTGGAGAGGTTGTGGAGAAAAAGGAACCCTCAAACACTGTTGGTGGGAATGTAAATTGTTTCAGCCAAGTATAAAAAGCTGAAAATGGAACTACTGTATGATCAAGCAATTCTACTCCTGGCTATATATCGAATGGGAATTAAAACACCAATTCAAAGAGAATTATAATCCTAAAGCCAGAGGCAGAACTTTTACAGTATCAGTCTGCCTTAGGTGACAGTCATTCTCATTCACTTGGGCTTCAAACCAGTTATTAAGTTTGGACCCTCCACCAGGCCCTTAACTAGGCACAGAGAGACAAAAGAGATGCGGCTTGGTAAAAAAAAAAAAAAAAAAAAAGATGGTGGCAGCTTTTTAGCCACTAATGGGAATAATTATAAGGTATGTGTTAAGTCACAGTAGAGCTTGTCTAACACACTTCTTTGTGTTAAAAAAAATGGGAAAAAGGAATATATACATATTTTCTTGTTAAGAGTAAGGTAACAAAGAATAAACAAGAATGCTGAAACACGGGTTGCCTTTAGAGCAGGAGAACTGGGTGGTTAGGGAATGTGGAAGGGAGGACTGAACTGTAAACTCTTACGCCTTCTGAGTTTCAAACCATGAAAATGTCTTAAGTGAAAGTGAAAGTGAGGTCGCTCAGTCGTGTACGACCCTTTGCCACCCCGTGGACTGTAGCCCTTCAGGCTCCTCTGTCCATGGGATTCTCCAGGCAAGAATACTGGAGTGGGTTGCCATTTCCTTCTCCAGGGGATCTTCCCGACCCAGGGATCGAACCCAGGTCTCCTGAATTGCAGGCAGATGCTTTCACCTCTGAGCCACCAGGGAAGCCCCTTACCTGGTCACAAAAGAAATTCTTTTTAAAGGGATGAGATTTTGTTTGTTTGTTTTGAGATGTGGTTTAGAATAAGCAGTTCTACTTTTATGTATTAACCCTAGAGAAACATTCATACAGGTGCCCAAACAGGCATGCATGTGATTGTTCCCTGTAGGGCTTTATGTAATCATAAAACATGAGAAATCACCATAATAGCCATCCATAAAGTTAAACTGTGATCCATTCACACTTGGAATACTATGCATGAAGGGAGTTGGAAAGAATTCTAAGGCAGATTGTTAAATGAAAAACAAACATATACCTCATAGAATAATAATATACTTGATCCAGCTTGTTTCTTAAAAACTATATATAGTTGACCCATGAACAACAATGGGTTTGAATTGCACAAGTCCACTGATAGATAATTTTTTTCCACAGTAAATATTACAGTACTACATGATCTAAGGTTGGTTGAATCTGTGGATGCTGAACCCCTGATACAGAGGAACCATGTATATGGAGGGCCGATTGTAAGTTACACGCAGATCTTCAACTGTGCAGGGGGCAGACACTTCTAATCCTTGTGTTGTTCAATGGTCAATTGTATTTATTTATATATGTGCATGCTAAGTCTCCTTAGTTGTGTCCAACTCTTTGCGACACTATTGACTATCCATGGGATTCTCCAGGCAAGAATACTAGAGGGGGTTGCCATGCTCTCCTCCAGGGGATCTTCCCGATCCAGGGATCGAACCTGCATCTTCTATGTCTCCAGGATTGGCAGGTGGGTTCTTTACCACTAGTGCCACCTGGGAAGCCCCTCTTTATATACTTATATATGTATATAAATGCACAGAGAAAAACCTGGAAGGATATACCACAAACCAATTACAGGGAAGGTAGTATGATCAGGGGATCTTAAAAAATAAGTTTACTGGACAAGGTGCTTCATGTGAATTATCTTCTAATTCTCTTACCAACTCCATAAGGTAGGCCCCATTATTATCTCTTTTATATTTGAAGAAACTGTAGCTGAGAGAGGCTAGGTAAAAGTCATGGTTTAAGCTCTTTAGACTTAAAGTTGATTACTCAACTTAAAGCATGATGCTTTTTAATATTACAGAGATAACTTTAGAGATAAATTTTATAGAGATAAAATTAAGATAAATTAAGATAAGATAAATTTATCTCTTATAGAGATAAATTTAAGCTACTGGAAAAAAAATAAAGCAAAAGAGATGTGGGCTTTAAATCCAAAGGAACTGCCTCCAGCCTAGCAGGGGCCTTGTAGGATCTAAGCTGTGTGGTCAGTGCTGAGAAAAGGGGTCAGAGGCTTACATGTGAGGAGCTGGGTGCCTGTGAGGTCCTCAGCAACACACCCTCAGCCAGGGCTCGGTCCACAGCCTGCCTTGCTAGCTCCTCCAGCTGCTGTTCATCCTGCAAGAGGCTCCCCCAGCTGGTGGCCATCCTGACCTGCAACAGAAGGAGAGAGGAGGGCTTAGTGACAGATGGCCTGGGGCCCAGCAACTGGCAGTGTGGTACAGGGAAGTGAACACTGGCTGGCAGCTCTTAATGACTTCCATGAGCGCAAAATGGAAAGTCTGACGAAGCGTTTCCATTGACAGTCTCTCTTCTGAGTCCTAATACAATGACGGCATTATTCTCCCAGTAAGGAAGCGGAGGCTCAGAGAGATGAAGTGACTTGCTCAAGATAATGACTAGCAAAACCTGGACTTGAACCCAGGTCTCTGAACTCCCAGCCCAGTGCTTTTCATTGGAGAGAGAGGCGCTAATGTCATCTATGACTGGGACAAGTTCTTTCTCTTCCCAGAACTGCAGGTTCTCTACCTGTGAAATAAGGGTCTGAACTAGGCCGTGGTTTCCAAACCGGCTGAATACTCTGCAGAGTATTCTTTGGACAAGAATACAGATCCTAGGCCCTACTAGAGATTCTGATTCAAGAGGTCTGAGCGGAGGGAAGAGCTGAAGCTCTCTTTTTTAAATAAATATTCCTGGAATGGGAACCACTGCAACATATTGTTAATTCCCTTTCTAGCTCCAACAACCCACGTAGGCAGGTTTCAAATAAATTATGCAAGAGTGGGGGAAAGGAGCCCTCTGCGGAATACTATTAAATGCAAATAAAGTGAACCCCTCCCTCATACTAACCAGAGGCAAAATCACTAGCAGGAAATGATGACATTCCTTGTATGGACATCTATCATCGCAGAACGAAACACAGAAAACATTTCTGAGAAGTCATATTAGCAGGATAGGAATAACTGAAACCCAAGTTCCCAGTGTAATAGGAGTCCCACTGGGGGCCAGAGACACACCGGGTGAACCAACTCACACTTTGACACTCACTGACTTTGCAGCAGGCCCCAGGGGTTTAAGAAGATCTGAAAGAAAAATTGTGGGCTGAACACGGCTGCTCAGCTCAGTGGTCACAGGAAGAGAGCTGGAGAATGATCTCCATCACATTCGGCTCCATCCCCCACTCCCCATGACAGAACTGGTGCTAAACCAATCATGAACGTCTGTGGGCCTCAGCACAATGTATTGAAAGAATGAGCATGTGATTTCAAAAGGGTCCTCTCAGGTGAGACACAGATAAGGGCAGTCATAGTAGAGAACGAAACTCTGGGGTCAGTCAGATGGGTTTGAAGCCATAATAATTACTTCTTATTTTAAGGACACTGTGTCGATTAAATAAAAAAAAAAAAATCTGTGTGCAGTGCCTTAGCAGTGTTTAGAGTTTTATATGTGGGAACTTCTTTTCTGGCTGTACCCATTTTACAGTGAGAATACTTGTCAGAGGTAACGCAGCAGCCTTGTGGCAAAGCCAAGACTAGCACCTGTGACTCTGACTTGAGAGCAATGGAACCCTCCAGTGGCCCCCATCTCTTCACAGCTCTGGGATTCCAACATCTTTGCCTGCTGTTGGCCTTTTGTTTAGCTGGTAAACACTGACTGGCATTTAATGCCAGAACCCGGACTGAGGACGCAAAGAAAGATAAGACAAAAATAATTACTATGAAATATACTGATTGGGCCCTTTCTCATTCTACAGTCTCAGCCCTTCTTGTGGCTTTGTTTTGCTGACGACATCAAATCTGTAACTTCACTATAGTGCTTTTCCTGACCTTCAAAGGAGAATATCCAACTGCCTACTGACAGTCTCCATAGAATCAGAATAGAATGTATTGTCTGCCCATAAATCTGCTCCCGCTCTTGATGAACCCCACCCAGGCACCCAAAGTGAAAGTCGCTCAGTTGCACTGGACTCTTTACGACCCCATGGACTATACAGTTCATGAATTCTCAGGCCAGAGTAATGAGTCGGTGGTCTTTCCCCAGGCACCCAAGCTTTGTATATACTTCTTGCGTACACCCCTTCTGCCCAAATCCTGTGGATTCTAAGTATATTGTACTCTGAACTCCTTGATTTCTCTCCACCTCCACTGTTGGCAGCCTAATTCCGAATATCGCCATCTCTCCCCTAAGCACTGAACAGGTTCAGAGTGATGTATCTTCAGAACACACCAGCTTCTCTCCCGCTTCCAGGCCTTGGAATTTGTTTCTTTGGGACAATCCTCACCCCTCCCGACCAGCGTTCACGACTTAAGTTTCAGAAGCTGTCCCTATTCCCCGTCTGGGGCTTCCTTCTACAGCTCATTAGTTTTCCCTGTACGGTAAGGAATAGGGGTCTTGATCACTTCTCTAGCTCCAGGGCCTACTTCTGAATTCATGAATGTTAAATGAATGAATGGTGAATGAATGACAAGCTGGAGCCCGATCACCAAAAGCTTTAACACGCCCTCAAGAAAACCCGGTCGGACTTTAAGCCAAGGGCCAGGTCAATGCTTGCGGGAAGCCGGGGCCAACAACACGGTCTCTTGCCCAGGCTTGCCCTAACTCCTGGGCCCGCTTGCTCTCAGTCGGGGCAAAGTTTGGTTCTAATCGTTTCCCCTTCTGTTGTGTTTAAAGAAAACAAAAACCAAAACCCCCAACAACTCCGGTTCTAGTCTCACCGGCATCGAGTCCCCAACACCAGCCCGATCTGGAGTCAGATCTGGGGAATCTGGAATCAAGAAGCACCAGCCCCACCCCCTCACTGGACACCAGTTTCCAGGTCCCTGCCATGGGTGTGAGCGGCAACATCTCCCGGCCACCGGGGTTCCGATCGCTGACCAGACCCCTCCCGCGTGTCCTTCCTCCCGAAGAAACGTGACCCTTGCGGGCCGCCGTTGCTGTGCCCCAACCTACTCTTCCGTCGTCCAGCCGCGTTCCTTACTCTGGCCTCCGACGCCTTAACCCGAGCTTCAGGGGGCGGGGCCTCGAGGAGACCCAACGCGCTTGCGCGGACCGACCCGGCTGGGCTTAAAGAGCAGGGCGGGGAAGGAGGCTGGAACTTGCGGAGCTGGACGGCGTCTGGGAGGGGACAGTCCGTGGCTGGACCCAGGGGGATGGGACCTTGGGAAGGAGGGGAGTGCAGAGCACGTAGGGCGTCGGAGCTGGCGATGTCCGATGCAAGATGGGGGAACCCGGTGGCCAAAATGGGACAGTCACTACATAGGGGACACACAGTTGATGGTGGTACGTGTGGTCATAGAGGCCAGAGAGACACAGAGAGCCGCACAGGGTCCCCATAGCACGCGGAAGGCCGAGCCGGTGTTGGAACCCAGGCTTCTGTTTTCTGCTTAACTGGGTCCCAGCAAACAACACCCGATTTCTCCAGCCATGGGGCAGCTTCAGGAAAAGCCTTAATGGCAGAAGCAAAGTAGTTTCTCATTTTTCCTGCAGTTTTAAAGTTAGGAACTTTGAGGGTGATCCAGTGCTTCACAAAATGTCCAATATCATTTACACCAGAATCTTCTGCGGTTTTTTTTTTTTTTTTTTCTGATGCAGATTTTTGATCCCTATCCTTCCTCACCCCTTGGCAGTGCCCCAGTTCTTTTAACTGTTCCTTCCTTCTGAGTTGTGATAGGTTCTTCTCAGTCTGAAGCACCTGATATGAATTTTAATTAAACTGAATTTATCCGTCTAGGCTCTGGGGAATTAACCATGAGAAAGCGCCCCTCTTTTTACATCTGATTATTAAAGGTAGATAGGTAAACTCTCTTTTTTCTGGGTAAGTAGGGAAACCTTCCAGGGTCTTGAAGGATGGGTAGGAATATGTAAGCAGTGAAGGAAGTAGGGGTGGAGGTGAGAGGCAGGAATGGGGATAGTGTACCAAGTAGCCGGAGCAGAAACAAAAAAGCCAAATAATGAATGTGGCTAGTTTTGTTTTGGAGACAAGGAGTCTGGTGGTTGGAGCAGCCTCTTAGGAGCTCATTCTTGGAGAGGAAGCCTTGGATGCTAGGTTAAGAAGTTTAGCATTTGTGCATGAGTTATCTAAAGATATTAAGAAAGAGATGTGTGTAAGATACGGGTAACAGCATGGCTGATGGTTTGTAAGTGCAGAGACCAAGGCCAGAGAGTTCAGAGGGAGTTAAAGTATGAGATAATGAGGCAGGCCTGAGAAGATGGAGAGACGGGGACAGATGAAAGAGATATTTAGGAGAGAGAACTATGACTGATGATAAATCAGTGGCCCAATCCAGGGGACAGGATGGTTCCAACTCCTTAAAGTATGTACATGCTCTATCTACAGGACACACAGCTTTCCAGTTTTGTTGGTGGGAAAGAAGGGAGAGGTGGTCTACTTGTTGTCACAACAGTGATTCCACTGTTTTGCCTGCTTTTGTACCTAAGAGAGAGACTGAAGCAGCAGTTACTATAATAAAACCCCGGTGCCAGGAAAAATCCTGTGTTAACAAGGAACAAAGGAATCTATTTCTAGTGCAGCATGAAATTAAAAATAAAAAACCGTGACCCAGCATTCTCGGTGCAGTTTCTCCTCTTTCAAGCTGGGTGCTGAATGATAGGTATCAGGTGCCTATTGGTGAGATTTGGAGAGTATCCCAGACCTTAACACCTCTTTGGTTGAGTTCTCTTATATTGTGGCAGATAAGGTATCTTCATTCCCATTTTGTAGATGTAGCAGCTGAGTCTCACAAGTTATGTGACTTTTTCAAGAAACCCCAGTTTGTGGTGAGACTGGGAGTGAGGGGCTGTTGGCTATGGATCTTTCCAGCGAGGTTTTGCCTTTCTTGCTCCCTCTGCCCAGATGCTTTCTTCCCTTGTCACTGTTGTTTAGTCGTTAAGTTGTTGTCTGACTCTCTGCGACCCCATGGACTGCAGCATGCCAGGCCTCCCTGTCCATCACCAGCTCCTGAAGTTTACTCAGACTCACATCCGTTGAGTCGGTGATGCCATCCAACCTCTGCTTTTCCCTGTAAATCTTGGCATAACTGGCTCCTTGTTCAGATGTTTCCTCCTCAGGTGACATCCCCATCTGATCAGCCTGTATCACATTTTCCTGTGTGTTTTCTGCATAGCACTTCTTAGTATCTGAAATTATTAATGTTATGGACTTCCCTCCACTCGAAAGTGAGCTCCCTGAAAATAAGGGCAGTATCTGTCTTGTTCACCACTTTAGCCTCAGCACCTGGAATGGTAGATAAGGGAGGGAAACCAAGATTAGGTTAAATCATGGGATGTTTCAGGTGCTTCTCATAAGCTGTCTTATTTGATCCCCTCCCAGCCTTTCCAGGTGGGTACTGTATCTCCTTTAGATGGATAAGAAAAACACAAAGTGAGGTTGAGTCTGTGGTCTGTTACTTTTGAAGCCATAGACTCCTTTGAGAATCTCCATTAGATGTAAACGTTTTGCAGACCATGGGGAGGAGTTTAAAGACCTCTCTGGGCTGACTCAGGTATCCCAGATCAAGGAAGCCAGTATTAGGGAACTTGCCCAAGGTCTTTCTGGCCTCATGCCTTTGCTGGTTCCTCACCCCATGGCAGGGATAGGTTCCCTTTAGTGGATAACAGGGAACCTGCCGAAGATTTTGGAGCAGACAGAGTTTATGATGCCCCGAGTCCTTCGATGTCTCCGACACAAGTTCAAATCCTGACTCCACAAATTACCAGTGTGACTGTGGGCAAGGCTTTTCACCTCTCTGGATCCCTTCATTTCCTTCACTTTCAAAATGGAATCTTTTTTTTCTAATAATAGCTAATCTTTATTTGATCTGCTCGTTAAGGGCTGAGTACTTGGGTGCTGGCTTTGCAGTTGCTATCTCACTTTCACCACGACCCTTGGAGGTGAGGACTGTTATCATGTCCATTTTACAGCTGGGGACTTGGAGGCTTGAAGAGGTGCCCTGACTTGCCAGAGATCATGGAGCTTCACACTCTTCGCCACTGTGCCCCTACACATGCACCTGGGGGTGTGCCATGAGCTCAGGCTTCGCAAAGCTGAGTTCTGAATCCATTGCAAACTCTGTTCTTAGGGTTTGTGGGAACAGTTGAGTCTGGATGAAGTTAAAAAAGAGAATGGCTACACTGCTGTGTGAATGGAGGCCAGTCTCTTGAATTTGTAGGTTGCCTTTCGCCCATGAGGGCCTCTGGCCAAGCCTAGACTGGGCCTCTTGACTGGGGACATCTGTGTTGTCCCAAGGTCTGCATTTGTGCACGTGGCTGCTGTCTCTTTTTAGCAATGGCATCACTTTGCCTGGAATTATGAGGCTGTCTCCCTACCTGGCTGGGGGCCACTGCTTGGCCATTCAGAGTAGAATTCCTTTGTTTTCCAGCCCCTAGCACAGGCCTGGCCCAGCAGTGCTGCTCAGGAAATGCCTTGGGAATCAAAGGGAGGACTTCTCCATGTGTTGAGGATTTACTGTGTGCCAGGCCCGTCCCAGACACTTTATATGTGTTATCTCATTTACACGCTGCAGGAATCCTAGGAGGGAGAAGTCACTGCTCCCATTTTGCTGAGAAGAAACAGACTCAGCTGGGCTTTGCCTTAGGCCCACTTGGGATAATTGATGGCATCAGGACTGATGCCAGGGCCTGTGTGCTCATGGTGTGTGATGAATTCTTAAAGCTGTAGGCTGATAAAGAGGAGACACACTCCTCAGCACCTAGGATCCTCAGAGACCTTCTACTCACAAGCTTCTAGTCCAGCTCTCATTTCATCCAAGAGGAAGCAGAAGCCCAGGAAAAAGTTATGACTTACTCTCTGACGGTCCCTTTTTTCCACTTGCTACTTATGGGACTTCCTGCAGGGCAGGGTGAGATCCGATTTTACCCATTATTATACCACTCAGGGGAGCTTCCCAGGTGGCCCAGCGTTAAAAAATCAGCCTGCAGTGCAGGAGACGCGGGTTCAATGCCTGGGTTGGGAAGATCCACAGAAATGGCAACCCACTCCACTAGTCTTGCCTGGAGAATCCCACCAACAGAGGAGCCCAGCAGGCTACAATCCATGGGGTCACAAAGAGTCGGACATGACTTAGCGACTAAACAATACTAGCCAGGTAGCTGGTACTGTTGACAGTCAGTAAATGCTTTTAAATTTTATTTATTATGAAAGTATTGAGAAAATTATAAAGATTAGTGTAACAGACACCCATATACCCACCACCCAAAAACTGCTAATGTAGCTGAAGGCCCCTCTGTGTCCCTTTAAACTGCCCCACCCCACCCCCAGCAAAGTTAAGAGTCTCCAGGATTTGTTGTTTGTTATTCTGTGCCATTTTTTATTGAGATTTAATTCATATACCATAAAATTCAACCTTTTCAAGTTTTTCAGTTTAGTGACTTTTAGTGTATTCACAAGACTTCATCTATCATCACTATCTAATTCCAGAACAATTTCACCCCTAAAAGGAACCCTGTACTCATTATCAGTGACTCCCCCCATTCTCCCCTCTCTTCAGCCCTTGGCCATCACTAATCTGCATTCTGTCTCTCTGGATTTGCATATTCTGGACACTGAATGTAAGTGAAATCCTGTACGTGGCCCCTTTTGTATGGCTTCTTTCATTTATCATATTATTTTCAAGGTTTATCCATGTTGTAGTATGAATCAATATTTCATTCCGTTTTTGCCTGAATGGTATTCCATTGTGTGAATACAGCAGGCAGGTGAATTATCCATCAGTTGGTGGAAATTTGGGTTGTTTCTGCTTTTTGCTATTATAAGTAGTGCTGCTATGAACCAGTTTTTGTGTATATTTTCAGTTCTCTTGGGTATGTAAGTGGATTCGCTGGGTCACATGGTAACTGTTTTACTTTTTGAGGAACTGCCACTGTTTCTAAAGTGGCTGCAGTATTTTACATCCCCACCAGCAATGTACGAGAGTTTTAATTTTTATATCCTCACCACTTGTTTGTTTGATTATGACAGTCCTAGTGGGTGTGAAGTAGTATCTCATTGTGGTTTCCATTTATATTTCCCTAATAACTAAGTTTCCCTGGTGGCTCAGACAGTAAAGAATCTGCCTGCAATATGGGAGATCCAGGTTCAATCCCTGGGTTGAGAAGATTCCCTGGAGAGGGGAATGGCTACCCACACCAGTATTCTTGGGGCTTCCCTGGTGGCTCAGATGGTAAAGACTCTGCAGTGTGGGCAACCTGGGTTCAATCCCTGGGTCAGGAAGACTCCCCGGAGAAGGGTATTGAGCATGTTTTCATGTGCTTATTGGCCATTTGTATATCTACTTTGGAGAAATGTCTGTTAAAGCCTATTAACCATTTTAAGGGCAGAGAATATTGCTGTTTTAAGAATTGTTTATATATTCTGGATACCAGACTCTTTTATGATATATGTAATATATATATATATATATATACACACACTCTTATACCAGGTATATGATTTGTAAATAGTTTCTCCCATTCTGACAGTTTCCTTTTTGGCTTCTTGATAGTGTCCTTTGGAGCACAAATGTTTTAAATCTTGATGAACTCTAATTCATCTATTTCTTCTTCGGTTGCTTGTGTTGAGTGTCATGTCTATGAAACCATTGCTTAATCTCGAATCATGAAGACCTAGAGCCAGTTTTCTGAAGCAAGAGAAGCTACCGCAACGAGAAGCCTGTGTACTGCAACTAGAGGGTAGCACCTGCTCTCCATAACTCCAGAAAAGCCCGCATAGCAATGAAGACCCAGCGCAACCAAAAATCAGTCAATACAATTGTTAAAAAGTTTAATCACAAAATCATGGAGACTTAAGACTTTACACCTATGTCTTTTTCTGTGAGATTTATAGTTTTTGCTCTTCAATCATTTGATTTATTTTTAGTTAATTTTTGTATATGGTATGAGGTTGGTCATATGCATTTTTAGTCCTTTTACTCGGTGTGTGTTTGTAAAAAATAAATGAGTCTGTTTTTCCTGTTTTTTGGACTTTAAATAACATACGTGTTCTTATGCACCTTGATTTTTCTCATTCAGTCTTATGTTGGGAGAGTCATCCATGTTGGTAAAAGTAATCAGTTCATTTGTTTTCACTGTTCTATAGGTTTCATTGCCTAAAAATACCACATTTCATTTGCCTTTTGTCCTATGAATGATCCTTCCAATTGTCTCTAGTATTTTGCTATCACAAATGATAAATAGTCTAACATGTGCCTCCTTGTGCAATATGTTGAAGGTCATGGGCATATTCAGCTTTACTCGATAGTACAAAATTACTCTCCTAAGTGGTTTTACAAATATGTATTCCTGCCAATGATGTATTAGAATTGCCCTTATACTGCATCCTCACCAGGACTCACTCTTGTCAGGCTTTTTTGATTTTGTCAGGCTGTGTGCGTGCGTGCATACTAAGTTGCTTCAGTCGTGTCCAACTCTTTGAGACCCTATGGACTGTAGCCCGCCACGCTCCTCTGTCCATGGGATTCTCCAAGCAAGAATACTGGAGTGGGGTGCCATGCCCTCCTCCAGGGGATCATTCCCAACCCATGGATTGAACCCACATCTCTTATGGCTCCTGCACTGGCAGGCGGGTTCCTTACCACTAGCACCAATTGGGTGTGAAATGGTATCTTATTAGGATTTCCCAGATTAATAGCAAAATATGTATTTTTCAGTTAATATTTGCATGATTGAGTGGACGGCATGAAAGCAGAATGAATTCAGCTCTTTGATGAGATGACCCTTGGCTCTGCCTGTGGCTGGAGGGTGGCAGGGCTCTGGGCCTAGACTGTTGGCTATTTGTAGGGAGACCCTGAAACTAGCAAGTGTTGAGTGAGACTGACAACTCTGTCTATGTGGGGGAGGCAGCGGTCACCTTGAAACCAGTGATGCGACTGTTGCCTCAGGGAGAGGGTAGCGTCTTGCCCTTCCATCTCCCCAAACTTTCACCAAGAAGGAAGGGAGGTGGAGAGAAGCCTGAAGGGAATTGTATAGGATGACAATAGGGTCCCACCATCTTAGGAATGACCCTTTCTTGAGGACCTTCTCATGGTCTCTGTATAAATGGTATGTATTTTCCGTGTCTATTCACTAAGTTTGGGAATGATGATAACGATAATAAAAATAATAGTAAGGACTGTGTATTGAATACATTATATGTGGGGCATTGCACCTTTTCCTTTTTATAAGTAATATTTAATTCCTGTGGGGTGTGCTGTGTGCTCAGTCATTTCTGACTTTTATTCGACCCCATGGATTGTAGCCCCCCAGGCTCCTCTGTCCATGGAATTTTCCAGGCAAGAATACTGGAATGGGTTGCCATTTCCTCCTCCCACCCAGGAATTGAACCCATGTCTCTTGCGTCTCCTGCTTCGGCAGGTGGATTCTTTACCATTGCACCACCTGGGAAGCCCTCCTGTGGAGGAGGTACTGTTATTACTCCTGTTTTATGGATGAGGAACAGAGAATCAAAGGGACAGGATAACTGAGGATTTGCACTCATGCAGTCTAACTCCAGAACTCCTAAACATTCTGCTGTATTGTTAGCCTGGTTCAGCTAAACCTGGAACAGCAAAGAGAGGAGAAGCTTGCCCAGGCTTGAGTGGTTGAGAAGCATAAGTCACAGTATCAGCTGGGCATGGAGAGGGCAGCAGGGAGCAGAACGAGAGGCCCCTGGGAAGATAGTTCCTAAGAGGCAGATTCCCCACCCCCCGCTGTGCACATGACCCATTGGAAAGGTCCTCATGGGCACCTCTTCTGTGCCAAGTCCTGTGCTGGCTGCTGGCGATGCACAGTGGAATCCTCTCTTGTGGGAGAGACGGGTGGTAAATCAGCCAACCTACCAGTACAGGTAAGTGTGGGCTTCCCAGGTGCCGCCAGTGGTAAAGAACCTGCCTGCCAATGCAGGAGACGTAAGAGATGTGGGTTCGATCCCTGGGTGGGTAAGATCCCCTGGCGGTGGAAATGGCAACCCACTCCAGTATTCTTGCCTACAGAATCCCATGGATAGAGGAGCCCGGCAGGCTATAGTCCATAGGGTCACAAAGCACTGGACACGACTGCAGAGACTTAGCACACATGCACCAGGAAGCGTAACTTAAAAACTGAGATATATGATACCAAGAGGGAAGAGATAACATTTGTAGAAGGGACCTACTTTAGCCAGTGTAATCAAGGGAGGCCTCTTTGAGGAGGTGACAGTTGAGCTGAGACTTAAAGGACAGGAAGGAGGCAGCCAGGCCCTAGTTTGGAGTGGGAGTATTCTGAGTAAGGGAATGGCAAAGGGAAAGTTCCCAAGGAGGCAGAAAGGAGATTGGTGTTGTTTATAAGCTCTCGGAAGCTGGTGGGTATGTAGTGGAGTGAGTGGGAGGATGGGGCTGCCTGAGGTGAGGCTGAGGAGTTGGCAGGGTCTCTAGGTCAAGGGCAGCAGACAAGTTTACAGTCTGCAAGTTTAAATGAGGTCCAGGGACTCCTTAGATACTTTCCTCCTGTTTGTCTCTAAGGATGGGCGTCTAAAATACTTGGAAGTGACTGAATCCTAATACAAGTATCCCCTACTTTTTGAAAGTTGGATTTACTTCAGCTTTCATAAAAGACTTTCTGTTTTAAAAATATTTATTTTTATTTATTTGGCTGCACCAGGTCTTAGTAGCAGCACGGGAGATCTTTAGTTGCAGCATGCAAGCTCTTGGTCACAGCATGTGGGATCTAGTTCCCTGATCAGGGTTCAAACCCAGGCCTCCTGCATAGGGAGTGTGAAGTCTTAGCCACTGAACAACCAAGGATATCTCCATAAAATATTTTTACTTCACTTTTATAAAAGATCTGTCTTAGAACGGAAGGCAATCCACTCCAGGATTCTTGCCTGGAGAATCCCATGGAGAGAGGAGCCTGGTGGGCTACAGTCAATTGAGTTGCACAGCGTCAGACATGACTGAAGCAAGTGAGCATGCATGTACATTGATATAAGCAACAGGTTAGGTTAAGCTCCAGGGAATTATGCAGTGAAAAAAAGCCAATATCAAAAGATTACCCACTGTATGATTTCATTTATATAACATTTCTGAATTGACAGTTTTAGAAATGGGTGACAGGAGGTTGCCAGGGGTTAAGGATGGGAGGGAAGAGGGTATGATTATGAAAGGGAGCACCTTTGTGTTGTTGGAACTGTTGAATATCTTGACTGTGGTGGTAGATCCTTGAATCTGCACAGATGAGAGAGTTGCACAAAATTTAATACATACATGTACATGCACACACATACACACAGGGTGTAAAACAGGGAAAATCTGAATGAACTTGGGGGATTATATCAGTGTCGATACAGGGGATCTCTCTCTCTGTTATTTCTTTTTTGACTCTTTGAAAAAATTTTGTTTTAAAAAATATATGCTTACTTATTTGGCTGTGCTAGGTCTTAGTTGCGACATGTGACTCTTAGTTGCGGCATGAGGGATCTAGTTCCCTGACCAGGGATAGAACCTGGGTCCCCTGCATTAGAAACACAGACCCTTAGCCAGTGGACCACCAGGGAAGTCCCTGTATTATTTCTTATAGATGCTTGTGACTATATAATTATCTCAAAAATTTCAAGTGAAAAGTGAAATTGAAGACCCCGAGTGTTAGGTAGGAAAATAGAGACATTTTAATAACAACATTTTCAACCTATTTAAAAAAATCCCTGCAGGCTGTCCTAAAGGAGACCTCTCACCCTTAAGTTTGCAAAGTCTAGATTCGCAGAGAGGTGGGCAGTATACCCTGAGATGTGAGAGAGCACAAGGTCACCCCACACACCTCACGATTTCCAGGGTAGACCGTTTAATTCCCAGGGTAGACCGTTCGGGTTGGCTTCCAAGCCTAACTCGTTGAGCCTCTGTCTGCCCTTCACTCCCTCACCCCAAGCTGAAGGACCATGATCACAAAGGCATAACGACAACCTCATCCCACCGTCCATCCATCTCTAACTGGTCTTCTGAGAGTTCTTCCCTCATGCTCCACTCCAAAAACAGATACCTGGACCTTAGGAGCAAGCCTAGAACCAGTCCCAACCTGGGGGGCATCAGAGATTGTTTGTTGAATGCAATGAAACAGGAAGTTGATGTAGGCTGGGACAAGCCTGTCCTGATCCTGAGACCCCAGGGAGGGCCTAGGCTGTGGCACAGGATTTTGGGGTGGCTGTGATCTTATAAGATTCTGGGACCTCCATGGTAGGCCTACAAGGATGTCTCTTCTAGAATGTTGATTGCCCTGGACACTATCTCAGATTCCATCCCAAGAGTGGAAGACCCAACCAGGCCTCCCCACTAGACGACCCCGATATACTCATCACTGCAAGGCTGGTGTGTTCACCCTGTTGACCTCTTACCACGGACTAAGCACTAAGGTTCATTTGTAGCAGAGGTCACCAGCCCCCAGCACCCCAAGATATGGGACGATGGCCTGTTAGAAACTGAGTCTCACAGGAGGAGGTGAGTGGTGGGTGAGCAAGCAAAGCTTCATCTCTATTTACAGTCGCTCCCCATTGCTCACATTACCTCCTGAGCTCTGCCCGGTCAGATCAGCAGCGGCATTAGACTCTCATAGAAATGCGAACTCAGCTGTGAACTGCGCACCCAAGGGATCTAGGCTGCGTGCTCTTTATGAGAATCATCCCCAAACCATCCCCACCTTCCAAGATCTGTGGAAAAATTGTCTTCCATGAAACCAGTCCCTGGTGCCCAAAAGGTTGGGGTCCGCTGATTTCTATCTTTCAGTAACGTTTTAAGGCAGGTACTCTTTGTATATCCATTTTTCAGAGAAGGACCCCGAGGCTCAGAGAGGTTAGGTTACTAGCTCAGGGTCACTTAGCTTGTGAATGGTAGAGCAGCAATTTGAAGAGGTGGTCCTAAAATGTGCTCAGCCTCATCCATGCAGATGCAAAGCTGAAAAAGAATCATTGCCTGCTGGATGGGGCCAATGATGCTGTTGTCAAACATTTACAAAGGGTATGTATACGTCAGACACAGGCTAAGCTCTTTACATACCTATTTCCTTGCCTCTGCATAACAACCCAGTGGAATAAGACTATGCTAGTTTTATGATGGAAATTGAAGCTCCAACAAAAGAAAGTTACCTGCTTAAGCTCACATAGCAAGTACGTGGCAGAGCTGAAGAGTCTGACTCTGAATTTTTTTTTTTTTTTTTTTGGCCACTTTGCACAGCATGTGCAATCTTAGTTCCCTGACCAGGGACTGAATCCACACCCCCTACATTGGAAGTGTGGAGTCTTAATCACCGGGCCACCAGGGAAGTGCTAAACAGTCTGACTCTGGAGCCATATCTATGGGACCCTCTTCTGCCAAATTTCCTCTTTTTTATCCCCTTCTCCCCTCCTCCATACACTAAGCCTCCCAGGCTTTCTTCTTGCTGCTCTTTCCTCTCTCCTCCTACCCCGGGCTCACCCAAGTCCAAAGCCCCCACCCCTCTCATTCATATGCTGAGCATAGTTTGGAGGCTGGGGTTGGGTCAGCTCACACCCTAGAGTGTCCTTCAGCCCTTCCTACTTCCACCCAGGTGCCTGGCAAGGAAAGTCCTGGAGGGGCCCACCTGCCAGTCCTCTTACCTATCGGCCATGGCCAGAATGTGTGTGGCCTGCAGGACGCGGTGGACAGAGCGAGCAGGACACCCCTACCTGGCAGAGAGGCCAGCGTGCCAGGCAGGGGGGCAGTGCTGGGCCTCTCAGGGCCGGGTGTTTCTGGAAGCTGATATGAGCCACAGCAACTGCTGGCATTATCTGGGTTCTAAGAATAGCCTGGGCTGAAGAGTTGGGGGGCGGGGCCAGGGAAGAGAGCAGGAGCCTTTTTCCACTGCCCCCTCCGCCCCTGCTGCTTGTCCTAGAAACTGGGAAGCCTTCCTTCTGGCTTACCACATGCTCTGGGATGATTCCTCATGGATACACCTTGTCCATATTTGGGTGGAGGATAGGGGGCATCCCAGGGATTCAGACCCAGGGCTGAGAGCACTGAGCCCACACTCTGAGGTCCAGCCTTCCCCCAGGCCCTTCCCACGGGCAGAGTAGGGGCTTGGTTTTTCAAGGACTGATATTTTGGAGACGACATTTATTCATTTAGCAAACACTAAGAAACAGGTCTAGCGGTTTTCCCTACTTTCTTCAATTTGAGTCTGAATTTGGTAATAAGGAGTTCATGATCTGAGCCACAGTCAGCTCCTGGTCTTGTTTTTGTTGACTGTATAGAGCTTCTCCATCTTTGGCTGCATAGAATATAATCAATCTGATTTCGGTGTTGACCATCTGATTCATCAGGCACTCTATCTATCAGATCTAGGCCCTTAAATCTATTCCTCACTTCCACTGTATAATCATAAGGGATTTGATTTAGGTCATACCTGAATGGTCTAGTGGCTTTCCCTACTTTCTTCAATTTGAGTCTGAATTTGGCAATAAGGAGTTCATGATCTGAGCCACAGTCAGCTCCTGGTCTTGTTTTTGTTGACTGTATAGAGCTTCTCCATCTTTGGCTGCATAGAATATAATCAATCTGATTTCGGTGTTGACCATCTCTGATGTCCATGTGTAGAGTCTTCTCTTGTGTTGTTGGAAGAGGGTGTTTGCTATGACCAGTGCATTTTCTTGGCAAAACTCTATTAGTCTTTATAAGTTGAATTAAGACTTGGGTTTTTCTGTTTAGAATATGAAGCTCTGTGTGTGTGTGTGTGCGTGCGTGTGTGCGTGTGTCAGTTGCTCAGTCATGTCTGACTCTCTGACCCCAGGGACTGTAGACCACCAGGCTCCTCTGTCCGTGGGGAGCTCATAAACAGGAAAATGCCAAATCTAAGGATAAATTTGCTGTGTTGTAAATGGTTTAAAGAAAGGACAGTAGGCATAAAGTCTACCGTAGCAATCTTGATGACCAGTGGATAGCTTGGAATAGGGTGGTATCAGAGGAGAAGTGATGGATTAGGGATAGATTTTAAAAGTAGAACAGAAGAAAATGAATTGGATGCAGGGTACCAGTGAAAAAGAGGATTAAAAAATATACCCCAGGTTTTTGGTTAGAAAAACGAGTAGATGACAGAATTATTTCCTGAGGTAAGAAAGATTTAAACCGTGTTCTATTGTTCTTATCTTTTTTCTTTCTTTTTCTCTCTTTGTCTCTCTCTCTCTCACTTTCTCCTCCCTCCCCTTTCTTTCCCCAGAAAACCTAGAACTCTCACTCTCTCTTTTTTCAGTTTCATTTTCAAATATCAATATTCAAATTGAGATTGGATTGCAGTTTGATGTATAATCCTGAAACTCATGGAAGTTAGGGTAGGATATGTAAATTGGAGAATCATCAGTATGCTAATGATATTTAAAGACAAGTGATTGAACTAGATTTCAAGGGTATATAGGGTTTAGGATATCCTGTAAAAGAGAACACAGGCCAGAAGCCTAATTATTTTAGTATCTAGCCACTTGCCCTAGTGTTGGTCTAACATATTTGAAATCCTCTGTCCCACTCTCTTTTATTTGTTTAATATCTGTGTCTCTTACTGTATTTGCTCAATTTTCGTGGAAAAAGAAACACTTATGGTAGAAAAAGGAAGTTTCTACTGATACATTTGAATCAAGGTGTATTAGAAACTTCATTGCTCACAATGGTTGAATTGCATTTAACTATATAGGTAATTTCCCAATCTTTGGTGATCTTTTGTATTTATTATATTAAAAAGTATTCTGTCCAAAAATTGAAAAGGATTCAAGCAAAGTAAGTAATTGTTAATATTATCTGCAGGATAATTTTCCCAACCAATTCCTGGAGAGCTTAGCAATTATTCTTCCTGTTTATTGAATAAACAGCCAAATAATAGAATCATAACCATATCCTAAGGGGATTTCTGCAAGTTGAATCCACTATAAAATCCTGGATAGGGAAATGAATATTCACCAGCTTTAGAAAGGATTAGCTATACTTCCTTCTCTTTGGGGTAAAAGTTAAGCGTCAATTTAAATGACAATTTGCCAGTTTGCATTCTCAGAAGATTCTAAAATAGAAAAAAAATCAAAACCAAACTCTACTAATAGTTTGGGGGCGTGGGCGGAAACTATCTTTCAAAAAAGGGATTGGGGGCAGGAGGAAGAGGGGACGACAGAGGATGAGATGGCTGGATGGCATTATCGACTCAATGGCCGTGAATTTGAGTGAACTCCGGGAGTTGGTGATGGACAGGGAGGCCTGGCGTGCTGTGATTCATGTGTTCCTTCTCATATTTAGTTGTTTTTTTGCTGTCTATATTTGTTTTCCTGAAAAGTTCATTTAAATTTTTAATGCTGTCCAGAAATGTGATTTTCAGTTTAAGAAGAGACCTTTGGTTATTGTGAAAATAATAGGAGGCATTATTCCTGGACACTGTGCTGTAGAGTGCGTCACTAGCTGGGTAGGCCTGAAATAAGCAGAAATAAAATCTGTCTTATGATACAGTATTCAACTTCTTTAAAATTCAAAATCTCCACCTGTGAAATGTATATGGTCATTTTTAAAATGCCTTTGTTCATGCTGTTTAGCATTTTAAAAAGTATTAATTTGTGAGGGCTATTACTCCTAAATCTAATACAGGAAGTGAACAGATACAGCATATTCCTGGTTACTAGTGCTAGGTATGTGCTTGATAGTCTATCAGATGCTTCCCACATAGTTTTTCAATGAATAACCCTAAGAACACTGTGTCTTAAGTATTATTGTTCTCATTTCAAATTGGAGAAAACCGAAACTCAAATACTTTAAGTAGCTTACCCAAAGAACTTTGCTAAATAGTTTGTAGATTTATATAACTTCCAGTTCTATACAGTGTCCCTTAGCAGATTTCTGTTAGAGTCCCAAAGAACAAAGATTATTTTTGATGCTGGTGTTTTTAAACAACTATTAAAGATTTTATTTTACTTTTTATTTTGTTAAGAACACTAAATGTGAGATGTGCCATCTTAACAAATTTTTAATTACACAATCAGTATTGTTAGCTATACACAGTGTTGTACAACAGATCTCTAGAATTTATTTTGCATAACTGAATCTTTTTTCTGTAGACTTTCAGAACTACACAGCTATATTTTCATACCCTCCATAATATATTTAAAATTGATAGCTAGCGTTTTCTCTCAAATGTCTCATTGGCTACAGTGTTTCATTAAATAAATATGTAGGATTCCTGCTGCTGCTGCTAAGTTGCTTCAGTCCTGTCCGGCTCTGTGCGACCCCATAGACATCCGCCCACCAGGCTTCCCCGTCCCTGGGATTCTCCAGGCAAGAACACTGGAGTGGGTTGCCATTTCCTTCCCCAATTCATGAAAGTGAAAAGTGAAAGTGAAGTTACTCAGTTGTGTCTGACTCTTAGCGACCCCATGAACTGTAGCCTACCAGGATCTTCCATCCAAGGGATTTTCCAGGCATGAGTACTGGAGTGGGTCGCCAGTGCCTTCTCTGATGTAGGATTCCTAGAAGGTCCCAAAAGTACACAAATATGTTCCTTTAAGTGGTTAATCAGTTCAGTTCAGTTCAGTTTCTTAGTCATGTCCAACTCTTTGTGACCCCATGGACTGCAACACACCAGGCTTCCCTGTCCATCAGCAACTCCTGGAGCTTACTCAAACTCATGTCCATTGAGTCAGTGGTGCCACCCAACACTCTCATCATCTGTCATTCCCTTCTGTTCCTGACTTCCATCTTTCCCAGCATCAGGGTCCTTTCTAGTGAGTCAGCTCTTCGCTTCAGGTGGCCAAAGTATTGGAGTTTCAGCTACAGCATCAGTCCTTCCACTGAATATTCAGGACTGATTTCCTTTAGGACGGACTGATTGGATCTCCTTGTGGTCCAAGGGATTCTCAAGGGTCTTCTCCAAAACCACAGTTCAAAAACATCAATTCTTTGGTGCTCAGCTTTGTTTATAGTCCAACTCTCACATCCATACATGACTACTGTAAAAACCATAGCTTTGACTAACTAGAAGGACCTTTGTCGACAAAGTAAGGTCTCTGCTTTTTAACACGCTCACTAGGTTGGTCATAGCTTTTTTTCCAAGGAACAAGCTCCTTTTAATTTCATGGCTGCAGTCACCATCTGCAGTGATTTTGGAGCCCCCCCAAAATAGTCTGTCACTGTTTCCATTGTTTCCCCGTCTATTTGCCATAAAGTGATGGGACCAGATACCATGATCTTAGTTTTTTGAAAGTTGAATTTTAAGTCAACTTTCACTCTCCTCTTTCATTTTCATTAAGAGGCTCATATTAAGTGGTTAATATGAGTCTATTATGCTCTGTGTCTCTGATTCTAGGAAAANCCATTGTTTCCCCGTCTATTTGCCATAAAGTGATGGGACCAGATACCATGATCTTAGTTTTTTGAAAGTTGAATTTTAAGTCAACTTTCACTCTCCTCTTTCATTTTCATTAAGAGGCTCATATTAAGTGGTTAATATGAGTCTATTATGCTCTGTGTCTCTGATTCTAGGAAAACAGAACTTTATATACATGAAACTATATTTTCATGAGATAAGACAAATCATAAGTCACAGACATTAATGAGTAAAAAAATTCAAATTCAGTTAATTAGAAAATCTTAAATAAAAAATGCTTCTGAGAAATATCCTAAGTTTTCTGTTAAGTAGCGTATATACAGTTCTGAATGTACTAACCTGTAATGTGAATAGATATGGAATGATATCACAGTATACAGTATTTGATTCCAAAGGGTTTCTTGTTTGGAACAACTCATTGCATTATCCTTTCTATTGGGTTCATCTCCATCTTAGACTTTTTTTTCTTCTTTTGATTCTTTCCTGAATAATCTTTTCATTTTTTCCTCTAGAATTTTCATGATAACCCCATCACCCACTTCCAGATGACTTGAAAGATGTGATTTACTTTTCTTTCACTGGTGGGAGAAAAATGTTAGTCTTCTATTCTTGTGTCCTTGAGTTTATGTCAATTTGTATAGACTCTTTAAAAAATATAAATTCTTCATTTTAGATTAGTTTTAGATACACAGAAAAGTTGGGAAGATACTACAGAATTTCCTTATGCCCAACACCCAGTTTCCTTTATCATTAACACCTACCATTGATATGGTATGTTTATGACAGTTACTAAAGCAGTATTGATATATCATTATTATATCAATATTGATGTCCATACTTTATTCAACTATGAAGACCACACTTAAGAACTAGAGAATTATATTTCACTTTCTTGAGCCATAGTATTCTCATAAATTTCATAAATTATTTAGAGTTTTTCTGCATTGGAGATTTGTCTCTTCTGTCTCATTTATAAATTTTTTTCAGACATTTATTTATGTTAAGTGATAAATAACATGATTTTTTTTAATACTCTGGTTTATAGGTTTATAGTCAATTATCATTTTATGTATTTCTGTTGCTCAAATTGTTCTAGCTTTGGCCACTTGGAGCTCTTTCAGGTGGTTCCTATGTGTCTTTGACGTCTAAAATACCGCCATAATTGTGAGTGTGGTGGGGTAAGTGTGTGTGTATGTTTAAGAGCTTCCTTATTTTCTGGCACCACAAAATGTTCCAGATTTATCTTGTATAATTTCTGCTCTAGTCCTGATAGTTATTTTGTTCAGGAATTCTGATTTATTATTGATCACAGGCTCCTTTTGATTCCTTTTGGCATTAGATTCTCAGTGGTTATAATCACAACTGAAGAATAATTCAATTTATATGTCTCTCATGCCAAGTAAATGTATTTATGTTTTGAAAGTTAAATGCATGTATATTTTGACCTTGTTATATCTCAGAGACAGCCATAAAATTAGTATTAGTTAATAGTTTAGCAAATTAAATAATAGGCCCTGACTGCTTAACAGTTTCAACAAAATTCTGGTCATTTTGAAGAAATTTATTGGAAAGAATAAATCATAGTTAGGTGATATATAAAAACTCAGAGATGTTTAAAGTTCAT
>SJYT01059923.1:465859-503094 GCA_006410635.1 Cephalophus harveyi | reverse complement strand
CTTTTATGGTTTATCTTCTATTTTACATTTTGTTAGCATTTTTTATTAATATACTTGAATAGTATTGATAGAAAAGTAGAGATATGTCTTTTTACCACATTTGTATGGTCAGCCTACAGTGTTTAAGAATATTAGTAATATATACAATTTGTATTGTGTTTTATGAAATATGTTTCACAGTACTTATTGATTTATACCTCCATTTCTTAAAATAATGTGAAATTAAAGAAGAGAAGTTTTAAAAAATTCTCTTTGAACTCTAAAGGAGATCTCAAGGCAAAGGAGAAAAGGAAAGATATACCCATTTGAATGCAAAGTTCCAAAGAATAGCAAGGAGAGATAAGAAGGCCTTCCTCAGTGATCAACGCAAAGAAATAGAGGAAAACAATAGAATGGGAAAGACTAGAGATCTCTTCAAGAAAATTAGAGATACCAAGGGAACATTTCATGCAAAGATGGGCTCAATAAAGGACAGAAATGGTATGGGCCTAACAGAAGCTGAAGATATTAAGAAGAGGTGGCAAGAATACACAGAACTATACAAAAAAGATCTTCATGACCCAGATAACCATGATGGTGTGATTACTCACCTACAGCCAGACATCCTGGAATGCGAAGTCAAGTGGACCTTAGAGCATTACTATGAACAAATATAGTGGAGGTGATGGAATTCCAGTTGAGCTATTTAAAATCCTAATAGATGATGCTGTGAAAATGCTGCACTCAATATGCCAGCAAATTTGGAAAACTCAGCAGTGGCCAGAGGACTGGAAAAGGTCAGTTTTCATTCCAGTCCCTAAGAATGGCAATGCCAAAAGAATATTCAAACTACCACACAATTGTACTCATCTCACATGCTAGCAAAGTAATGCTCAAATTTCTCCAAGCCAGGCTTCAACAGTACATGAACTTTGAACTTCCAGATTTTCAACCTGGATTTAAACAAGGCAGAGATCAAATTGCCAACATCCGCTGGATCATCCAAAAAGCAAGAGTTCCAGAAAAACATTTGCTTCTGCTTTGTTGACTATACCAAAGTCTGTGACTGTGGATCAAAATAAACCGTAGAAAATTCTTGAAGAAATGGGAATACCAGACCACCTGACCTGCCTCTTGAGAAACCTATATGCAGGTCAGGAAGCAACAGTTAGAACGGGACATGGAACAACAGGCTGGTTTCAAGTCAGGAAAGGAGTATGTCAAGGCTGTATATTGTCACCCTCCTTATTTAACTTATATGAAGAGTACATCATGAGAAACACTGGACTGGATGAACCACAAGCTGGAATCAAGATTGCCGGGAGATATTTCAATAACCTCAGATATGCAGATGACACCACCCTTATGGCAGAAAGTGAAGAAGAACTAAAGAGCCTCTTGATGAAAGTGAAAGAGGAGAATGAAAAGGTTGGTTTAAAACTCAACATCCAGTCCAATCATTTCACGGCAAATAGATGGGGAAACAATCAAAACAGTGAGAGGCTTTATTTGTTTGGGCTCCAAAATCACTGCATATGTTGACTACAGCCATGAAATTAAAAGATGCTTACTATTTGGAAGGAAAGCTATGACCAACCTAGACAGCATATTAAAAAGCAGAGGCATTAGTTTGCCAACAAAGGTCCATCTAGTCAAAGCTATGGTTTTTCAGTAGTCATGTATGTGTGTAATAGTTGCAATATAAAGAAAGCTGATTGCCAAAGAATTGATGCTTTTGCATTGTGGTGTTGGAGAAGACTCTTGACAGTCCTTTGGATTGCAAGGAGATCCAACCAGTCCATCCTAAAGGAAATCAATCCTGAATATTCATTGGAAGGACTGATGCTGAAGCTGAAACTCCAGTACTTTGGCCACCTGATGCGAAGCACTGACTCACTAGAAAAGACCCTGGTCCTGGGAAAGATGGAAGTCACGAGGAGAAGGGAATGACAGAGGATGAGAGGGTTGGATGGCATCACCGACTCAGTGGATATGAGTTTGAGTAAGCTCTGGGTGTTGATGGTGGACAGGGAAGCCTGGCGTGCTGCAGTCCATGGGGTCAGAAAGAGTCAAACACAAATGAGCAACTGAACTGAACTGAAACTTGGAAATTATATAGAAATGATAAGGCAGATTTTGGCTCAGATGAAGTGATTTTTCCACTGCAGAATATTTCTTTTTTTCTTCTACAGGAATAGAAATACAAAATTCATACTAAAAGCATCAAATCTAAGCAATAAGTATATTTTGGTTTAAGCTGTGTCATGAATCGAAGAAAATTTTGTGTTAGTTTGAATAACCTATCTAAAGAAATTTTCTGATTATATGAGATAGAAAAGTTATGTTGATGGTATTTATGCACCTACTCCTCCCAACGATTTTTTCACTGAGGGGTAATTAACATATAATATTCATGTTTCTAAAATGTGAAATTCAGTGCTTTCCAGTATGTTCACAAAGATATTAAATCACCTGCACTATCTTATTCCAGAACCTTTCGTAAACCCCAAAAGAAACTCATACCCATCAGATGTTTTTCCACTCTTTACCCTCTTCATATTTCATGGCAACCTCTGACCTATCCTCTGTCTCCATGGATTTACCTATTCTGGGTATTTAATATAAATAGAATCATACAACATGTGTCCTTTTTCATCTGATTTCTTTCACTTAACATAATGTTTTGAAGTTCACTCAATTCTTTTTATGGCTGAATAATATTTCATGGTGTGGACATACCACTTTAGTCTATCTGTTCATCAATTGATTGACATTAGTTTTTTCTCACTTTGGCTGTTGTGAAAATATTGATAAGAATACCCATGAACAAAATTTCTGTAAACATTTGCTTTCAATTCACTTAGACATACACCTAGGTGTAGAATTGCTGTTTAGTGTGATAACTCTGTGTGTAATTCCTTGAGGAACTATCAAACTGCTTTTTAAAGCAGCTACACTGTGTTAAAATTTGGTCAGCTACACTTGAGGGTTACAATTTCTCCACATCCTCATCAACACTTAAACTTTTATATGTATATTTTTTACAATATAGTCATACTAGCAGCAGCAGTTTTGATAATAGGGCTTCACTCCTAGCTCAGTTGGTAAAGAATCTGCCTGCAATTCAGGAGACCTGAGTTTGATTCCTGGGTTGGGAAGATCCCCTGGAGAAGGAAATGGCAATCTGCTCCAGGATCCTTGCCTGGAAAATCCTATGGACAGAGGAGCCTGGCAGGCTACAGTCCACGGGGTTGCAAGAGTTGGACATGACTTAGCAACTAAACCATCAAACCACCAATGGCTAATTAGGGCTTCTCTGGTGGGTCAGACGGTAAAGTGTTTGCCTACAATGTGGGAGACCTGCGTTCCATCCCTGGATTGGGAAGATCCCCTGGAGAAGGAAATGGCAGCCCACTCCTGTACTCTTGCCTGGAAAATCCCATGGACGGAGGAGCCTGGTAGGCTACAGTCCATGGGTTCTCAGAGAGCTGGACACAACTGAGCGATTTCACTTTCAATTTCAATGGCTAATTATGTTGAGCATCTTTTCATGTGTTTATTGACCATTTGTGCGTATTCTTTGGAGATATATCTGTTAAATATTTTTCACTTTTTGTGTTATCTTTTTATAGTTAAGTAATATTTGTTTGTATATTCTGGATTTTAGGCCGCTCTAAAATATATGATGTACTAATACTTTCCCATTGTGTAGATTATTTTTCATTTCTTGTCTTCTTACTTTTTGATGTAACGTTGCTTTATAACATTATGTAAGTTTCATGAATATACTATATTTCAGTGTCAGTATGCTCACCATCAAAAGATTAGTTTTCATCCATCAGCATAAGATTGACCCCACTATACCTTTGTCGTCCCCCCAACCTTCTCGTGACTACTGACTGCTCTGTTCTCTGTATCTACATGTTTGTTTTTGTTTGATTTATTTTGTTTGTTTTTTATAATCCACATATGAGTGCAGTTATATTGTATCTGTTTTTGTTTCACATAGCATAACGCACTCAAGGTTCAACAATGTCACAGTGGCAAAGTTCCATCTATTTTTGTGGTGACCAGTATTCCAATTATAAATATATATTACATCCTTATCCATTCATCCATCAATGGGCGCTTAAGTTGTTTCCATATCTTGGCTATTTTGAATGATGCTGCAATGAACTTAGAGGTACATATGTCTTTTTCAGTCATTGTTTTTGTAATCTTCAGATAAATACACGAGTGGAATAGCTGGAACATGTGATGGCTCTTAATTTTTTGAGGTGTCTTCATTCTGTTTTCCATAGTGATGATGATGATGGTTAGTCACACAGGCATGTCTGACTCTGAGATCCCATGGACTGTAACCTGCCAGACTCCTCTTCTATGGGATTATCCAGGTGAGAATACTGGAGTGCATAACCATTCCCTTCTCCAGGAGATCTTACTGACCCAGGGATCAAAGCCGTGTCTCCTGGGTCTTCTGCATTGCAGGCAGATTCTTCACTGTCTGAGCCACCAGGGAAGCCTGGTTTCTATAATACCATTTTACATTTCTAACAACAGTATATAGGGGTTTCCTTTTCTCCACATCTTCATCAGCACCTATTATTTCTTACCTTCTTGATAATAGCTATTCTAACAGATGTGAGGTTAGAATGTGGCTTTAATTTGCATTTCCTTGTGGATTAGTGATGTTGAGCCTCTTTTCATGTGCTTGTAGGCCATCTGTATGTCTTTGGAAAAATGTCTATTCAGCTTGTCTGCTTATTTTTTAATCAGGTTGTTTTTGTTGTTGAGTTGTATGAGTTCTTTATGTAATTTTAATATTAACTACTTATAAAATATATGATTTGCAAATATCTTTTCCCATCTGATAGGTTGTCTTTTCATTTTGTTGATGGTTTCCTTTACTGTGCAGAGCTCTTTATTTTGATGTAGTTCCAATTGTTTATTTTTGCTTCTGTTTCCTTGTCTGAGGAGACATATACAGAAAAATATTGCTAAGACCAATATCAAAGAGTGCACTGTCTATGTTTTCTACTTGGAGTTTTATGGTTTCAGGTCTTACATTCAAACCTTTAATTCATTTTGAGTTTATTTTTATGAATTGCTGTCAAATAGTGGTTCTAATTTCATAGTGGCTTCTATATCTGTGAAAAATATCCCTGGGATCTTGATAGAAATTGCATTGAATTTTTGTATTGTTTTAGATGGTATGGATATTTTAATAATGTTAATTCCTTCAGTACATGTACATGGAGAATCTTTTTGTTTCTTTGTATCTTTGTTAATTTATATCAATAATGTCTTATAGCTTTCATTTTACATCTTTTACCTCTTTGGTTAATTTCATTCCTAGGTAATCTTTTTTGTTATTATAAATTGTGGGATTGTTTTCATAAATTTTCTTTCTGTTATTTGCTGTTAAGTATATAAAAGTGCAACAATTTTTTGTACATTGATTTTGTACCCTGTAATTCTACTTTTCCAATTTGAATGCCATTTATTGCCTTGTCTTTCCTAATTGCTCTGGATAAAACTTCCAATATCATGTTGAATAAAATTGGTGAGGATGGGCATCAGTGTTTTGTTCTGTCCTGATCTCAGAGGAAAAACGTTCAGCTTTTCACCATTGAATGTGACAATAGATGTAGGTTTATTGAGACATCTAGCCTTTATCATGTTGTGGTACATTCCTGCTATACCCATTTTATTTATAATTCTTTATCATAAATAGATGTTGAACCTTTTCAAATGCTTTTAATACATCTATTGAGATATAATTTTATCCATCATTTTGTTACAGTGTATAATGTTGATTGATTTGTAGATGTTGAACTATCCTTGAATTCCTGGAATAAATCTCAGTTGATCACCAAGGATGATCCTTTTAATGTACTGTTGTATTTGGTTTGCTAGTATTTTGTTGAGAATTTCCTCATCTACAATCATCAGAGACACTGGCTTTTAATTTTTTTTTTGTGTGTGTACTGTCCTTTGTCTAGTTTTGGAATCATGGTAATATTAAACTTTTAAAATGAGTTAGTAAGTATCACCTCCTCTTCAATATTTGGAAGAGTTTGAGAAGAATAGATATTAAATCTATTTTAAATGTTTGGTAGTCATTACCAATGGAGCTCTTTTTGGGTGGTTTTAAAAATTACTGTTTTAATCTCATTACTTTTGTTGTTCAGTCTCTAAGATGTGTCTTACTCTTTGTGAATCTATGGACTACAGCACGCTGGGCTTCCCTGTCCTTCAGCATCTTCCCAAGTTTGCTGAAACTCATGTCCTACTAGTGTTCAGTATTCAGATATTTTACTTCTTCATGATTCAGTTTTGGAAGGTTGTATAATTCCAAGAATTCATCCATTTCTTCTAGATTTTACAATATGTTAGTGTATAGCTATTTATAATATTCTTTTATAATCTGTTGTATTTTTGTGTTATTTATTTCTATTTTTTTTCCTGATTCTGTTTATCAGTGCTTTCTCTCTCTTACTGAATTTAGCTAAAGGTTTGTTAATTTATATTTTCAAAAAACTAGCTCTTAGTTTATTGAATTTTTATTGTGCTTTTATTCTCTATTCACATTTCTTCTGATCTCTGTTATTTTCTTCCTTCTACTCACTTTGGGATTCATTTGTTCTTTTCCTATTTCCTTTAGGTGTGAGTTTAGATTATTTGAGTTTTTAAAATTTCTTGAAGTAGGCCTGTATTGCTATAAACTTTGCTCTTTGTACTACGTTTGCTGCATCTCAAAAATGTTAAATTTTTGTTTTTGTTTTTTTCAGGTATTTTTTTATTCATTCTTTGATTTCTTTATTGATCCACTAGATGTTCAGTAGCATGTTGTTCAGTCTCCACATATTTGTGATTGTTTTCCAGCTTTCTTCTTATTGGTTTCGAATTTCTCACCATTTGATCAGAAAAGATGCTTTCACTTATCTTAGATTTATTGAGACTTGTTTTATGTCTTAACATGCATTCTATCCTGAGAAGGTTTCAGGTACACTAGAGACGAGTGTGTATTTTGCTGCACGGATGGGACTCTTCCGTATAAATCAAGCCCATCTAGTCTAATGTTCCATTTAAATTTTCTGTTTCCTTGTCGACTGCCTGCCTGATTTATCCATTGATAAAAGTGTGTGTTTAAGGTCCTACTTTTACTATGGTGCTGTCAATTTCTCCTTTTAGGTATATTGATCATAGCTTTAACATATTTCAGTGCTCCTGTGTTAGGTGTGTAGATATTAATAATGATTATGTCTTTTTTGATTAATTGTCCCCTTTATAATGTCCATCTGTGACTCTTGTTACCTTTTTTGGCTTGAAGTCTGTTTGTGTGAGTATGGCCATACCTGCTTACCTGTAGCTGCCGTTTGCTTGTAGTATCATCTTTTAGCCTTTCATCTTGAGCCCTTGTTTGTCTTTAGAGCTGAGGTGAGTATCCAGGAAACAGGATAATGTTGAGTCTTGATTTTTAATCCATCCAGGCCTTCTGTGTCTTTTGATTGATGAATTCAGCACATTTATATTTAAGATGATTATTGATAAATGAGTTAGTACTGCCATTTTGTCTTTTGTTTTCTGGTTATTCAATATCTCCATTTTCCCCTTGTGTTTCTGTCTTCTGTTTTCGTTTTTTAAAATGATTTTTTTTCCTCACATTCTTTTTTTTAATATTTCATGTCTCTCCTCTAGATTTATGTTTTGTGGTTACCATGAAGTTTAGTAAAATGTCTCATAGACATAGCAGTCCTTTTCTGCTGATAGCACCCTATCTTCGTAGGCTGTATGGGTTCATTCTTTTTCTCTTCCCCCTTTATTTTTTGTTGTCTCAGATTACCCCTTTGTATGTTGTGAGTTTGTTACCATATTGAAGCTATAGTAATTGTATACCGCACTCTCCCCTATATCTTTTATGATTTAATGAAGTGTTCAAAAACCTACTGATAGTTGAAATTTTCTGATCTGATTTTACTTATCACCTTACTCAAAGTTTTTTTTTTTTTTTACTTTTGCCTTATTTTCTGGTAGAAAAGCTTTCATCATTTGTTAGGCAGGTCTAGTGTTGACGAACTCCCTCAGCTTTTGCTTGTTTGAGAAAGCTTTTATTTCTTCTTCATATCTGAAGGATAACTTTACTGGATAGAGTATTCTTGGCTGACAGTTTTTAATCTTTCAATATTTTAAGTATGATATTCCTTTCTCTCTTGGCCTGTAGAATTTCTGCTGAAAAATCTGTTGATAGACTAATAGGGGTTCATTGCAGGATACCATTTTTTTCCTCTCTGGCTGACTTTAAAATTCTTTCTTTTTCAGTGACTTTTAGCAGTATGATATACTGTGTCTTAGAGAAGGTCTTTTTATGTTGCAGTAACTAGGTATTCTAGTTTCATGGGTTTGTATATCTATAAAGAAAGTTGACTCCTTAAGAATTTCAGCACTGGTGTTGTGGAAGACTTTTGAGAGTCCCTTGGACAGCAAGGAGATCCAACCAGTCAATCCTAAAGGAAATCAGTCCTGAATATTCATTGGAAGGACTGATGCTGAAGCTGAAACTCCAATACTTTGGCCACCTGATGCAAAGAACTGAACTCATTGGAAAAGACCCTGATGCTGGGAAAGATGGAAGGCAGGAGAAGAAGGGGATGACAGAGAATGAGATGGTTGGATGGTATCACCGACACAATAGACATCAGTTTGAAGTTGGTGATGAACAGGGAAGCCTTGCATGCTACAGTCCATGGGGTCGCAAAGAGTCAGACACGACTGAGTGATTGAACTGAACTGAACTGAGGTTTTGGAAGTTCTCAGCCATTATTCCTCTAAACAAACTTTCTGTTTCCTTATGCCTCTCTTCTCCTTCTTGGGTGATCATTATCATAATATCCTAAGGTTCCTCTCCCTTTAAGGTCAAATAGTAAAATTTCTTCTTCTTTTTTTTTTTTTTTAGATCTTAATTCTTCTATTTCTGAAACATTTGTAGATTTCTATATCAAGCTCAATGGTGTGCACTATTTCCAGTGCTTTCTAATGTATTCTGCAGCTTTTTATAGAGATATTCATCTTCAGAATTTGTTAGATATATTTTAGAGTTTCAATCTCTTTGCTAAAGTAGTCTTTCTGTTCTGAGTTTTCTTGTAGCTTGTTGAGTTTCTTCACGACAGCTATTTTCTATTCTCTGTCAATTAGATATCAATATTCTGTGATTTTAAGTTTTGTCTTTGAAAAATCATCTTTTTCTTTCTGTAATACAGTTTTACTATGGTTCTTCATGGTGCTTGACGAGTTGTTCCTCTAACTTGGCATTTGAAGTAGGAACATCTTTGTGCTTGATTCTATGGATTCAACAGATTAGAAATTAGAGGTCTTCCTTTTGTTTTCCAGTAGGTGGTGGTACAGCACAACTTTGGTTTTCTCTTACCTGAGCGGCCTCTGGTTCTATATGAGAATTAGCACTTTTCATCCTCTATCACCTCTGTCAGAGGTGTTGCCTGATGCCCTTGAATTGTTTGTTTGTTTTATCCAGAGTTTTTGGTACCTTGCTGCTGTTGGTGCCCCTGGTGCTGCTTCCTGGGGCACTGGGGTGGCGGATGCTTCTGTCACATCCCAGGTCTCCTGAGTTGTGGGATACACTACCACAGAGGAAGGGGGTGGGTTGAGGGCAGCTGGGGTTGTAGAGCCTTTGCTGTGTTCCTGAGTGTTGGGTTTGTAGGCATCATCACTGTGGGTAGGAGGACCAGAGTCATGGGCATTTCTGCAATGGGGGATGGGTTTGCAGGTTCCAATGCCATTGCTGCCCATTTCTCTGTGGCCATGGATGCTTCTGTGGCCCAGAGCAAGAATCACATGTGCTGCTTCCTTTATGCCACTTGCAGATTTAGCCATCTTGACTGTTGCTCCAGGGTCACAGGTAACACCTTTACTGTTCCCCCTATTTTACCTCCTCTATGTGTTTCAGTCTACGCACATTTAGATGTACAGGTGTGTGAAATTATTTGGTATCATGATGAGTTGGTCAGAGGTAGTTTTGTTGAATTATGGGTGTTTCACTGATTGTAGATTAAAAAGGGAAGACAAACAGAACATCTGGTTCCACCATGATGCTGACACCTTCTTTTTATGATACTTATATTAACAGTATCTTTTGAAGCACAAATTAAAAAAATTCGGTGAAGTCTAATTTCTATATAGTTTCTTTTGTTGGTTATACTTAATTGTCATATCTGAGAAACCATTGCTCAGCATTTAAATATGTTACATAATTTTCATCTAAGAGTTTTATAATTTTAGATCTTTCATGTACATTTTTGGCATTTTCCTAGAACCATTTTTTGAAAAGACTATTCTTTCCTCATTGAGTTGTTTTTACATCCTTGTCAAAATAAATTACTAATCACTATTTGGTTTGTTTATGGAATCTCAATTTTATTCCATTGATTTCTAGATCTGTCCTTAAGCACCACAGAGTTGTGATTACTGTATGTTGTAGAACTGTGAAATAGAGAAATGTGATCTTACTGAATTTGTTCTTTTTGAGCTTGTTTTAGCTCTTATGGGCTTCTTAAATATTCTATGAATTACAGGATCATTTTTGTCTATATTTTCAATAGAAAGGCAGCTGGTATTTTATAGCGATTGTGTTTCATCTATATATAAATTTTAGGATAATTGCTTTATTAATATCAAATCTTACAATCCACAAACACTGGATGTCTCTTCATATACTTAAATCTTAAATGTATTTCAATGATATTTTTAGGGGTCACAAAGAGGCAGGCGCGACTGAGTGACTAAGCACAGCATTTGCATATTTTTGTTAAATTTAATGGGAGATATTTTTGATGCTACTTTTAAATAAACGTGTTTTAAATTTTACTTTCAAATTGTTTATTGGTAATGTATATTTTTATCTTTTTTTTCCTGAACTTATGTTTTAACCATATCATTTTACTATGGATTCTTTAGAATGTCTGTATATAGAATATGGTATCATCAGCAAATATTTTTGTATCTCTAATCTGGATGTCTTTTGTTTTTCTTGTATAATTGTTCCTGGTAGAATCTTCAATACAGTATTGAATAGAAGTGGTGAAAAGAGATACCTTTGTCTTTTCCTTTGTCTTAGGAGAAAACAACTGAGTGACTAAGCACAGCATTTGCATATTTTTGTTAAATTTAATGGGAGATATTTTTGATGCTACTTTTAAATAAACGTGTTTTAAATTTTACTTTCAAATTGTTTATTGGTAATGTATATTTTTATCTTTTTTTTCCTGAACTTATGTTTTAACCATATAATTTTACTATGGATTCTTTAGAATGTCTGTATATAGAATATGGTATCATCAGCAAATATTTTCGTTTCTCTAATCTGGATGTCTTTTGTTTTTCTTGTATAATTGTTCCTGGTAGAATCTTCAATACGGTATTGAATAGAAGTGGTGAAAAGAGATACCTTTGTCTTTTCCTTTGTCTTAGGAGAAAACTTTTAATTTTTTAAAACTATTAATTATGGTATAATCATATTCAGTTTAGTTCAGTTGCTCAGTCGTGTCTGACTCTTTGCGACCACATGAACCACAGCACGCCAGGCCTCCCTGTCCATGACCAACTCCCGGAGACCACCGAAACCCACGTCCATTGTGTCGGTGATGCCATCCAACCATCTCATCCTCTGACGTCCCCTTCTCCTCCTGCCCTCAATCTTTCCCAACATCAGGGTCTTTTCAAATGAGTCAGCTCTTTACGTAAGGTGGCCAAAGTATTGGAGTTTCAGCTTCAACATCAGTCCCTCCAATGAACACATATTATGGTGGCTCAAATGGTAAAGAATATGCTTGCAATGCAGGAGAGCTGGGTTCAGTCCCTTGGTTGGCAAGATCCCCTGGTGAAGGGAGTAGCAACCTACTCCAGTACTCTTGCCCAGGAAATCCCATGGACAGGGGACTCTGACAGGCTATGGTCCATAGGGTTGCAAAGAGTCAGACACAAGTGAAGAGACTTAGCATGTGAACATGAAATATTTCTCCATTTATTTAGTTTCTCATTGATTTTGTTCATCAGGGTTGTGTAGTTTTCCTCATATAGGTCTTGTGTATATTTTATTAGATTTATACCTAAGTATTACATTTTTGAGGGATGCTAATGTAAATGACGGACTTCCCTGGTGGCTCAGACAGTAAATCGTTTATCTACAATGCAAATGATACTGGGTATTTTTAAATTTCAAATTCTACTTCATTGTTGAAGTAATGATTAACTATTGTATGTTAAATTGATTGCAAAAATGATTAACTATTGTATGTTAAGCTTTTATCCTGCTTGTATAATTGTTTATTTTCTCCAGGTTTTTTGTCAATTCTTTGGGATATTCTACGTAGACCATGTTATCTGCAAATGAAGATGGTATTGCCTCCTTTCTAACTTGGAGAACTTTTATTTTCTTGCCTACTGCATTAGTAATAAATACTTCCAACAAAATGTTAAAAAGGAGTAGTATGAGGAGACATCCTTTCCTAGTACCTGATCCTATTGGGAAAGCTTCTTCTGGGTTTTCACCATTTAGGATGATGTAAGCTGTAGATTTCTTGGATCAGGTTAAGGACCTTCTCTATTCCTTTTCCTGACAGATTTTTTATTATAATGAGTATGAGATTTTTGTCAATATGTATTTATTGATATGATCATTTTATTTTTAATTTTTTAAGTCTCTTGATGTGGTCTGTGCTAAGCTGCTTTAGGCATGTAGGACTCTTTTGCAACCCCATGGACTGTAGCCCACCAGGCTCCTCTGTCCATGGGATTTCCCAGGCAAGAATACTGGAGTGGATTGCCTTGCCCTCCTCCAGGGGATCTTCTTGACCCAGGGATCAAAGCTGCATCTTGATTATATTACTTTTAAAATGTTTAACCAGCTTTTAAACCTGGGATAAATCCCACCTGGTTTTGGTGTTTAATTCTTTTTATAAAATTTTGGAAATGTTTACATTTAAGAATCTGTATTTGCAGCCTGGCTGATTACTATCTTATATCCATGAGGACAATGTCATTTTTAAGACTATAAAATGGAAGCCAAATCCATCATTCCTTCAATTTATTTTTTTTCCCTTTAATTTCTTGTTTCTGTAATTCATTCACTGTTCAACATACTGTCCTATCTTCTCATTTGGTTTCTTTTCCCTGCACATAGAAACACCTGTTGGTCAGGCCTACCTCTATTGTTGTTCTTGTTCCTGTAGATCACAGTCTGCAGAGAGAAACACAAGCCTATCCTTAGGCTGGGCATCAATGAAACAGCTCCATTTCAAACTCTGGAATGTGAAGGGTTTTTAAAAATTATATCTACACTCAAAATTGACAAAATTATTCAGTGTAAACTTTTTGGATAATATAAAACATTATTGCATTCTAGAAGGAGCATTGGAGGAATTGGGAAGACAGGTAAATAGCATATATATGTTAAAGCTTTCTGAATTAAAGCATTATTATTTGATCATAGGAATACTGAAAAAGAAAAAAAAATCATTTAAAGTGGACACATGTAGAATTTCTTTCTTAAATTGGAGGATTCATATGTATACTTAAGGAAGAGAATCCACACATGAACAATAAACAAATTCCGTGTATATATATATATGGTAGCTCCCTGGTAGCTCAGCTGCTAAAGAATCTTCCTGCATTGCAGGAGACCCTAGTTCAGTTCCTGGGCAAGGAAGATCCACTGGAGAAAGGATACGCTACCCATTCCAGTATTCATGTGCTTCTCTTGTGGCTCAAAGAATCCACCTGCAATGTGGGAGACATGGGTTCAATCTTTGGGATGGGAAGATGCCCTGGAGGAGGACATGGTAACCCACTCCAGTATTCTTCCCTGGAGAATCCCCATGGACAGAGGAGCCTGGTGGGCTACAGCCCATGGAGTCACAAAGAGTCGGAAATGACTGAGTGACTAAGCACAGAATAGCATATATGTAAGCATATGTACCGGAGAAGGCGATGGCACCCCACTCCAGTACTCTTGCCTGGAAAATCCCATGGATGGAGGAGCCTGGTGGGCTGCAGTCCACCGGGTCACTAAGAGTCGGACACGACTGAGCGACTTCACTTTCACTTTTCACTTTCATTCTTTGGAGAAGGAAATGGCAACCCACTCCCGTGTTCTTGCCTGGAAAACCCAGGGACGGCGGAGCCTGGTGTGCTGCTGTCTGCGGCGTCGCAGAGAGTCGGACACGACTGAAGCGACTTAGCAGCAGCAGCAGCAAGCATATGTATATGTATATGCTAAGTCGCTTCAGTCGTGTCTGACTCTGTGCGACCCCGTAGACGGAAGCCCACCAGGCTCCCCCATCCCTGGGATTCTCCAGGCAAGAACACTGGAGTGGGTTGCCATTTCCTTCTCCAATGCATGAAAGTGAAAAGTGAAAGGGAAGTCACTCAGTCGTGTCCGATCCTTAGCGACCCCATGGACTGCAGCCTACCAGGCTCCTCCGTCCATGGGATTTTCCAGGCAAGAGTACTGGAGTGGGGTGCCATTGCCCTCTCCATATATATATATATATGCATACACACACACACACACACACACACACTTACATATATTCCCAGGAAAATAGGTATCAATTATTGGTTGACTTCATCTTCTTTTTCTAATTCTGGAAAGAGATTTCCACTTTCAGCATAGTGTTCAGTGAATTCGTAATTGAACAGTTGACCTCCTGGGTTCGTGTTCTTGAACATGTCTCAGCGTAGGCTGGAATATTAAGTGCCTGCATTAATGCTCTTCATTTTGCCCTTAATCTGATTTAAATGCATTCTGTTTTTATTGGAATAAAAACGTGTCACTACTTACTGAGTATGTCATTCTGAAACTGCAGCCAGGGTGATACTCATTTTCAACTGAAAACAATCCAGCTCCTTTGGGCACGGAGAGGCAGCTTGTCCTCTTGTAACCATGGAGACCTATGCTAGGTTTAGGACTTCAACTTGTGTGCTCCATAGCAAAAGAAAATAGCTTTGAGAAGATCACAGAAGTCACCCTTTGGCCTGTAGGAAGAGCAGTGTTAGACAATGCACACAAGAAATTACAGATTCACATACTTTAGGTTTAGTTCTGACATGCAGTGCTGCAGATCAGCTCTTTTCAAGATTAGTACAAAACACAAAGCAAACAAATAGAACAGTTATAGCAATTTTTTCAAGGAAGTACATTTAGAAAGTGAGTGGATTTCTTTCCTAATATAAAGTCACTATCTGCAAACCAATAAACTCTTCAAACCAGTTTCATTTTAAAAATATTTTAAAATAAAGTCCTTTTCATGTGTTACAAGTCACTATGATTTCACTCCTGCTATCATTTCTCCTTCCCCTTGTTTTCTTACCTCACATCTACTCTTGCCTCTGTGTACAGGGCTTTTTACCTGGCTGTTTACACAGCTCTTCTCCCCTCTACTATCATCAGTCTTTGTCTCAAATATATATACACCTGACCTCTCAATTCCTACCATACTCCTTCTAGAATGTAAGCCTCTAATGGAAAATACTGTATCTGTTTTACTGACTACCTTATCTCAGTACTTCCAACAGTTCCTGTCATATGATAGATGTTCATAAATAATTTGTTGATTAACTGGATGAAAGAATTTAGTATCACGATTGAACTTTGATTATAATTACAATACTGTGCAATCAGGTTAAAGAAAAATTCACCAGTTTTCCAAGAATTTTCAAACATTGTATTGTCAAGACAACAAAAAGTGATGATAAAAATAATTTTGAAATAGTTAATGACTCTGACCTGTATTAATATAATTGGGCTAGAAAAGCTAACCATCCAAAATAATTCACTAGACAGGTAACAGAATAAACTTGGCTTAATTATGCCAGATCTTTTAAAGTTACTATGAAAATATGACAAATTCCAATGTTTTAAAATATCTGCAACAGAGACCATAATTTTATGCTTGTGGATATTTCAACCTAATCCAATTCCTCCTCTTTTTCACATTTAGCTTTCTGAGAATTTTATTATTTCTCTTATAGTCACAGAAATTAACTCAGATATCCAGTCTTACAACTTTGACATCTCTAATTTTCTTGTCTTTACTTAGGGCCTGTTCTCTATTAAATTGGCTATCAAATCCTCTATGTCTCAGTTTGTGGCAGAAATTGCTATTTACATAACCTGATATACATTAAAAATCCCAATTTCAGTTTCTGCCTGCATTAACTGGACTATATTTCCCAGATTTCCCTTTAGCTAAGGTTGGTCACATAGCCAATTTCACAACTGAGGAGATGTCATTGGAAATTTTGGGTGCCTTCCATGAAGGTTGCTTAAAGGAAGCTGACTCAGAGAAGAGGACATTATTTTTTTTGAACTTCTACTTTGTTATCCAGGCCTGAAATAGAGATGCTGTGATGGAGACAGAGTCATCATCTTGGGAAAAATAAAGATAGGAGCCATACAAGAATGGTAGCATGGAAAGTTAGGGTCCTTTGAAGGCTCCTTAAAGTTACTATATTAATTCTTGGGCATTCCTAATGTTCATTTTTTAATTGAGAGACAGGTAAACTTCTATCATGGGCTTACTGTCCTTATTTTACATTGCTGTTACTCCACTCATTTAATTGCAGTCTTGATAATGTACTTCACACATAATCTTTTTCATTCTGTTGTCATCTTTCCACTGGACAAGTGTAATAGGTTTCTAGTTTGTCTCACTGCGTTCAGTTCTTCATAATGGCCAGATTGATTTTTATTAACTTTGATTCTTATAGTGTTGTCAGCTCAAAAGCCTTCAATAGCTTATGTTTGCTAACATAATAACAGTGGATGTGAGAGTTGGACTGTGAAGAAAGTTGAGCACCAAAGAATTGATGCTTTTGAACTGTGGTGTTGGAGAAGACTCTTGAGAGTCCCTTGGACTGCAAGGAGATCCAACCAGTCTCTCCTAAAAGAGATTGGTCTTGGGTATTCATTGGAAGGACTGATGCTGAAGCTGAAACTCCAGTAGTTTGGCCACCTCATGCGAAGAGTTGACTCATTGGAAAAGACTCTGATGCTTTGAGGGATCAGGGGCAGGAGGAGAAGGGGACGACAGAGGATGAGATGGCTGGATGGCATCACCGACTCGATGGACATGAGTCTGAGTGAACTCCGGGAGTTGGTGATGGACAGGGAGGCCTGGCATGCTGCGATTCATGGGGTCGCAGAGTCAGACATTTCTTAGTGATTGAACTGTACTGAACTGATAGACTCTCATACATGAATGCTCAAGAAATAATTATTGATGGTTGGATGGATGGATCAATAGATAGATACTGGCAATGAAGTTCCTCACTTCACTTTGCACACTGATTCCAGCCCTGGAAATTCTATTATTTTAGGGGCTTTTAATTCTTTTCTCAGTTATTGCCTTGACTCTATTTCACTGTGATTCCTAAATAATTTTCTGAGATAAAGAGAGACTGAATGTTTATGAAGTTTACTTTTCTTCTCTCTGTGGAAAACACCATTGCACTGAAAAGAATGTACTAACACATGCTGTCTATTTGCTTCTGTTGAAAGAAAAAAGATGAAGTGTCAAGAAGAAAGGTGAAATTGAGACATGTGCATGATTTTTCAAAGACCATTATGGATTCTCAGTACTTTTGATTTGTTACCTAGAAGAAAAAAGTTGTTTTAGTTATCTTTCCTTGAATAAGAAATAGGGCATTTCTTCATCATATCAAACCCTTTATTTTCTCACTTGCATAGTTATATCCATATGATTTACCTATAACTTAATATTTATAGCAACTGGTACCTTCATGACACATTAGAGACAGTCAGAGGAATCCAGACTCATCTAGTCTTCAGAATAACCTGGTGAAGTAAAGAAGGAAGAAATTTATAGCCACATTTATGAAAGAAAACTGGAGTTCTGAGAGATTGTGATTTATTTCAAGTCATATACATGCAAGTGACAAATGATTCAAGTGTTTTGATTTCTAGAGTCTTCCTTTTCTACTTTCTAATTCAAGTCTGCTGTGGAGCTATTCTTTCTTTTCTTCTCAATAATTTTCAAAAGAAATGATTACATAACCAATTAGTCTAAATTAATCAGATTTGTGCATATCAAATATATCTGCTTATACATACAATAATAAGCAAATAACATGTCCTGCTTTTTTATTTTTTCTTTTCTCATTCTTTTCTGCTCCTGCCTTTTCTCACCCTTTCTATCTCCTACTGTCTATATTCCTGGTTCCATGTACCATGGATCTGTCACATGGACCACAGCAAAAGCTGCCATGTATATCTCCATTTCTGTCCTTGCCTCACTTGGGTTTATTCTCTAGGCAGCAAGGATCATTATAAATAAGTCATTATAAACATAGATTATTTAAAATATTTCTCTGTACACAGTGATCATTTTAAATAAGTCAGGTCATGCCATTCTTTTGGTTAAAGTCCTCCCAAGATTTAGGGTTGCCAGAGTAAATACTGAACATTCAGTTAATTTTGATTTTTCAGATAAAGAATACATAATTTAGAAGCAAGTATGTCCCAAGTATTGTATGTAGCATACTTGTAATAAAATTATTCAGATAATTTTTTAGTATATGTATTCCACAGAATATTTAGTATATTTATGCTAAAATATATATTTATTGTTTATCTGAAATTGATATTTAAATGGTGTCTTTTTATTTGCTTGATCTGGCCATTCCATGTGGGTTCCCACTCTCTGAGAATAGAAGCAGACTCCTTAATATAGTCTACAAGCTTCTATGTGGAAGGCCTCCCTAACCTCCCTGCCTTTGTCTCTTATTACTCCCACCTCCTTCTTGATTTTTTTTTTCCTAACAGGTCAGACACTTCTGCTGTAAGCCTTTGTTCTGACTGCTCCTCCTGCCTGGAAGAACCCATCCTACTCTAATTAATACTGCAAACCATCCCTGCAGAGTATTCCTGATCCACTTGTTCTGTTCTACGTGCTCATCTCCTTCTAGTATCTATGTTTCTTGGATTTATTGTTTATATTTTCTCCCTTTCCTCACTTGAAAGATTTACAGATGCAGAAATCTGTTTTTTTCATTGTGCACAAACCACCTAAAAGGTGCCTGGCAGATAGAAGACATTCAATTAATATTTGTTGAATGAATTACTAATAAAATAAAGTGAGGCAAGAAATGCAAATCAAAATTGATAGCATTCCTTTTTACAATAGAATATAGGTAATTATTGATCAAAAATAAAAGCTAAAATGTATTCTGTTTACAGCCTATTCACAAACTTATTGGTGAGAAGATACATTCTTATGTAAGATAAATACAGGCCATTTTTTTTTTCCCATTAAATGTGATAAATGCCAGTCTGAAGACTGCTGTTGCCTAAGTGCATCATTCTTTTGTTACATGTTGTTTTCTGTTGGCTTTTTAGAACTGAAGTGTTTCTGTATGGCTTTATTGATGTTAGTAAAATTAAAAAAAAAAATGTTCAAATGAAGAAAAGAGAACAATGAACTTGTTTGACATTTCCACTGTAATCTCCTGTTTAGAAGGGTCAACATTATTTTTCTGGGCAAGCATAGCAGAACAATCTGTACTAAATGTTTCAGCTTTCAGGAAGCCCACTCTGTGCTCAAATATATTTCTACCCAATAAAATATTATCTCATTCGTGTCCTAGATTTTAGGTCTCATTTCTAAAGATTAGACAAGTTTCTTTTAAAAGCTTGCAAACAAAATTAAAGTTTTCTAATTTTATTGATTTGATTTTTCTCCCTTTGTTTCTTGATGAGTCTGGCTAATGGTTTGTCAATTTTATTTATCCTTTCAAAGAACCAGCTTTTGGCTTTGCTGATTTTTGCTATGGTCTCTTTTGTTTCTTTTGCTGTATTTCTGCCCTAATTTTTAAGATTTCTTTCCTTCTACTAACCCTGGGGTTCTTCATTTCTTCCTTTTCTAGTTGCTTTAGGTGTAGAGTTAGGTTATTTATTTGACTTTTTTCTTGTTTCTTGAGGTATGCCTGTATTGCTATGAACTTTCCCCTTAGCACTGCTTTTACAGTGTCCCACAGGTTTTGGGTTGTTGTGTTTTCATTTTCATTCATTTCTATGCAGGCCAATATCACTGATGAACATAGATGCAAAAATCCTTAACAAAATTCTAGCAATCAAAATCCAACAACACATTAAAAAGATGATACACAATGACCAAGTGGGCTTTATCCCAGAGATGCAAGGATTCTTCAATATCTGCAAATCAATCAGTGTAATTCACCACATTAACAAATTGAAAAATAAAAGCCATATAATTATCTCAATAGATGCAGAGAAAGCTTTTGACAAAATTCAACATCCATTTATGATAAAAACTTTACAGAAAGCAGGAATAGAAGGAACATACCTCAACATAATAAAAGCTATATATGACAAACCAATAGCATACATTATCCTCAATGGTGAAAAACTGAAAGCATTTCCCCTAACGTCAGGAACAAGGCAAGGGTGCCCACTTTCACCACTACTATTCAACATAGTTCTGGAAGTTTTGGCCACAGCAATCGGAGCAGAAAAAGAAATAAAAGGAATCCAAATTGTAAAAGAAGAAGTAAAACTCTCACTGTTTGCAGATGACATGATCCTCTACATAGAAAACCCTAAAGACTCCACCAGAAAATTACCAGAGCTAATCAATGAATATAGTAAAGTTGCAGGATATAAAATCAACACACAGAAATCCCTTGCATTCCTATACACTAATAATGAGAAAATAGAGAAATTAAGGAAACAATTCCATTCACCATTGCAATGAAAAGAATAAAATACTTAGGAATATATCTACCTAAAGAAACTAAAGACCTATATATAGAAAACTATAAAACACTGGTGAAATAAATCAAAGAGGACACTAATAAATGGAAAAATATACCAAGTTCATGGATTGGAAGAATCAATATAGTGAAAATGAGTATACTACCCAAAGCAATNTCAACACACAGAAATCCCTTGCATTCCTATACACTAATAATGAGAAAATAGAGAAATTAAGGAAACAATTCCATTCACCATTGCAAGGAAAAGAATAAAATACTTAGGAATATATCTACCTAAAGAAATTAAAGACCTATATATAGAAAACTATAAAACACTGGTGAAAGAAATCAAAGAGGACACTAGGAGAAAGAGGACAAAGAGGAGAAATATACCATGTTCATGGATCTGAAGAATCAATATATTGAAAATGAGTATACTACCCAAAGCAATCTGTAGATTCAGTGCAATCCCTATCAAGCTACCAACGGTATTTTTCAGAGCAGTTTTTTAAATATAAAATTTGGAAGGAGAAAAATGCCAGAATGGTTTACAACTAGACTTCTGTTTTCATGGAACACCCCAAAGTAGTGGCTTTCGGTGTGGTCCTTGGAAAATTGCATCAACATTTCCTTAAAATTCTTAGAACTCCAACATGTTTAAACCTGTCCCAAAATTATTGTATCTAATTTGGAAGGAGAAAAATGCCAGAATGGTTTACAACTAGACTTCTGTTTTCATGGAACACCCCAAAGTAGTGGCTTTCGGTGTGGTCCTTGGAAAATTGCATCAACATTTCCTTAAAATTCTTAGAACTCCAACATGTTTAAACCTGTCCCAAAATTATTGTATCATACACTATGGAGATGTGGCTCAGTGTTCTTTATTTTAGCAAGCTCTTTAGGTGGATCTGATACATAGTAAAGTTTTCAACCACTGCCCTGAAGTATAAAAATTTGATATTTAACTTCTTGACAGAGAAACTTCATAACAGAAAAAGGAACAAATACAACCAACGAGTGAGTCATCTTTGGGAATTTATCATGACAGTGTTAATCTTGGGCATCTGGAAGAATTTACTAATGAAATAAACGTGTACATCTTGTTTCCTGTTAAGTGTAGCGCTTCATGTAATATGATAGAAGTGATGCTCAGATCAGTTCAGAAGCATTTTTTGGGCAGTTTCTATTTATTCACTTTAAGAGGACAGATTTTAAGACCTGTATTTACTCATTTATATAGCCAGAGCTGTTATATAATAGCACTAGCCTTGAAAGAAGAGTGTAAATTGACTATTGTTGTATATATTTGTGTCAAAAAATATAAACCAACATGTGCAAATTTTAGCTTACCCATTCCATCCTGGTTTTCCAGTTAAAACCTACTAAGATTTTTTTCTTTCCATAATTCCTCCATATATAAGTTGGTTTGTTTTATTATTAATAGTAATAAATATATAGATACCAACTATTAGTACTTTTTTGTTCTACCCATTTTTCCTTCCTTGAATGATGCCTTTATTTTCAAATCAGCAAAGATATATTTATGATTTCTCTGTTTTCTAATAGGACTTTTGCATATTTACATAAAAATTATAGTTAAAGTAGCTGCCTGTGCTTTGACAGTTTTGACATTTTTATTTTCTCAGTCTTGGCTGACTACAGCTTATTTTGTCTATTACATCTGACTGAGACTATTAGAGTCGTGTTGCTGAAACTGTAAGTCGTGGTGTTAAATTTCCCTTTGAGGTATAGAAAATAGAACTGTATACTTGAGTGCACTTTGCCTCAAAGGGGTGTAGCCTAAAAGGAGCATAAATGTTAATGTGGTAAATATAACCAGATTTCTCTTCATAGTATTTGTTTCATTTAAATTTATGTAACTTTTCCTGGAAATTTTATGCTATCCTGAAATATTATAATATAAAATGTATTTACCTTGATATTTTTAGATATTTTAATAATATTACCATTTCATTATCTCTGCTTACCTCACTAACCTTTACTCTTAGTACTTTCTAGTTTGCCTACTAAATAAACGTCTGCTTTGTTGAGCAATTAGTAGTTCTTCAAAAATCCTATACTTTCTGACTCTGTTCCCTTTTACATTTTACTACTTTGCTGATTCAGCCCCCACTCTTAGCTCTCCTGAACATTTTTAGTATGTCATAGAACCAGACATGAAACAATGGACTGGTTCCAAATTGGGAAAGGAGGACATCAAGGCTGTATATTGTCACCCTGGTTGACTGTCACCATGGATGTCACTTCTATGCAGCGTACATCTTGTGAAATTTCAGGCTGGATAAAGCACAAGCTGGAATCAAGGTTGCCAGGAGAAATACCAGTAACCTCAGATATGCAGATGATACCACCCTTATGGCAGAAAGCAAAAAGAAGCTAAAGAGCCTCTTGATGAAGGTGAAAATTCAGTTCAGTTTAGTAACTCCGTCGTGTCCAACTCTTTGTGACCCCATGGACTGCAGCACGCCAGGCTTCCCTGTCCATCACCAACTCCCGGAGCTTACTCAAACTCATATCTCAGAATTGTTCCTCTCCACGGAAATCTTTAGTAAAAGGCGAAAGATTTATACGATCTGAAGAGAAACCAGAGTATTGAATGTTGAGTTTTAAGCCAGCTTCTTCACTCTCTTCTTTCACTCTCATCAAGAGGCTCCTTAGTTCTTCCTCACTCTCTGCCATAAGAATGGTGTCATCTGCATATCTGAGGCCACTGACACCTCTCCCAGCAATCCGATCTCCAACCTGTGCTTCATCCAGCCTGGTATTTTGCATGATACTCTGCATATAAGTTATATAAGCTGGCTGACAATATACAGCCCTGAAGGTGAAAGAGGAGAGGAGAGTCCATGGGGTTTCAAAAAGAGTTTGACACAACTGCGTGACTGAACAACAACAGCAACTAGTTTTTAGGACTCAGTCCAACCATATCTTTGTCTGAGAATCCATTCTTCTGACAATATACAGCCCTGAAGGTGAAAGAGGAGAGGAGAGTCCATGGGGTTTCAAAAAGAGTTTGACACAACTGCGTGACTGAACAACAACAGCAACTAGTTTTTAGGACTCAGTCCAACCATATCTTTGTCTGAGAATCCATTCTTGATCCTTCTCATCTGGATAAGGTCCTCTTTCTGTCTGTTCCTGCGCTTGGCTAACTACTGTCACTGTGCTTACCACAGTGTGAAAACTTTATACAGTTTTCTCTTTGAATCTTCAGTCTTTTGAAGTAATGGATCATATCTTAATCCCTTGTATTACAGTGCTGAGCTCAGAACCCAGTACATTTAATAAATGCCCATCAAATGAATGAGGAACAAATACATGAATGAATAATACTGATTGATTTGGGGGGCATTTGTATTTGACTGAAACTCATTCTTGTATTATCAGTTGATATTTGTCATTTTAGGTGTGCTAATCCATGCCTGTTATATCTTTGATCCCGTACCTTGGACCTGGTGAATGTTGTTACATAAGTGAATTGGACTTTAGGACTGTATTTTGTGTAAAATCATTGTGTACAATGACATATTTAGATTTAGGCATTTTATAATTAAAGTTTAATCTTCTTAGAGGCCTCTTTCTTTTAAAGATTTGTTGATCTGCCTTATACCCCATTGGTCTAAGTATTCCTTTTGCATATTTGGGTTCTGTTTGGAATTACAGGTTCCATTGCATTGTGGATTATTTTGTGACCTAGATAGAGAATTCTTGTTAATATCATATAGTAGTTTCCTCTGAAATTCTGTGTTCTCATATCATTATGGTAGATATTAGACATAATAGTTTTGTAGTTCAGTTAACTATGATAGTTATCAATGTTATAAAATATAAACATATACCCTGCTATTCATAACCATCAGGAAGACCTAATAAGTGATTTATAGTCTCTAGCAACTTAACGCAGTATTGAGTTGATTTGGATTGTTGAAAACAAGAAGCATAAAAAGAAAAAGGAGAACTCAGAGTCAAATGTAATTCACTCAGCATATTACAATACTTTGATTTTTAATGATTAATCAGAGAGAACATAGAGATCATTGTTTTTTCTTCCAACAATGTTATCCTCTTTGTTCAGAAATATTAAGAAAATAGCATCAAGTAATTTCTTTAATCAGATGGAAAGTTGAATCTTGATGAATTCACTAAAATGGTTTGCTGTGGTTGAGTATTATGAAACAGTTTCCAGATGTTTGTGTAGCAGGTCTAAAAGTGACCAACTTACAGAACAGGAGGCGGATTATTTCATTAGCTTATATGTTGCTATTGTATATGCAGCAAATCTAAGGTAAATCTGCACAAGGTATGTGGCTTCTATCCCTGCAAAGTCTGATGTAAAGGCTAATTCTTTTTAATTGATGATTTGTCATTTTATGTAGGCTTCCCTGATAGCTCAGTTGGTAAAGAATCTGCCTGCAATGCAGGAGACCCCAGTTAGATTCCTGGGCTGGGAAGATTCTCTGGAGAAGGAATAGGCTACCCACTCCAGTATTCTTGGACTTCCCTTGTGCCTCAGCTGGCAAAGAATCCACGTGCAATGCAGGAGACCTGGGTTTGATCCTGGGTTATGAAGATCCCCCAGAGAAGGGAAAGGCTACCCACTCCAGTATTCTGGCCTGGAGAATTCTAAGGACTGTATAGTCCATAGGGTCACAAAGAGTCAGACCTGACTGAGTGACTTTCACTTATATAAGACTTCAAGAGAGCTTATATATTAGTATAAAGAAGTTCTAAGTTTTAGATGTGATTAAAATAGAAGTTTAGTCCCATATTAAAACAGAAAAGAAGATACAAATTCATTATCTAAAATTAGTATTTAAAGCTTTAGAAAAAATTATTTATGTTTTTGAATAGATTATTAATCACAGGTTTTTTTTTTCCTCCAGTTAGATGGTATTTTGGGACTCTTCGGATGTTACATACCTTCAAAATATATGTTGCATGTGACATATCATATGCAGTTTTGAACATGTTAAAATTTATTGATGAAGGAATTAATATAGAAATGACTTAAATAAAAATTTGTTAATTGGATATCTGTATGAAGGAAATCAGAATATGTAAAGAAAATGGGAATTTGGAGGCTGGAGTAAGCATGCTGCTTATAGCACTTTTCCTTCTCTATTGAAGCTCAAAAATTTAGTTGGTTTGTGAGTAACTATTAATAAACGATTCATTACCTTCTGCATAAAAGGCAAATATAATTCCACCAGGTTTATAAAACAGGTAGCCCTCCCTGAAGTTAAAGGCATATTTATGGTTTTAGGAATCATATAGTTAACTGCAAATCTATCAGCTACAGTAATATGAGCCCAGTGACTCTGTGACTGTGCCTCTGGCTGATAAAGACATTAATGTTGACAAAGTATAGCAGCAGCGTCAGTTAGTTGAGGGTTATGGCTCAAACGCAGTATATCATTTTATGAGAAATATCCCTTTAAACTTTTACTAACAAACCACCTTAGCTTTGAAATGAGGAGAGGTTTTAAGGCAGTTTTCCATCAGAGAAGACAAGCGCAAAATTCCTTGCCAAGTAATCTTTTAGAATTTCTTAAATTGCAGACCTCTGCCCCAAATTATATCCATCATCTGAGGTGTAAAGAGCCTCTCCTGACAGTTTTTGTAAACCACACTTAGGTATTTAATTCAGTCTCATATAAATTCCTATAACTTGCAGAATACAAAACAATCTAACATTATTTCCTACAAAAATAACTACCAAAGTTTACTTCTGAAACAACTGTTAGAATGGCATATTACCTTTTAATTCAGGCTGTTTATCATAATGATATAGAGTTCCAGTCATTTGGCCAGTTGGTGTCAAAGACCATGATTTTAAAGACAGCAGCCACAAGTTGAATCCACACCCAAAACTGTTAGATTTATGTAGAGAGAAATTCTCTTTTATGATTAGAGATAGCATTCTTCATCTTGTATACCTTCAAGTACCTGTCTTATTGATTCCTTACTCTGTCTTTGAACAGTGCCTATTTGAGAGGTGGGTTAAATTTTTCAGGCAAGAAAAGAGAATAAACTGCTCAAAGCATATGTTGTTCCATTGGCCTAGTTCTTTAGTTATCTATTTTTACACTGGGATTATATTTAGGTGTTTTAATGTCATGACATCTGAATTCCCCCAGAACAAGTAGAAAACAGTAAATTGGAAGCTGCATTAGAAGTCACACTTCATCACTATGCACTATTGTATCAGTTACTACACAGATCATCACTGTTCACTGTGAGAGGGAACCTGTGCAAGAGAGTGCACACCTGGAAGCGAGGCTCTTGGGGCCGTTTTATAGGCTGCCTACAATCCCTCATGTCTGACTCTTTGCAACCCCATGGACTGCAGCATGCCAGGCCTCCCTGTCCATCACCAACTCCCAGAACTTACTCAAACTCATGTCCATTGAGTCGGTGATGCCATCCAACCATCTTATCCTCTGTCGTCCCCTTCTTCTCCTGCCTTCAATCTTTCCCAACTTCAGGGTCTTTTCCACTGAGTCAGTTCTTTGCATCAGGTGGCCAAAAGTATTGGAGTTTCAGCTTCAACATCAGTCCTTCCAATGATTATTCAGGACTGATTTCCTTTACGATGGACTGGTTGGATCTCCTTGCAGTCCAAGGGACTCTCCAGAGTTTTCTCCAACACCACAGCTCAAAAGCATCAGTTCCAACACCACAGTTCAAAAGCATCAGTTCAAAAGCACTCAGCTTTCCTTATTGTCCAACTCTCATATCCGTACATGACTACTGGAAAAACCATAGCTTCGACTAGATGGACCTTTGTCAGCAAAGTAATGTCTCTGCTTTTTAATGTGCTGTCTGGGTTGGTCTCCTGTCACGGAGAGTGAAGAAGAAAAAGCAAAAAATTAAAACAGAGAATATAATGGATAATGGAAGTCCAGCAAAGATCCAACATTAAGATAATTGCATGAAGTAGAGAATGGAAAATGTGGAGGATAAAAATTATTCAAAGATATAATACAGTTTTCTCTGAGAGAATTAACAATTGAATCCTCAAGTCAAAATGATATTTTGAGTCCTAGGGATTTTGAGTGCTTGGCATACCTAGGTTAATCGATAGAACTTTGATATTTCTCCAGGTATTCAGAAATAAAGGGCATATCATTTCAGAGGAGAAGGGCAGAATAAGACTCTTAGTAAACCTCTTCTCAGGGACAGCCAGTGCCGGAGATCAACATAGCAATAGCTGAACACTTCTGAAATAAAGAGGATGTGATTCAGAAATATTGTTCCTAGCTAGGATACCATTCATTTATAGCAGGCAGACAACATACTCATGAGTCCCTCTTGGGGGAAAAAAAAAAAAATTCTTTCAGGATTTGAAACAGCTCAGCTGGAATTCCATCACCTCCACTAGCTTTGTTCGTAGTGATGCTTTCTAAGGCCCACTTGACTTCACATTCCAAGATGTCTAGATGTGTATAAGAGACAGCCTTAAAGCTTTTAGAAAATATCCATTTGAAATTGAGGAATTCATATATTTTTACTGACATGTTTCTGTTAAATTCAGGTAAGATTAAATGTATTATATTTTAAAAGCACAGACAATATCATCCAATTTTTATGAAAGCTTTTAAAATCTGTTTTCATATGGGCATTAAAATGACTAGAATTATGTTAATGTAAATGTTAGCTTATTTTAACTTTCTGTGTAATCGTATTTGAGGTATCTCTCTTCATACTTCTTTTTAAATCACTTTAATCCTTTCAAAGAGTGTGTACTAACTTTTATAAAAATTATTATTTATTTAATTATTTTGCCCCATCCAATACCTTATATTCTCCTATGTGCTGTATACTGCAGCCATATAAAATTATTTCCACATTTTCTTGAATGGAGTGTGCTCTTTCATACAGCTCTTTCTTCTGCTTGAGGTAACTTTCCCTTCCTTCATCAACCAAAATCCTTAATGTTTAGAATGGGTTGGATGTGGCTGCTCTCTTTAAGTTCTTAGCTACATCAGACGTTATCTCTTCTTGCTCTAGTCCAAACTCTTATATCCAAATCATAGCTGTTATTATATAATATAATTCATATTTCAGAATTTGTGTCTGACTCTTCCACCTGGTTATGAAATTCTTAAGGATAGTAGGTGTTTCTGATTTGTGTTTGTGTCCTCCTATCATGTAACAAGCATTAAATTGTTTTTTTTTTGATTGAGCTATGATTCTTGCTCCTACAGAGATCATATTATCAGATTTTCCTTCTTTCCTTTCTTTCCCTCCTTATTATCTTTCTCCAACATTTCTTTCACTCTCTTTCTCTTTCCCTTATTTTGTTTTTTTTTTTTTTCTTCTTCATCAATGATATACAGAAGACAAGAAATTTAAGTAGTAGGTGTTTGCCAGACAGAAGAGAGTCCAGGTTTTTAAAAGATGATCCATAGACAGAGTAAAACATTCAAATACTACAAAGGGGTATACACTGGCAAATAATTTCCCACACCTACTCAGCCTCCAACTCCTGGATTCTCCTTCCCTTTGTGTATCTGTTCAGAGATATCTCCCTGTCTGGGAGGAAAGAAACAAATACATGACATACCAATGTATTACTTCTCTGGTTAGAATGATCTCCTAGCTCTGTGTTTGGTGTTTGAGAGCTCAGCCTACTTGATTTCGTCCTTTTGAGTTCATATTCTTTTTCTTTATGACTGTATAGAAATCACTTTGTTGACCATGAGTTCACAGGTAGAAAATGTGACATTTTAATAGCCACTTAAAACATGAAAAACGTTAATTCTAAGACTCTGGAATTGGAAATGACTTTGCAGTGAGTCTCTTCAACCCAACAAAGCCAGTTCATTTTTCACATGGGATAAAAAGAGACAGGAAGGGGGCAGAGTTTGTGCCTTTGCTGAAGTCTGAATACCTTGACCTAACTAAAGAATTGTTCTTATATCTTAGATTCATGGGGCCAAAAAATAGATGCTGTTGGGAAAATCCCTTGAAATGTCTCTCTCTCCTCCTCCTCTTCAGCAAACACTGGGGAATATTTATAATTGAAATGGTTTCATTACCTAGAGAGCAGCATGCTGGCACCCAGTTTGCTCACTTGTCTATTTCCTAAGTGTGGATTGGTGTCCAGAATATATTAGGCATATGAAGAACTTACAGTTCTTTTGTGAAACCTATAATTTTTCCTCTGGAGAAAAGGTTTCAAGACATTACCGTGTAACTATAGGGTTCAATACCTCAGTGAAATCCTACTTAAGATGTTGTTTTCTTAGTTTCCTGGTATTTGTTGGAAATAGATTTCATACATCAGGCTGGGATTTATATGCCTGAGGGCAAAGGATAGTAATCTTTCACCTCCTTCTGCCACTCCATCTGCCTTGATAACAATCTCTGTGGGAAGAAGTGTTGTTAGTGCTATATTTTGGGAATTTGACACATTTGTAATTTCATTGGAGAGGAAAAACAAACAAAAGCATTTCAGTATTGACTTAGGAAAATGTCACATCCTGTAGCTGGGTTATTTTATCTATGTTTTGTTAATACACATGAGTACACACACCCACACACACACACATACACATATTTAGCACATCAGTTCAGTTCAGTCGCTCAGTCATGTCCGACTCTTTGCCACCCCATGAACCGCAGCACGCCAGGCCTCCCTGTCCATCACCAACTCTGGGAGTTCACCCAAACCCATGTCCATTGAGTTGGAGATTCCATCCAACCATCTTCCATCTTATCCTCTGTCGTCCCCTTCTCCTCCTGCCCTCAATCTTTCCCAGCATCAGGGTGTTTTCCAATGAATCAGCTCTTCACATGAGGTGGCAAGGTATTGGAGTTTCAGCTCTAACATCAGTCCTTCCAATGAACACCCAGGACTGATCTCCTTTAGGATGGACTGGTTGGATCTCCTTGCAGTCCAAGAGACTCTGTCAAGAGTCTTCTCCAACACCACAGTTCAAAAGCATCAATTCTTCGGCACTCAGCTTGCTTTATAGTCCAACTCTCACATCCATACATGACCACTGGAAAAACCATAGCCTTGACTAGACAGACCTTTGTTGACAAGGTAATGTCTCTGCTTTTTAATATGCTGTCTAGGTTGGTCATAACTTTCCTTCCAAGGAGTAAGTGTCTTTTAATTTCATGGCTACAATCACCATCTGTAGTGATTTTGGAGCCCAGAAAAATAAAGTCAGCCAGTTTCCACAGTTTCCCCATCTGTTTGCCATGAAGTGATGAGACCGGATGCCATGATCTTAGTTTTCTGAATGTTGAGCTTTAAGCCAGCATTTTGACTCTCCTCTTTTACTTTCATCAAGAGGCTCTTTAGTTCTTCCTCACTTTCTGCCATAAGGGTGGTGTCATCTGCATATCTGAGGTTATTGATATTTCTCCTAGCAATCTTGATCCCAGCTTGTGCTTCCTCCAGCCCAGAGTTTCTCATGATGTACTCTGCATAGAAGTTAAATAAGCAGGGTTTCAATATACAGCCTTGATGTACTCCTTTTCCTATTTGGAACCAGTTTGTTGTTCCATGTCCAGTTCTAACTGCTTCCTGACCTGCATACAGGTTTCTCAAGAGACAGTTCAGGTCGTCTGGTATTTCTATCTCTTTCAGAATTTTCCACAGTTTATTGTGATCCACACAGTCAAAGGCTTTGGCATAGTCAGTGAATCAGAGATAGATGTTTTTCTGGAACTCTGTTGCTTTTTTGATGATCCAGCGGATGTTGGCAATTTGATCTCTGGTTCCTCTGCCTTTTCTAAAACCAGCTTGAATATCTGGAAGTTCTTGGTTCACGTATTGCTGAAGCCTGGCGTGGAGAATTTTGAGCATTACTTTACTAGCATGTGAGATGAGTGCAATTGTGTGGTAGTTGGAGCATTCTTTGGCAGTGCTTTTCTTTGGGATTGGAATGAAAACTGACCTTTTCCAGTCCTGTGGCCACTACTGAGTTTTCCAAATTTGCTGGCATATTGAGTGCAGCACTTTCACAGCATCATCTTTCAGGATTTGAAATAGCTCAACTGGAATTCCATCACCTCCACTAGCTTTGTTTGTAGTGATGCTTCCTAAGGCCCACTTGACTTCACATTCCAAGATGTCTGGCTCTAGGTGAGTGATCACACTATTTAGCACTCATACACCCTACTTAGCACATACTGTAGTACAATAAATTATGGAAGAAAATAGAAAGTACTTTGATGTTACCTGAAAACAAAGCCTAGGGCATAAGATGAATTGTTCTTTCATAAGATTAGTTGTGTGAATACATTTGAGTGTAGTTTTAGTTTAAAATTTCCCATTTCAGTATGAAAAAATTCAAATTTCTTTTACCTTTTAACTTAATATTAGTAGTCTGTGGCCAATCACTGTCTTTGATGAAAGGCTAAAAAAAAGTTTTTATTTAGTTCAGATTTAGATTGAAGTATTTAAGAACATGAAAGTGGCATAAGATTCTACCTCTGAAAGCTTAAAATGCATTATGTCTTTTAACTTCAGCTTCCTTGTTGTGACAAGGCAGGACGGCATACAAAAAAACCAGAAAATCTCTCAAAGGGTTAGCACTCAGTTGTTGATAATGTTTATCTCACTGGGGTGTTGTACAGCTTCCTTAGCACTAGCAAAGCAACTTAATACCGCTGGATGAAAGATAGTTAAGTTATTAAAGGTTTGGTAGTGCTGTTACGGTGGTGATGTTGCAAACCAGTGATCATTTTTTCATTGGTGACATGGAGGGAAGCTGTGATACAGAGTAGTTTGAATCTGGAATGCTTTATGAAGTAGGTCTCATCTTTAATATGTCAGCTGAAAATCAGTTGTTGCCTTTCTCTTAAACTATTCTGGTGTGTAACCAAGACAAACGTGTATTTTTAAAGCAGACTTTTCTGGTGTGTGTGTTGCAGAGAGGAGGGTTGTGTAACCCAGTAGCAGTGTACTTTACAGATACGGTTAACAGTGCAAACAAGTCTCAGATTAATTATAACAATTCTTTACATGACTTGTTTGTGACTAAAAAGGTGTAAAATCTATTGCAAGATATAATACAAAAATTTTAACTGGGAATAAACAAAGGTCATTGCTTCTAGATTTCACCTCCTAGTTCTTCAGGAAATTTCCAGTTGCTTATTAACTGCGGGATTAATTATGAGAGCTTTTCTGCAGCTTTGTGCATTTGCAGCCGTATGTGCAGTTGATGTTTTGCCAGCTCCATTCTTAAAATAGACACTGAATGCCTTTGGATATATATGAGGCTTTTTCACTTTGGTTCTGTGTCATCATTGTTTCTTTGCTGAAAAATTGTTCACAAAAAACGATTGTGTGAGTGTGACTTGAAGTAAAGTATGCATTTATAATTTATGGACAGAATGATTGGGTTCCCTTTATTCTAGCAGTGGCTTCTGATAGGGAATGTGATTGTTTTCTTTTAGAGAATGAATACACAAGTGATGAGGTCTTCATTAAATATCAAAAACAAAGATCTGTTCAAACTTCAGCCTTTGGTGGAAAGCAAAGAAAGACTCTGCTAGAGGATGAACTTGCATTTGGGAAATGTCATTCTTTCATGCAGGTAGCCTAGTTCTGTCTTAATAATGAGGGTTTCTCTGGTGGCTCAGTGGTTAAAGAATATGTCTACCAATGCAGGAGATTCAAGTTCGATCCCTGGTTTGGGAATATCCCCTGGAGGAGGAAGTGGCAAACCTCTCCAGTATTCATGGCTGGGAAATACCATGGACAGATGATCCTGGCAGACTCCAGCTCATGGGGTTGCAAAAAGAGAAACGACTGACTTAGTGACTTAGCACCGACCCGTTCAAATAATGATACTAGTGGAAGTTTGCAGACATGTTAATCACCCTTTCCTCTAAAATAATCCCTGTGGACCTGCCATCCAGTGATTTACTACAATTTTGTTTGAACCTGAGTGGGTTATTAGCAATGGAAATAGCACATTTTATGTATTTATGTCTTTTTTCAGGGGAGGAAAAACTTGTTGGGAAACTATCTCCAGTCATTCTTTAATGCATCATTCATTGGATAGCCATTTCTTGAGCATTTACTATAGGTCAGCACTTGGGCTGGGTCATGACATGTTTATTGATAGGATATGAATATGATATGGTAGCTGCTGTCTGAGTGGAGAATTATCATTTGTGGATATATTGGGTGTTTTGCGCTCATTCCTTCCCAAGATCCCTCCCTTCTCCACCTCCCTTCCTTTTTCTTTCAAAGCACCAGATAATATTTGTGGTTATTTTATTAATATGTTTCACCTGATACTGTAGCATATCTTCCCTGAGTCTTCCAGAAATTCCTTAGCAATGATAAGATGGTTACTGTTTTATAAAGTGCTTTTTGTTTTCAAACAACATATTTACTTTGTCCTTCTATGTGTCTTAAAGTATCAGTGTACTGTAATATCGTCTGGGCTGTATAAACTTAACTAATAACAATGGAATACCAGGCCACTTTACCTGTGAAAGTGTAAGTCGCTCAGTCATGTCCGACTATTTGCAACCCCATGGACTATACAGTCCATGAAATTGTCTAGGCCAGAATACTGGAGTGGGTAGCCTTTCCCTTTCCCAGGGAATCTTCCCAACCCAGGGATTGAAGCCAGGTCTCCCACGTTGCAGGCAGATTCTTTACCAGCTGAGCCACAAGGGAAGCCCACCTTACCTGAATGCAGGAACATATATGCAGGTCAAGAAACAGGAGTTAGAACCAGACATGGAACCCTGGACTGGTTCAGAATTGGGAAAGGAGTACATCAAGGCTGTATATGGTCACCCTGCTTATTTAACTTATATGTAGAATATATCATGTGAAATGCAGGGCTCGATGAATCATAAGCTGGAATGAAGATTTATATTGCTGGGAGAAATATCAGTAACCTCAGATATGCAGATGACACCACTCTAATGGCAGAAAGCAAAGAGGAATTAAAGAGCCTCTTGTTGAAGGTGAAAGAGGAGAGTGAAAAAGCTGGCTTAAAACTCAACATTCAAAAAACTAAGATCAGGGCATCTAGTCCATCACTTCATGACGAATAGATGGGGTAACAATGAAAACAGTGACAGACTTTATTTCCTTGGACTGCAAAATCACTGTGGATGGTGACTGCAGCCATGAAATTAAAAGATACTTGCTCCTTGGAAGAAAAGCTATGGTAAACCTAGACAGCATATTAAAAAGAAGAGCCATCATTTTGCCTACAAAGGTCCATCTAGTCAAAGCTGTGGTTTTCCCAGGAGTCATGTACATATGTGAGAGCTGGACCATAAAGAAGGCTGAGTCCTGAAGAACGATGCTTTCAAACTGTGGTGCTAGAGAAGATTCTTGAGAGTCCCTTGAACTGCAAGGAGATCAAACCAGTCAGTCCTAAAGGAAATCTACCCTAAATAGTCATTTGAAGGACTGATGCTGAAGTTCCAATCTTTGGCCTGCTGATGTGAAGAGCCAACTCATTGGAAAAGACCCTGATTCTGGGAAAGATTGAGGACAAGAGGAGAAGGGGGTGATAAAGGATGAGATGGTTGGATGGCATTAACAACTCAATAGACATGAGTTGGCACAAACTCAGGGAGATGTTGAAGGACAGGGAAGCCTGACATGCTGCTGTCCATGCAGTCACAAAGAGTTGGACATGAATGAGCAACTGAATATCAATAACAAACCATGGAAATGAAGTTTGCAAAATAAACTGACAAATTGCTGATCTCAAATCTAATCTTTGTCAGTAGAATTGAAATTAATTTCTGTTCCACTTAGATTGTGTTGATTTTTGTTTTTTTTGACCTTTGGAATGATTATTTTTTAACTTAGCTTAAATAAATATACACAGAGATGATTCCATGTAAATGCATATGCAAAATGGAAAAGGATAATTTTGATGTGGTATGATTTTTAACTATAGATCTATATTAGAAAAATCACAGTTTTTACTTTGTGTGAGAATGCATGAAGATTAAATGTACTTATTAATCATTGCTTTGACAGCAGCATTGTTCAATCAGAATTCTTGATACTGGTGTATCATTTTTATAGAATTCTTTCCAGAGCTATTAATTCACTTGGAGCAGCTATCAAGGCTGGTGTTCTGGTGAAGGATTGTATTCCTTTCTTCATGTGATAGGCTATTTTCATGTGACCAAAATTTTTAAAAGCCACCCTTCTTTCATATTCCTTCAGATTTTCCTTGGAGACTATGGTGTGAGTGTGAAGAATAGCTAGGGAAGTTACTAAATCTTACTTACTATCTTGATAGTTTTCAGCTAATGTCTCCAAGATAGCATATTAAGAAACCAGATAACAAACTACACAATTCTTTGAAGACTTACGGTATTCTTTTTAAAAAAGTAGATCATAGCTTAAAATTTGTGAAAATTTCTCTCATAGGACTTATTATATTCTAGTTTGAAGTTACTAAATCTTACTTACTATCTTGATAGTTTTCAGCTAATGTCTCCAAGATAGCATATTAAGAAACCAGATAACAAACTACACAATTCTTTGAAGACTTACGGTATTCTTTTTAAAAAAGTAGATCATAGCTTAAAATTTGTGAAAATTTCTCTCATAGGACTTATTATTTTCTAGTTTATTGAGTTTTCCAAGCAGGGTCCTGTGTAAACACTTACTTTGATATGGAGAATGTTATTACTACTTTTTTTTTTTTTTTAAAGATCAGTCTTTCTACTGGTCAGTCTTATTACTGATTTTTTTTTTTAATCAATCAGCTGAATTCGTATGACAAAACTTCATATTCCTTATAAATGTTTATAAAATTTTAGGAAGGCACTATAAAGATATTCCATAATAGTATGTGCTGTTCTACAGTAGAACATGGTAAAAATATTAATAAGTAACATTTATTGAGCCCCTGCTTTTTTGAAACGTTTCTTCTTCAATGTGAGTCTTTGTGGCGTGATTGTTATTTTCCTAGTGCAGATAGGGAAATTATTATAAACATTATGGTTATTTAACCTTAGAAAGGAAATTATTATAAATGTATTAATAACCTTTCTAAGGTTAAATAACTTGTTTAGAGTCCCATAGCTAGTAGGACCCTGATCAAAGTTCGTCTTCCTCTAGAACCTATTGTTTTAACCTTTGTACAGCTGCCCTAACCAGCAGTTAAGAAGGCATTGATACAAATGACCTTTACAGTGAGGGTGATGAATTAATCTAAATTATTCACACATACTAGAATGTTATTTATCCCAGAGTGGTTTGGCTTGGAGTAAAAGACATGCTTGTGTAACCAAAGTTTTCTTTGGAGGCCTAGAGGCTCTTTGTCTATATCTTAAAGCAACTGAAGATAATTAGCTCTACCATCACTGCCCTACATGGACAAATATATCCTGGTGACACCACCCTTATGGCAGAAAGTGAAGAGGAGCTAAAAAGCCTCTTGATGAAAGTGAAAGAGGAGAGTGAAAAA